>OZ010605.1:74735624-74740624 GCA_963932145.1 Acanthosepion lycidas
AAGTCGTAAGTTGTTTCGATCTTTTTGGTCAGCTTATATTATATCCATAGATACACAAATTAAAGGCATATTCTTTGTTGTATGAACACTATCAGCTAAAGATGGATGAATTATCCAAAGTCATATCTGAATTATTCAAATCCCAGCAGTTGAGTCAGGATGAATTATTCAAATCCCAGTAAAAATATCAAGCAAAGCAAGAGGAAAGACTTTTAGAAATTCAAAAGTTAATATTGGAGAAATTAAACAACAATCAAGCAAATGAGGGAAATTCTTCATATTCTAATAACACCATATTTAATTCGCTGGAAACTTTCAACTATGTGCCAGACGAAGAAAAAACGTTTGAAGCGTACTTTAAACGATATGAAGATATTTTCTACACAGACTGTGAAAACTGGTTGAATGCAAGTAAAGTCAGTCTATTACTAAGAAAGCTAGGGTACAGCAGAACATAGCAAATTTGTAGATTTTATTCTACCGAGAAGAACGAATGAATTGGAATTCTCGGAAACAGTGAAATTGCTAAAGGAGCTGTTTGAAGCAAATATGTCGCTTTGGCATAAGCGATGGTTATGCATGAATGTCACTAAATCCGACGATCAGGATTACTTAACATATGCATCTATAGAGAATAGACATTGTGACAATTTCGGATTGGCAGAGATTACGGTGGAAGAATTTAAGTGTTTAATTTTTGCTCAAGGACTGGTATCCAGTAAGAGTGCCGAAATAAGACGTAGAGTTTTATCTAAACTCGAATCTGAACAAAACCTTACCCTGAAAAAGTTAGCAGAGGAGTGTCAGCGGGCCGTAAGTTTAAAGAAAGAGTCTCAAAAAATCGAAGAAGCTGGCATTGCTTATAAGAAAAAAATAAAAAAAACAGTCAAATTACCTATCAGAAAAAAATTGGAGTAAAAGTTCGGCGTATTATAAAAATAGACAAGAAAAAATAAATAAGAACGAAAAGAAAAAAAAGGTTCCACCATATAATTGCAGACGCTGCAACGAAAGACACTGGGAGGTAAATTGCCCATATAGAAATAAATGTTTCGTGTGCCAAAAGAAGGGACACAAAGTATCGTGTTGTAAAACGAAAAAATTCAATAGCCGAATTAGACAAACAAATTCGTATATCAAATCAGATAGAGATTTGAGGAAATATGTGACGACTGAAATATTTAAAAAGAATATCAAATTTCAACTCGATTCGGGTTCAGATTTAACAATAATGAACTATAAAAGATGGAAAATGTTAAAAAGGCCTACAATAATGAAGTCAACGAAACGTGCTCGAACGGTAACTGGAAAGCAAATTAACTTCGAAGGCGAGGTTGTACTTTCCATGAAATTGAACGGGATCGTTAAAAAAATAAAGGTTCTCATTCTGAAAAATGGAGAAAACTTGATGGGTACAGATTTTATTGAAACATTCGAATTGTGGGATAAACCGTTAAACTCATTCTGCAGAAAAGTAGAAAGTAATACGCAAACAAGACAAGACATTAAAGATGAATTAAAGAAAAAGTTTCCGGAAACCTTCACACCTGGTCTTGGAAGATGTAACATGTTTGAAGCTAAATTTGAATTAAAGGAAAATACTATGCCAATTTTTAAAAAGAAACGTAACGTGCCTTTCGCAAGTGTAGAGAAAATTAACGAAGAACTTGATAGGTTGGAAAAAATGGGAATTATTTCGAAAGTAGAATCTAATTCATGGGCTGCGCCGATTGTGTGCATAAAAAAGAAATCAAACCAAATCAGAGTCTGTGTTGATTCTTCGACAGGGTTGAACTCGGTAATCAAGGACTACCATTACCCGTTACCGAGTCCGGAGGAGATTTTTAACAAGCTAAATGGTGGAGTTATATTTTCAAAAATCGACTTATCAGATGCCTATCTCCAAATTCCCGTCGAAGAAGAATGTTCGAAATTACTAGGGATAAACACGCATAGAGGGTTATTCAAGTACAACAGGCTTCCTTTTGGTATTAAAGTGGCACCAGCCATTTTTCAACAAGCTATGGACGTCATGTTGAATGATTTAGACTGTGCGTGCGCCTACTTAGACGACATTATAGTAAGGAGCGAAACCGTCGACGAACATCGAGAGCATCTCAATCAAGTTTTTAAAAAGATTCAGGACTTTGGATTTAAAGTCAAATAGTCAAAGTGCGAATTTGGTTTGGAGGAAATTAAGTATTTAGGTCACATAATCAACAAAAATGGCAGATGTCCAGATCCGGAAAGGTCCATTGCGATTAGAGACATGCCGACGCCGACTAATGTGGCGATGCTACAGAGTTTTCTGGGGCTCGCAAATTATTGTCAAGCGTTCATTAAAGGAATGTACAATCTAAGAGCTCCGTTGAATGAACTACTAAAAAAGACATGGCATGGGAATGGACGGTAGAATGTCAAAGCCTTTGATGAAACAAAGAAAATGCTTACATCCGACCTCTTTTTAACCCATTACAATCCAAAACTTTTATTCTTGAAACGCATCATAAACCTCTGGTCACTATTTTTGGTTCAAAGAAAGGGTTACTCGTTTATACGGCAAATCGTCTGTTGAGATGGGGAACCATTCTTCTCAATTATGATTTTCACATAAAGCACCGATCATCCAAAAATATAATTCATGCAGATAGTTTATCAAGACTCGTAGCGAGTCAAGAAGAAAGATTCGAAGAATCAATTATTGCAAATATCAGAGCAGATTATGAGGCGAAAAGCATGGTAAACAACATTTTAAGAGAGCTACCGGTTACAGCAAAGGAAATCAAAAAAGAAGCTGAAAGCGATGATTTCATTTTAGAAATAAAAAGCAAAATGGTAGCAAATGACCAAAAAGTGCAGGAGATTTATTCAATTTGTGACGGAGTTTTATTATATGGTGAGAGAGTAGTAGTACCAAAAAAGTTGCAGAAAAGAATACTACGGGACTTTCATATGGGTCACCCGGGGGTTAATAGAACAAAAAGCTTAATGCGAAGCTTTGTATATTGGAAAGGAATGGATGTGGATATCACAAACATGGTTCAGCGATGTAAAGGGTATGCGTTAGCAGCTAAGGCACCACCTATAGTACACGAACCATGGCCAAAGACGGATCATCCGTGGACAAGATTACACATTAATTTCGCTGGTCCAGTAGAAGATTATTACTACTTAATAGTGGTGGATAGTTTTACAAAATGGCCGGAAGTACTGCGCTGCAAAAAGCCTACGTCCAATACCACAACAACTATTTGCACGGTTCGGTGTGCCAGAGTGTATTGTGAGTGACAATGGTACACAATTCACTTCTGAAGAATTTAAGGAATTTGAGTTATATCAAATTAACCACATAACGACGCCGCCGTATCATCAGAGGTCCAATGGACTCGCAGAAAGATTTGTCGATACTTTAAAGCGCGCGCTGAAGAAAGCATCAGGAGTTCCAACGGAAAAGGCGCTTCAGAAATTCCTACAGTTATACAGAATTACGCCAAACAAGAGAACACACTCAAATATGGCACCAGCTGAACTAATGTTCGCTAGGAAAGTTAAGTCAATGTTTGACAAGCTTTTGCCAGGAAATAATAGAGTAAAGAATACTATGTATACAGCGAGAAAAACATACACCGCCGGAGAGAATGTGTTTTTCAAGTGCTACAAAAACAATGTTGAGTTCTGGGAGCGAGGCATAGTGGACAAGAGAATCGGTGACCTGATTTACATAATTAAAGAGCCGAAGAATACTCATAAAAGGCACCAGAACTAACTTAAAAAATGTTACGTTCTAGAGCATGAAGAGAGTATACCGGATGAGGAGGAAGATCCCATTGATGTAATGTATGATATGTTTCAAGTAGAATCTCCTCAGAATATTCCTGAACCGAGAAGATCCGGTAGGAAAAGAAAGTTCACGGACCCATTGGACGTGAATCCAAAACGGAAAAAATATTAAAAGTATGCAAATGGATCTACAAAAAATAGCCATAGTCATCAACCCATATAGGAAGTCAGTTTGAAATCCAAAAGGGAGGGAGGAGTTGTGGTAGGATCCACCTAATTTGCATAGTGGAGTACTGACCATATAAATATGGTTGGTACCGGGAAGAGAGAGGAGGAATCGAAGAGATTGAACCAGAGACTCTGCCCGACTGCGACTCAGTAAACACACATTCCAGGAACGGTCTTCCCAGTAATATACAAAAGACTATATGTAAATATTGTGTACACTTTCTTGTTTCAATATATTTTGTTCTAAGTACATTTTTGTATTGCATTATTATTCCATGCATTAGTCAAGTTTCAACAATATTTTAAATCAATTAATTTATAATATATATATATCTGTGTGTGTGTATGTATGTATATATATATATATATATATATATATATATACATATATGTGTATGTGTATATATATATATATATATATATATATATATATATACATACATACACACAGATATATATGTATATATATTATAAATTAATTGATTTAAAATATGATTTTCGCTACATAATTCTAACCATGTTTCAAATACAGAAGCTAAAAGCTTCGAATTTAATTTTGTAATTAAATTAAAGACATTAGTTCCATTTCATCCTCAGGCGAATTTTAGAGTAACTTATTACTGGGTTTTAAAGGCACAGCAAAAAATCATAATTCACGTTTCCAAGGATACTGAGGAATATATATACCGTGTGTAACAGCATGATTGTCAATTCAAGAAAATGATGAATTCCTAAAAAAAAACACTAAACTAATTGCCTGTCTTTTTTCCAGGTTTCCAGTTAAGATGTTCAGCCATCTTGTCACCATTTGTCGTAAGAATCACGGAAAAAAACTTTGTTATTAAGCTGGAAAGGGAACAGGCTAAAATTGTTTTGTGTCAGCCACACCATATGTTCGCAATTGAGAAATGGCGAGAGGGAAAAGATCATTCAGACCTTCAGCAATGGAGCCAAAATGCATATTTTGGCTTCCATCTTCAAAGTTCTTTTAA
>OZ010605.1:74745624-74778124 GCA_963932145.1 Acanthosepion lycidas
GCGAATCTAGTTAAAGAAACTACAGTACAAAAATAAACATTACTAACATTAATATCCTGGGAGCTGTGTTATTCTTGCCATTTTTTTCCTGAGAATCTTATGCGTTGCGTATTATATGTTTAAGATATACTTTTTAGTCGGTTAACTGGTTATTGTCGAGCCTGCAAATTAGAAATTTGTTTTTTTTTACCTAGAAATTGTTGTTCAAATGTGCTAAAAGCTTTGGGTAAGTGTACACTCTCATGTCTGCAATCAGATATTTTTTCATTATTGAGGTGACCCAAATTCTGTTACCGCATTCTGTCGATTGCTTGATATTATATTTCACATAAAACAAAATATCTACCAAAGAAACATAATCAAATAAAGGACTAATGCTTAAAAGAATCATTCACAGAATGATCGTATATACAATTTTAGTAACATCTGGTACTAAATTGACTATTAGTAAAATAATTGTTTAGTCACATCTGGTCTCCGTTAAATTAAAACTAGCTAAGTCGAAGGTATGTGGTTTCAGGTCTCTCTTCCAGCATTCTATCTTCTAGTAAGTTGGTTGTTTACATAAAGTCCTGTTACATGGTTGTCTTGTGTGTTTGTGTGCATTCTAATTTCAGCTGGGCTCGCACCCTTATTTATTTGAAGCACAACTTTCAAGAACCGAATCTGCGCTTGGTCATTTGTATGCCCTCTACTAATTCAACATTTAGGGCAGCTAGATTCTACATTCTCTGCTTGAACAGAGTAGATATTAGGGTCACCACAAATCAACTCTCCTTTAGATCAAGTTTCCTCATGGAGACTACACTCGATTCAGTTCACTTGACGTGAATCCCATACGGTAGATATATCAAATATTAAAAATTATTAGCATTGTATGTCTCCTTCAACAAAATCTATGATATACAAAATTCTGATGAAAATTTCGTAGATTGAGTATGAAGGAGTGATGCTAGAGCAGTAAAATCTTACATGGGTTTATTTCAGCTCTTCGTATTAATAAGCGCATTTTTTGTTTCCAGGTACGAGGATGGGCTGAAATGTTTATAGGCTGACTATGAAGGAGTGATGCTAGAGCTGTAAAATCTTACATGGGTTTATTTCAGCTCTTCGTATTAATAAGCGCATTTTTTGTTTCCAGGTACGAGGATGGGCTGAAATGTTCATAGGCTGCCTATGAAGGAGTGATGCTAGAGCTGTAAAATCTTACATGGGTTTATTTCAGCTCTTCGTATTAATAAGCGCATTTTTTGTTTCCAGGTACGAGGATGGGCTGAAATGTTCATAGACTGACTATGAAGGAGTGATGCTAGAGCTGTAAAATCTTACATGGGTTTATTTCAGCTCTTCGTATTAATAAGCGCATTTTTTGTTTCCAGGTACGAGGATGGGCTGAAATGTTCATAGGCTGACTATGAAGGAGTGATGCTAGAGCTGTAAAATCTTACATGGGTTTATTTCAGCTCTTCGTATTAATAAGCGCATTTTTTGTTTCCAGGTACGAGGATGGGCTGAAATGTTCATAGGCTGACTATGAAGGAGTGATGCTAGAGCTGTAAAATCTTACATGGGTTTATTTCAGCTCTTCGTATTAATAAGCGCATTTTTTGTTTCCAGGTACGAGGATGGGCTGAAATGTTCATAGGCTGACTATGAAGGAGTGATGCTAGAGCTGTAAAATCTTACATGGGTTTATTTCAGCTCTTCGTATTAATAAGCGCATTTTTTGTTTCCAGGTACGAGGATGGGCTGAATTGTTCATAGGCTGACTATGAAGGAGTGATGCTAGAGCTGTAAAATCTTACATGGGTTTATTTCAGCTCTTCGTATTAATAAGCGCATTTTTTGTTTCAAGGTACGAGGATGGGCTGAAATGTTCATAGGCTGACTATGAAGGAGTGATGCTAGAGCTGTAAAATCTTACATGGGTTTATTTCAGCTCTTCGTATTAATAAGCGCATTTTTTGTTCCCAGGTACGAGGATGGGCTGAAATGTTCATAAGCTGACTATGAAGGGGTGATGCTAGAGCTGTAAAATCTTACATGGGTTTATTTCAGCTCTTCGTATTAATAAGCGCATTTTTTGTTTCCAGGTACGAGGATGGGCTGAAATGTTCATAGGCTGACTATGAAGGAGTGATGCTAGAGCTGTAAAATCTTACATGGGGTTATTTCAGCTCTTCGTATTAATAAGCGCATTTTTTGTTTCCAGGTACGAGGATGGGCTGAAATGTTCATAGGCTGACTATGAAGGAGTGATGCTAGAGCTGTAAAATCTTACATGGGTTTATTTCAGCTCTTCGTATTAATAAGCGCATTTTTTGTTTCCAGGTACGAGGATGGGCTGAAATGTTCATAGGCTGACTATGAAGGAGTGATGCTAGAGCTGTAAAATCTTACATGGGGTTATTTCAGCTCTTCGTATTAATAAGCGCATTTTTTGTTTCCAGGTACGAGGATGGGCTGAAATGTTTATAGGCTGACTATGAAGGAGTGATGCTAGAGCTGTAAAATCTTACATGGGTTTATTTCAGCTCTTCGTATTAATAAGCGCATTTTTTGTTTCCAGGTACGAGGATGGGCTGAAATGTTCATAGGCTGACTATGAAGGAGTGATGCTAGAGCTGTAAAATCTTACATGGGTTTATTTCAGCTCTTCGTATTAATAAGCGCATTTTTTGTTTCCAGGTACGAGGATGGGCTGAAATGTTCATAGGCTGACTATGAAGGAGTGATGCTAGAGCTGTAAAATTTTACATGGGTTTATTTCAGCTCTTCGTATTAATAAGCGCATTTTTTGTTTCCAGGTACGAGAATGGGCTGAAATGTTCATAGGCTGACTATGAAGGAGTGATGCTAGAGCTGTAAAATCTTACATGGGTTTATTTCAGCTCTTCGTATTAATAAGCGCATTTTTTGTTTCCAGGTACGAGGATGGGCTGAAATGTTCATAGGCTGACTATGAAGGAGTGATGCTAGAGCTGTAAAATCTTACATGGGTTTATTTCAGCTCTTCGTATTAATAAGCTCATTTTTTGTTTCCAGGTACGAGGATGGGCTGAAATGTTCATAAGCTGACTATGAAGGAGTGATGCTAGAGCTGTAAAATCTTACATGGGTTTATTTCAGCTCTTCGTATTAATAAGCGCATTTTTTGTTTCCAGGTACGAGGATGGGCTGAAATGTTCATAGGCTGACTATGAAGGAGTGATGCTAGAGCTGTAAAATCTTACATGGGTTTATTTCAGCTCTTCGTATTAATAAGCTCATTTTTTGTTTCCAGGTACGAGGATGGGCTGAAATGTTCATAAGCTGACTATGAAGGAGTGATGCTAGAGCTGTAAAATCTTACATGGGTTTATTTCAGCTCTTCGTATTAATAAGCTCATTTTTTGTTTCCAGGTACGAGGATGGGCTGAAATGTTCATAGGCTGACTATGAAGGAGTGATGCTAGAGCTGTAAAATCTTACATGGGTTTATTTCAGCTCTTCGTATTAATAAGCGCATTTTTTGTTTCCAGGTACGAGGATGGGCTGAAATGTTCATAGGCTGACTATGAAGGAGTGATGCTAGAGCTGTAAAATCTTACATGGGTTTATTTCAGCTCTTCGTATTAATAAGCGCATTTTTTGTTTCCAGGTACGAGGATGGGCTGAAATGTTCATAGGCTGACTATGAAGGAGTGATGCTAGAGCTGTAAAATCTTACATGGGTTTATTTCAGCTCTTCGTATTAATAAGCTCATTTTTTGTTTCCAGGTACGAGGATGGGCTGAAATGTTCATAGGCTGACTATGAAGGAGTGATGCTAGAGCTGTAAAATCTTACATGGGTTTATTTCAGCTCTTCGTATTAATAAGGTCATTTTTTGTTTCCAGGTACGAGGATGGGCTGAAATGTTCATAAGCTGACTATGAAGGAGTGATGCTAGAGCTGTAAAATCTTACATGGGTTTATTTCAGCTCTTCGTATTAATAAGCGCATTTTTTGTTTCCAGGTACGAGGATGGGCTGAAATGTTCATAGGCTGACTATGAAGGAGTGATGCTAGAGCTGTAAAATCTTACATGGGTTTATTTCAGCTCTTCGTATTAATAAGCGCATTTTTTGTTTCCAGGTACGAGGATGGGCTGAAATGTTCATAGGCTGACTATGAAGGAGTGATGCTAGAGCTGTAAAATCTTACATGGGTTTATTTCAGCTCTTCGTATTAATAAGCTCATTTTTTGTTTCCAGGTACGAGGATGGGCTGAAATGTTCATAGGCTGACTATGAAGGAGTGATGCTAGAGCTGTAAAATCTTACATGGGTTTATTTCAGCTCTTCGTATTAATAAGCTCATTTTTTGTTTCCAGGTACGAGGATGGGCTGAAATGTTCATAAGCTGACTATGAAGGAGTGTTGCTAGAGCTGTAAAATCTTACATGGGTTTATTTCAGCTCTTCGTATTAATAAGCGCATTTTTTGTTTCCAGGTACGAGGATGGGCTGAAATGTTCATAGGCTGACTATGAAGGAGTGATGCTAGAGCTGTGAAATCATGCATGCATTAATTTCAACTCTTCTTATTAATCCTTTAAGCCCTGCGTTCCTGAGCATCTGAGTCAAAATTCTCAAATAATCGATATGTAATGTTCCACGTTAGAAATCAAAATAAGACAACCAATAGAAAAACACGACGCATGTATGTGTATCCACCGTTCAACCGGTGGCTGGGCATTACGTCATGTTTCTCTATCACCGGTAAATTGGTGGTCCGAGCTCAAAGGGTTAATAACTGCATTGTTTGTTTCCAGGTGATAGCTGACTGTTCAAAAAAGACTACAAAAGTAATCAGTAACGATATCTCTTGAAAATACGACAAAATTTTGCATTGCTGTGTTATCATATACTTGTTGAAAATGACGTTTAGCACCCAGGGACATACTTGTTGACATGGCTGATGCATTAAGGGATTTTAAACACTGGCTTTATCATCAGTACAAAAATAGCTGAATTTAAGAAAGGAACAGAATCCTGTATTGAACATCAACGAAGAAAAAAATGATTGTGTCCACTATTTAGTAACAGGCGACTGACTATAAATCAAATAGCCAATGTTATTAGAATATCTCGTAGGAGAGTTGAGAATATTCTGCACAATGAACTTGGCATGATCAAGGTTTCTGCTCGGTGAGTGCCACATCATCTGATACCTGCTCAAAAGCGAATCAGGCGATCACATCACGGGAAAATCTGAGTTCAGATCCAGCTGGTTTGCTTGAACGTTTCCTAGCAGATGATGCGTGTTAGGTTCATCACTTTGAGCTAGACACGAAGAGATAATCCATTTAGTGGAAATACCCCTCTTCACCTGCACCAAAAAAGACAACTGATTTTTTGCATCTACTGAAGATTAAATACGTAACTAAATATATACTGAATATCCTTGAGTATGTATTGTGGGTTGTGAAGGTTTTTATCGATACGGTTCGTTCACTTTATTAACGACGTAGGGTGAGGTATACTTGTATTTACCATTGTTTTCTCCCTCTTTTAAGCTTGATTTAATATTAAATTGGTGCAAAAATAATGACGTAATAATGTCGTTTTTTGACGTATTTTTTAACGTCAAGAAACGACATTATTACGTCATTATTTTTGCACCAACTTAATACGTAACCTGTGCCAATCCTTTTCTACTTGGACTGTAAGGGACTGCTCTGAAAAAATAATTAGCCATGCATTTAAATTATACATCTAATCACATTATTATCTCAACATTTATTCTCATCAATGAATAATGATTACTTCATTTCTGATTTTACGTTTATCTATAAAAATATTGATCATGTTCACCACATGCTGATGGATAACAGGAGATTGACTATAAATCAAATAGCCAATGTTATTAGAATATCTCATGGGAGAGTTAAGAATATTCTTCACAATGAACTTAGCATGACCAAGGTTTCTGCTTGGTGAGTGCCACATCATCTGACACCTGCTCAAAATTGAATCATGTGATCACATCACGGGGAAATCTGAGGCAGATCTAGCTGGTTTGCTTCAACGTTTCCTAACCCAGGGTGAGCGTTGGATTCATCACTTTTATCCAAAGACAAAAAAAAAACAATTCCTCCAGTGGAACACCCCTCCTCCTTTATTCCAAAGAAGGCCAAGATTGTTACTTCTACAGCGAAGTTGATGGCCTCAGTTTTATTTTGAATGTAAAAGGCATTGTTCTTATTGACTGTTTTCAAAACAGCCTCACAATCAATGGAGAGTGTTATTCCAACTTGATTAGTCAATTAAGAAAGGCTTTGAGAACCTGACACCCAGGGAAACTGATTTATGTGGTTTTGCGTCAGAACAAAGCACCAATACACAAATCATAGTTTTCATTGGTTGATGTGCGTGACTGGTTAATCCACCTTCTCTGTCATCTGTTCTCCAACCTGAGAAAAAAAAACAGTTGGCTGGTAAACAGCATAGCAGTGACGAGGACGTCGTATATACTTCTGATGATATTTTGATCAAGATGATTAAAGTTTCTTGACCAATGACACCCAAGAACGGGAAGAACGGTTGAAGGACCGCAAGAAGGAGAATAAACCTCATTTGGTTACATTCCATGACAGTATCTTGGTCAGCCTATGATTATTTCAGCCAACCAACTTGAAATTTTCATTTTCATTTTTATTTTGTTTTACAGAAGAAGCTTAATAATTTGTTTTAATGTTTTCATCACAAGCAATACTAGAAAGACACTAAGACGCAACGTGTTATAGAATTTTAAAATAATATGAAAAGAAGAATATGAGAATAAGAAAATTAAGGAGAGAGAGAAGAATAAAAGAACAAGAATTAAGAAGACAAACGATAACTATTCTAATGACAGCTTTTTTGTTTTTGTTTTTTTTTTTGGTTTTTGAAGATCAAATTTGACCGGAAAGCAAGAGGGAGGAAAAGAAGCGTGAATTGCGAAAGAAATAACTGTTAGGATAGAACATTATTAACTCTATCCATTTCAACAATAAAATAATGAAACTTAGCTGCCTATCTTGTATTGGGTTTATATTCTTAAAGTCGAGCTATCTATGAGGAAATGTCACCAGAACAATTCCCATTAAAATATTTATAGAGAAAAAGCGCAGAGAAGCTACCTTAGGGCGATGGGAAACGGACTGAAGCCGAGATGACATGTTAGAACCGATATCAAGATTATCTAAATCTATAGAGAAAGTACCAGGAGGGATGTAGCAGCGATATTCAATGCATGATATATATACATATATATATATATATATATATATATATATATATATATATATATATATGTGTGTGTGTGTGTGTGTCAGCGTGTGTGTGTATATATGTGTGTGTATTATATATATATATATATATATATATATATATATGATAAAAACAAATATAAGGAATTCTATGTGTAAAGTTCTTAATAGCAAGGGCAGAGCTTCTATACATATAAAAGTTGGTACTGATGTAAACGTAGTTTAACGCAATCTTCGGTACACTTATGTATGTATCAATATATATATATATATATATATATATATATTGATACATATATATATATATATTGATACATATATATATATATATATTGATATATATATATATATATATATATATATATATATATATATATGGTGGACTCTCCTGTCGTATTCGATGCATGAGTGTCAAGCAGCTCAGGTCCTAGGAACCGACAGCTTAGACACCAGAACATATAATTTGATATAGTGGTGAAGGTTTTGTGTATTAGGTTGGTGCAAAAATAATGACGTAATAATGTCGTTTTTTGACGCAACGTCAAAAAACGACATTATTACGTCATTATTTTTGCACCAACCTAATAGAATCAGCCACACCTTTTTGAAGGGCCCAAAACAAAGGCATGGTACAGTACCTGCCCCAATGTCCCCAAACGACGCTCCGCGGGTTTTGAATTCAGAGTTGCCATTCTCCTAGACCAGTTGCTATCCAATGCTATAGAACCCATCTGTCCTGCTAATTACCTATAACTAGAGGGAAAAGAGAAGGATCAATACTGTTCCCAAGGATATTAGCACGCAAGTCAATATATATATATATATATATATATATATAAATAATTTATGAAATGGGCTAAGTCTGACAATTATTTTAATATATTTTCTGTTTATACGTTATTTTTATAGAAAATATTATGTTTATAATAAATAGTCTCAACTACATTTACCGGCCTGAATGTCCGAGAAATATCGTAGAAAATATGGGTCCTCCGGCAGGAATCGATCCTGTATCCTACACAAAACCGTCATTTGGCCTGACGTGCTATAACTTTTAACAACAGAGGAAGAGTCTGGTTAGCAAACTCAAATTGCTGTTTTTTAAACAACAAATTTCCCATGATTTTTCTCGAACGATCATATCTGCTCGAGAAAAATCATGGGGAATCTGTTGCTTAAAATTTCTCGGACATTCAGGCCAGTAAATGTAGTTGATACTGTTTATTATACATAGAGCATTTACTTCTATATTTATATCTGCAAAAATAACGTATAAACAGAATATATATATATATATATATATATATATATATATATATATATATATATATATATATATATGGAATCTTTTAGAATCAAATAGCCGGATGTTACTTTTGTTGTATAAGACGCAGGTTAATTTTTCTTTTAGAAATTCATACAAAATCCATGCTAAATGTTACCTAAAACAAAAATTAGTTTTTGTGCAAGCTTGCGTTATATACACGCGAAACTGGAAACTTTTGTCTTGCATAAGTGTGTCTACGTCGCCTACGGAATATCGTTTGAAAATGATCATGATTTAGGAACCAGACCTGCCGAAGTGTATATCTTTATGATGGAGTTTCATCTATAAAAAGTCTTGCTTTCTAACAAAGCCAAACGATATTGTTCAATAATAAATCTCTAAAAGAACAAATATCACAAAACTTCGTTTAGCTTACAGAAAATAGAACCGCTTACAATGAAAAAAACATAAAAATAAGTAAACGTGTTTGATAGAAAGTTCAGCTGCAACTAATATATGCCAAGCCCTGGAAATGGAGCTGGATTTGTACCCGGGGGAAAATTTGGCAGATGTTTTAAAGAACTGAAGTTTAACACGAACGAACTTTTTTCTTATGACGACATATTTTTTTTAATATACTAAGATGAAAACAACCCTCCATAAATATCATTAAACCTCAACATTTAGATTGTAGGTGGTAAATATCTGAATACTAAATAGATTTTACGAGCCAAATAAATGTAGATACTTATCAGTCCTTAAATTTATTGCAGCATACTTGCGCTTATAATATATTCTTGATAAGGCTACGCGTAGTGACATCATTAAAATTCTTCCCGACTGACTCCAACGGGTTATTACCCTGTCTCGTCACAAAGAGGAGACGTGACAAAAGGTCGAGTTTAGTATGATGGATCTGAGCACCTACACTTGGGCCAATGGTCAAAATTTACGCAGACCCCGCAAATTGCGGGATTGGATACTTTACATTTTCTATTTTTCTTAGCCGAGGTGGAGCAATCGATAACTTAAAAAAAATTCTTTAAATTGGGAAGTGGTAAATTGTTTATTTTCATCTGACACTATGGTATTCAGATTACCATATCTTGCAAAAAGTTCGTGTAAAAATTCACTGTAACCGTAATTCTCTGTAAGCTTTTTTTTTTGGCACTTACAAATTTGAGGCCACTCTGCAAAGCTATCCACTATCACAAGATATTGTGATCTGTTTATTAGATCTATTCATTTCAACAATAAAATAATGAAACTTAGCTGCCAATCTAGTACTGGGTTTATATTCTTAAAGTCGAGCTATCTATGAGTAAAGGTCACCAGAACAATTTAAATATTTATAGAAAAAATTTTTTTTATAGAATTTGAAAATAATATGAAAAGAAGAATATGAGAATAAGAAAATTAAGGAGAGAGAAAAATAAAAGAACAAGAATTAAGAAGACAAACGATAACGATTCTAATGACAGCTTTTTTGTTTTTGTTTTTTTTTTTTGGTTTTTGAAGATCAAATTTGACCGGAAAGCAAGAGGGAGGAAAAGAAGCGTGAATTGCGAAAGAAATAACTGTTAGGATAGAACATTATTAACTCTATCCATTTCAACAATAAAATAATGAAACTTAGCTGCCTATCTTGTATTGGGTTTATATTCTTAAAGTCGAGCTATCTATGAGGAAATGCCACCAGAACAATTCCCATTAAAATATCTATAGAGAAAAAAACGCAGGAAGCTACCTTAGGGCGATGGGAAACGGATTGAAGCCTAGATGACATGTTAGAACCGATATCAAGCATATTTAAATATTAGGTTGGTACAAAAATAATGTCGTTTTCTCACATGGTAACATATGTGAGAAAACGACATTATTTTTGCACCAACCTAATATATGGCAGAAGTACCAGTGGTCAAAATATGCGCAGACCCCGCAAATTGCGGGATTGGGTACTTTGCATTGTCTATTTTTCTTAGCCGAGGTGGGGAAATCGAGAACTTTCTTAAAAATTCTTTAAATTGGGAAGCAGTGAATTGTGTATCGTTATCCGAACTATGGCATCTGGAATATCTTGCAAACAGCTGGTGTAAAAATTCACTGTAACCATTGAAGACTATTTCTTTTTTTTTGCTCTGACAAATTTCAAGCCACTTGGTAAAGCTATTCACTACCACAATCCGTTTATTAAGTCTGCGAAATCTATGTGTCTCTGTCTTTTAGCCATGGTTGTAATTTTGTGGTACGTGATTTTGCTGCTAGAGCACAAACCTCTGCGGTCCCATACTAATATTTCAATGTCTTGATCCATTTTGGTCCAGTATATATAGATTCTCATAAAAGATTTAATCCTTGAAATTCACGAATATCCACTAAGAAATTCATTTAATATACACATTTTAATATGCTAGCTATTACTAATCTTTGTGCAAGCATCAGTACTCTGTCACATAGCGAGGAAGCGTTCAAGTCTGCGTTCTAAAATCTTCCTTCAGTATCTGTCTATATTTCTGAGATGATGTATTATGTACATTATTTACATTATCCAGACTATTGTCCTCATCTTTGTCGCCATATTTATTACAACATTGCGGCCTTTGTACGCTCCGGCCTTCTTCAGGTAGTTGTAATGTCGAACTGAAACCTCTATTTCGCTCAATGTTCTAGTTCCACGTGCTATGTATAATGGATATCAGTTAACAGTTATCTCCTGTTAATTTCCTTCTGAAAGTTCTCCACTGCCTTAACCGGGTATTGAACTCATACTCTTTGGGTCCTGTCACTGGGTCTAACTTGAGGACACATGGCACGTGGAACTAGAACAGTCTACCCCAGTGAGCGAAATAAAGGGTTCTGTTCGACATTCCAACCATCTGAAGAAGACCGAAACTTTGCAATAAGCATGGCGACAAAGATGGGGGCAATAGTCTTAATAATGTAAATAAAATCTTCCTTACTTTAGTTTAGTTGTTTAGTATTATTTTCGAAATAAACATGTCTTATTCTGCTTTTACTTTTATTTATTCAAGGTCAACTGGTAATTCGCGTATTACTATATATTTTTCATTTCTATTTTACTTTTTATTTCTGCAATAAACGGTTCTGTATTGTTTGGTATCAATTTTGAGAAACCCTCAGCATGTTCTAATTTTTGGTCGCTTGGTATTCCATTCTGAAATCGATATTTAATAAGATGGTACACCAAAGTTGTCATCTAGTCGCTGTATACGTAGGAATTCCTTTTTCGAAACATAAATTGACTATAGGTGTCGCTGGTTCGTCTGTAGATCAAAACTCCTACAGTGTATAAATATAAGTGAAATTTTTTCACTGCATATATTATTGCTAAGATCCTCTTTTTTCGATCTGGATGTATTTATAGGTATGAACTCTGAACATTCTTCTCTAACCTGTATTTGCAAATACACTTCAGAAAGAACCAGCTTCGTAAACATTTTCCACCGTTTAAATTCGCAAAAGTTTTCTCTGGGCTTGGTAATGGGTAGTTATGGTGATGCTAAGCATTGTTTACCCCTGTCAAAAAATCAACACAGACATGAATTTTATTATTTTTTTATCTTTACGTATATTACTGGTGCTGCTTATTTTGAATGGCTAATCTTTTCAATTACACCAATTTTTTCAAGTTTGTCTAATTCTTCGTCGACAATACTGCGAATGGCACACTGCGTTTCAGTTTAAACGCTGGCGTCGACCCATTTTTCACTTGAAGTTTCGGTTTGACTTTGGAACACCGACTAAACTCTTACAGAAAACATTTTTTCAATTCTTCCTTTAAAGTTTCACAATGTGTTTTTTTTAACTGGTCCCTTGTTCACTTACATTTTTGCAATAATTATATATAAATAAATCCCATAACTCAAATAATTCCATCCAATTAATACCGAATAAGTTTGTAGTATTTTTTAAAGCATAAGTTTTGACTTTTTAACATACTTGTTACGAAATGAACCGTTAGAAATGATTTCGCCTACAAAAATAATTTCTTACCTGACACTTTACGTGGGATGTTCTAAGTTCACTTTAATATAGTTCTAATGTAGTTTTTCCGTTTGCTTTCTGTGATTATTGTGATACCACGACTAGTGTGTAATTGCATTTTTACATCAATATTATTACTTTTCACATAAAAAATTTTCTTTGGTCTTCTCTAATTATTTTTTCCGTCGTAATGCTGGGTACGAATTTTTTTTTTATGAGAACATTTCCTTACTTTAGTTTTACAGTGTTCCTTTTTATATCCTTGTTTCCACACTTGTAGCACGTTGCATTCTTAAAGAGGCAGTCATCTCTAAGATGTAACCTTCCACATGTGAAACATGGATTCATTTTTTTTCTAAATTTTCTTTAGTTTGTTTATATGTGCATTCTTTTTCTTCAATTTGTTCTGTATCGCGTCTCACATTTATGATTCTCTGACATTTTTTCCAATATTTCTCGTAGTGTCAGTTTTTGATTCTGTTCAAGGTTCGTTAGAATTCTAGCACGTATTTCTGTGTCTTTTTTCGCCTTGCAAGAAAATTCACCTTTTGAACATAATCAGAGTCAGTTCGTTTAATTTTGAAGATATTCGTCTTCTTTTTCGTCATATTAATATACTTCCAACGAGTATTGAAGAAGGAACTTTTCTCGCTGAAAATGTTAGTCAGAATATTTACTGTTCCTTCAAAGCAAATTTCTGTTTTTTTTTTCGGTAGTACAAAATTACAGTACTTTTCATGTACCACCGTTGCTAACTTTCTCAACAAAAGTTTTGTTCATTTCTTGTCTTCCCAGTCTCTGCATTCTTCTGTGATAATTTGATCGTATCTACTAAAATAAGCAGAAAAGATAATTCTATCATCTGAACTGTATGAGAATTCAGATATGGCATATGCCACCGCATCGGGAGTGAAAGAACTTGGGGAATTATCCATTTTCTTCAGGTAAATTTTGTTGTTGTTTCTGTAATTCCAACACCAGATGTAGTTGCTGCTGCTGTTGTTGCTTCTCCTGTTGTTGCAGATTCTGTTGTTGCATTTTTGCCACTTGGGCCAATAATGCTTTCATATTTAAACAATATCTGTTTTTTGCCTTCTTTCACTTTTTTGTTTTTTTTACACACCAAAGAAAATATTAAACCGACGTGATTCTAATTTCTCACTGTCGCTGTTTTCATGTACGCAAAAGCAAAATGTACTTTTTCCTACTCCGTATGACCTTCAAACCCTCGTCGCCACTTTTATAACTCACTCCTAGCCATTATACTATCATGTCTTGCTGTGACGTCATTAAAATTCTTAACCACTGCCTCCAACGGACAGGTATTTTTCAACCTCCTCACAAGTTAAGATGTGGCACATCACCGACTACATTATGTAGGGCGATTCCCCTTGAGAACATTTGTGTATGAATTAACTTTCTTGACTTGGACCCATTAATATTGGCGTGAGTGTTTGTGGATTTCGTGTCTTTCGCCGAACATGGATTTCGCCGCGAGGATGTGAGAGACTCAGTCTTTTCCACCACATCTATGGCGCTTATATAACTTTTTTAAATTTAGGTGTCGCACTATTGTACATCCTAAGCGAAGCATGTATGGACATCTGTTTACACGACAAAAGCAAACACTAACCTCCTCTGAGGATCGATTTAGCTCCTGGCGATTATGATGGAACCTTTTAAGTTAAATGCAATATCAATCATTGTCTTATTTCCAGTTCTTTTTTTCTCGCACCCCTTAATAATGGTTTTTCTCATATTTGCTTCACACTCAGTAAACCATTGCGTCTTAGTGCCTCTATTGCTTTGATTGGGGTGAATTGATACGAAGTATAGATGATGATGTTGATGAAAATAGGAAAAAATATTAATCTCGAATAAAATATTTTTCGACTCATACACGAAGATATACCGTAAGTAATGAATGCGTGTTAATATTCTTCATTATCTACTAACAAATCATTAAACCCTGATTAGTATAGAATATTATATGCATTATGTTTATTCTTGTAGCAGACCTCACTGTCCAGAATCGACAAAGTTAAAAAGTGCTTACGCAGCCTTGTGCGTAATTATTTTCCACCTTGCAACCACTGTCCCACAGACAAAACGTCGCCAGCCTTCACAACTATATCGCTAACACTATGACAGATTGTGTAAATTTACATTGTTCGGACTCTTGTCCTCATCTTTATTGTCATGTTCACGACGTTTCGGCTGTTGTACGCTCCGGTCTTCTTCAGGTGATATATACTTTGGAATTTCGAATCGAACCCTTTGTTTTGTATACCGGGAAAGATTGTTCTACTTTCACGTGCCATGCGTTTTCTGGATATAACAATTTCAGTTATATTCCTTTAATAACCATCCAAGTTTTTGCTCACCTCCATGACTAGGCATTGAACCCACAACTCTTTGGGCCAAGCTACTGAATTACTTCAGCCAATGCTTTTATCCACTGGACCAACAGTCTGAACAATGTAAATAGTGTAAATAGTTACAAAACCTCATATCAGGCAAGAATCACAATACCTTATCTATAGACAAACTGTGCCAGATATTCGAGTTACATTACCTAGTACCACCAAAATCGGACCATCACAGGTAGGATGCAGCATACCATGCTCATGGTGTCAAACCATCCGCATCCCCTTCGCGTTCTTTAGATAAAAAACAAGTTCCACTTAAACAGCTTCTTCCCTAGAACTCCCGAGAAAATGATTTCATGCTTTGATGTCTTTAAGTCCAGGGTCTATCTATATCTATCCTACTCGTTCTCAGAATACACTTTCACTTAACATTACCCACCTCTTACAATCTAACTCAGTATTCCTCTACCTTGAGTGGCCCTAGGGTGAAGTATCAGTAAATAAAAAAATACCAATATTTAATAAAAAATGAGCCAAATATGCATACTACGAAATTTACGGCATTAAGTAATAAAAAAATTAAACAAAAGATTATACTCCCTTGAAAGACCCTCGGCTAATACAATATCATGTTTTATCATGGAACCGAGCAAATTCATATACGGTATTTTCTTTATTTATTAAGTCTCTGATTTCCATTATCTCTTTTAAAGGAAGCATATTCCTATTTCTCTTTTACACATATATATTTAGCATCATTATCAAGCGAAATTTGTTATTTATTTCTTGGACTGACCGCGGAATGCGAAACCGCGAATAAAGAAAGCTATGTACATTTACATTGTAAGCGTGTTCATCTCTCTTTATATAATATCGAACTTGTATCTTTGCCGTTTGGAGTAAATTTTGCCACTTTATCTATCTACCCGTAAAAGTTTGCAAAGCTGACCTAACGCTCGTGTAGATAGATTAGTCCTTCGCTCAAAAACATCCTTTCACTATTTGCTTTTAAACGGCATCTTTTAACTTCCATTTCTTAGCCCCGACCCCCCGACTCCAGCCTTCCTACGCATTTTGAAGCGAACTATTTCTCTTCGCGGAGTCACCTGTTAAAGCCGATGCAAAACGCCATTATTTTCCAGTTCACTTCCAACCAAAAGTCGGCGTTTTGCAAACCATAATTTTACTGCGCTTCCACACAGCACTCGGACGAATCGTATCTTTTCACATCTGTTACTTACTAAATATCATACATCTACGTCTACAATCGGCTTCTGCCAAGGAAGAGATAAGTGCTGAGACGAATTGACGAAGTTACTGGAAAATGAAGGCACTGTGTATGTAAAAGAACTCCTTCAAAGTTGCAGAGACTCGTGGCAACACCTTATTGAAAAGACAGATGCAAGATTGATAGGAATCAAATGGTAAATATCTCTCTGTCACAAAACTTTGTTGTATATCAGATATATTCACAGGTCGCTTTATTCTGCATAACTTTTAACATATAACGCTCGTTTAGTTTTCTGTTTGGCAATTTTCCTGAAGCAAATTCAGTCGGCGCAGAGTAGTAACATTATAATGCTATCTTTATGTTTTACGAAGCTTAGCTTAATTAAATGGAGGTATTGTCGAATAGCGGCTCGGATTGAAGAATCCAATCGGACTCATTGCATTCATTCATATTCCAATACCCTCGGGAAAGGTATCAATCTGTCTCTTCCCCAAGGTATGGATAAATAGCAGGACATGACCTTGGTTAGAAACCAGTCTATGGAAGGAAAACTCTGAATTTAAACCACCTGCTGCTTTGTAACCTCAAAAGCATATCTACCCCAAAGAAAAAACTGTCCCCCACCCCTCACTTCGAGCCACGACAGAAAATAATAGACTCCTTGTGCTTAGTACACTGGACCTTTCTGATTTAGGACCGTACGCCCATAGGTGTATCACCTACGGCTTTTTAGACGAGCTTAATATATGACTATGGCAATGGACATATTTTCCTGAGCCAATATTAAAAATGTCTATTTAACTTTTATAGACTTTATCCAAAATACTAGCGTTTTTTTTGGCTGTTTTGATTGATTTAATCGTTTTTTAAGTTTTATCAACATTTTGAAGGTTATTTAAAACCAGAAAATAGATTTAAATTATAAGAATTTTTTTATATATATAGACAATAATGATTTAGCGATACAATTCCAAACTAAAGCCATAGCTTAGAGGTAAATGCATACCTCTTCCAATGTTATTTACGCGTAAGTGAATAAAACAAACCCAACGAGAATAAGAACTCGGCTCCCTGATCAACAATTATCGGTCATTATCAGTTACACCACACACACATCCAAGCTTAAAGCACTTGCTATTCCCAATCGCTTACTTATCTTAGTACAGATCAAGTTCGATATTACTTCGGTGATCGTACTGGAACCGGTGTTTGAAAATTATATGGCCGTAAACCTGACTTTTTTTTTTTTTTTTTTTTTTTTTTAACAGGAATATAAAGGATTAATTAAATGAAATACACAACACGAAAGCAAACTGCATTTCATAAGTTTCGCTTTGCCTGACCAAAGTAAAAATTACAGGAAGAAAGAACTGCTGGCTAGAAAAGTTACAGTACGCCAATTATACAAATGTGTTGATGACGATTATCAGTGTTCAAGTGACTAAAGCGTATTTACTTACACATATATAGTATAATAAATTTTCAAAATTTTGCCTTGAAAAACCTTTTATATTGGTTTAGACATTGTTACATCATGGTCATGTCGCTTCGTAGAAAAGACAATCATAGATGTCTTCACTGAAAATGTAGAACACGCAGAAATAAAATAATGAAATGCCCAACTTTTAGAGACAAACAATCAATCGGTTTTATAAATAATAATAAAAATAATAGTATTGAAAATTAAAGACATCGAAGTAAAGTTTTATTGGAGAAAGAAAATCTGTGATTCATATCGAAAAAGTAGATGTAATCACAGGTCTACTGCGCATGGCGAATTTTAGAGGAAGCACTGTTTAGCTTTCTAACTGCTTATCAAGTATTAACATCACGGATGTTTTCTGCTGGTGTTTTAGGGATTTAAAAAAAGAAGAATTTATCTCGGAATTGGCGTGACTAAACATTACAATAAATGGTTGCTTCTTGCTTTGCTGCTTGTTGAAAATCCTCTTTTTTGGTCGGCGGTTTTAAGAAATCAGGTCATATATGTTAGATATAAACACATATTCAGTCATGAACAGCGAACCGATCAGACTAATATACGGTATTTTCTTTTTTAATAAAAAATGAGACAAATATGCATAGTACGAAATTTACGGCACTAAGTAATAAAAAATTAAACAAAAGATTATACTCCCTTGAAAGACCCTCGGCTAATACAATATCACGTTTTATCATGGAACCGAGCAAATTCATATACGGTATTTTCTTTCTTTATTAAGTCTCTGATTTCCATTATCTCTTTTAAAGGAAGCATATTCCTATTTCTCTTTTACATATATATATATTTAGCATCATTATCAAGCGAAATTTGTTATTTATTTCTTGGACTGACCCCGGAATGCGGAACCGCGAATAAAGAAAGCTATGTACATTTACATTGTAAGCGTGTTCATCTCTCTTTATATAATATCGAACTTGTATCTTTGCCGTTTGGAGTAAATTTTATCCACTTTATCTATCTACCCGTAAAAGTTTGCAAAGCTGACCTAACGCTCGTGTAGATAGATTAGTCCTTCGCTCAAAAACATCCTTTCACTATTTGCTTTTAAACGGCATCTTTTAACTTCCATTTCTTAGCCTCCGACTCCAGCCTTCCTACACATTTCGAAGCGAACTATTTCTCTTCGCGGAGGCACCTGTTAAAGCCGATGCAAAACGCCATTAGTCCAGGTCTCAGGTCAGAGGTATGACTAGTAGTCATTTGGAGTCAGGTTTACTGCCTGGCTCCGAATTTCAAGGTCTCTTCGCACAGAGGGAGACTCAGCTGAGGTTCTGTCTACGGACATAAACTCGACTGAGAAAATCAGAAAAGCAATGTATATATACCCAAGCCATCTTTTGCAGGGGCTGTGTAAATTTTGAGCAATGGCCCGAGTGAAAACGCTGCGGTTCCCCACAATAAACACGGTCTTATGTTCCATATCATCTGATAAATATCAGCCGTTTAGAGTCAAGCATTTCTCTGTCTGTTTGTGGCAGATAAGACCACTGTCTTCGGGCAGAGGGCGACTCAGTCGAAGCTTTGTTTACAGATAGAAGCAAAGCTAAGAAAAAAAGAAAAGAAAAGTTCCGTTCCCCGCAGTTGTGGGGAATAGGTAAGTTTTAGGCCAGTTGACTGAGAGTTCGCGCTCGTGTTCCCCACGTTAAATTTGACCTTGTGTCGCAGTGGGGAGGTCAGGGTGAATACCAATCGATTTAGAATGGCTTCGATTGCCAAGCTCTCTCCATTCCAGCAGAGGGAGACTCAATCGAAGTTGAGTTTACGGAGGGAAACTCGGTTGAGAAAAACAGACATGTAATGTACCCGAGCCTGCTTTTGCGTATCTAGGTAAATTTTGACCAATGGCCTGGGTGAAAACGCTCGATTTCATCACAATAATATCGTCCTTGTGTCACATCACTTCTCATCTCATTGGAGGGACTGAGTAAATAACAGCTGTGTGGAGTCAGGCAGTTTGCTTTTTGGCTTGCGACTGACAAGACCTCTGTCTTCTTCAGACGGTGACTCCGTCGAAGCTCGGTCTATGAACGGAGACTCGGATGACAAAAGCAGACAAGAATTGTACCCGATCCCATGAATGCGAAGGGTCGGTAAATTTTGACAAACGGCCCGGGTTGAACCGCTCGAGTTCTCTACAGATATCTCAACCTTTTGCCAAATCTCATCTCAGTGGGAGAATTAGGTAAATACCTACCCATTTAGAGTCAGTCTTTAGACTAACTATAGAGGCGCCACGGCAAATAGCCGAAACATTACGTATAGAGAGTTCTTATACGAAATAAGTTATATAAAGTAAGAGTATGTTATAACAACAGCCATATAACAGTGGTGTTAAAATAATGGCGACAAGCGATTTGAAACTTTACAACCTTTGTATCGAGGATTCGGAACCTTTACGAGTTATTACCGTTGTAACAAGGATTTTTGAAAGTCATACCAGTTTCAACAACACAAAAAGCAGCAACAACAAAATCAACAGTTATTAGAACTACAAAAAAAAAACAACAGGAATTGTTGAATAAAATTCTGAAGAAAACAAAAAATTCTTCAACGTGTCTTACGCCAGACGTTGTCCAAAAAACATATTAGAATTTATATACAATCCTGATGCGATACTGACTATTTTCTTAGATATGAACAAATATTCAGTCATGAATACAGCGGCGGAGAAGATGAGGAGAAACGAGATTGTTGTTGAAGAAATCTCTCCGACAGAATATGAAAAATACTGCAACTATATATTACCGAGAAAAGCAGGTGAATGTGGGTTTGAAGACACGGTACACATTCTGACGAAAATCTTTAGTGACAAGAGTTCTCTCTTTAATGCTCGTTAGAAGTGCATAAATCAAACAAAAAAAAAAAAAAAATGAGACGAATATTTTACCACGTAAGCTGGGATCGTCAACAAAGAATGTGAAAAGTTTAGAATAACGGAATTAACGCCAGTTTCATAGGATTAATTTTCGTGCAAGTCTTAACAGCTAAACAGATCTGAAATACAGGCGATAATTTTAACAAAAATGGAACAAAACTGTAATATTGCACTGCAAGAAACAGTGAACAATTGCCAGACAATATTAAATCTGAAATACGATACTGAAGAAATTCAAAAACAAAAATGTGCATTGGTATAAGCAAAACACAAATGAACAAAAAGGAGAATAAATCCATGTTTCGGATGTGGTTTATGACATATTCAAAAAAAAAAAAAAAAAAGGGATGTTACAAGTGTGGTATAATGAGATATAAAGTGATACTACAAAAAACAATCGAAGAAAAATTGTCACAGAAAAGAAAAGGAAGTCTCTGAATGTGAAAACTAACCATGTGGATGCGAAAAGGATACTGAACACAGGTAGTGAGATTTCCATAATCAGTGAAACCACATGGAAAGAAAACTGGGAAACTTTTATTAGAAAGGACTTTCAAAGTATCTATTTCAGTTTCTGGAGATAATGTTTTGAGAAATAAATTGCAATGTCTTTTGTCGTAATAAGCATTTAAAAACTAAAGATTATGAATTAATAAATGCTAAAAATTTATTTGGAACTGACTGGATGTAACTATTTGAACTTTGAATTTTGCTGATAAACGTTTGTTCTTAAAATCGTAAGTGGACAAGCGTCTAATTTAAGAAGTCAAAATAGAAATCTTAAGGAAAAATTAAAAAAAAAATGTTTTCCAGTTCTGTCAAATACACTGGGTCGGTGTTTAAAATCCAAGGCGGATATTCAAGTAAAATGTTCGACGTCAGTATTTAAGCCGAAACGGAGTGTACCGTTTGAAACGTTAGAACAAGTTAACGCAGTGTTGGAGAGCCTCAAAAGAATTGGTGTAATAGAAAATATTAGCCAATCACAATTGATTTCACCAGCGGTGCATACGAAGAATAGAAATAATAAAATTCGTGTTTGACGGGGATTAAAAAGTTGTTGAGAAGCACATAACTATCCATTAGCAAGTCCAGAGTCGAACGGCGAAAAGACATTTTCAGGGCTGGATCTCTCTGAATAATATTTACAAATTCAGATTGAAAATGAATGTTCTAAATTAACGACCATAAATACACACAGAGGATTTTATAAGTTTAACCGACTTTCATGTGTGATATTTTTTTAACAATCCATAGATACCATGCTTGCGGATTGCGATTTCACAGTGGCATAGCTGGACGACATTTTGATCATAGGTGTATCGAAAGAACATGTTGGACATGTGAAAACTATTTTGGAAAACCTAAGAAATTACAAATTCATACATAGTGAAGAGTTATCTTTGCCGAAAATTAAATGCTTTGGTCAAAATATTGATAAAAATGGTACGTAACCAGATAAATCGAGGGCAACTGCAATTAAAAATATACCACCACCAGCACACGTGACTACGTTACAAGTTTTTTAGGATTGGCTAATTACTATTAAATTTATGTACATAATACGTATAAGTTAAGGACTCCATTGAACTGTCTACATAAAAAAGAGTCAAGTGGAATTGGAATGATAAATGTCAAAAGTCGTTTAACGAAATAAAAAAAAGAACTTACGTCAGAGTTATCATGAGCACATACGACCCAAAATCAGACATAATAGTGGCGTCAAATGCTAGTGAGTACGATAGAAGAGCGGTGATTTTACACAAATATGATGACGATAAAATGAAAGCCTTTGCCCATGCCTTTCACACATTTCTACCAGCAGAGAAAAATTACAGCCAGATAGAAAAAGAAGCTCTAGTAATTATATTTGGTGTAAAGAAATTTCATAATATTATTAATGGAAGAAATTTTACATTGGAAACAGACCACAGACATTTATTAACAATATATTGTTCAAAGAAAGTTATACCTACTCATCCAGCTAATAGACTACAAAACTGGGATACCATCCTGTTAAACTATGATTTTACTATGAAGTATCAACTATCTAAAAATTAGAACATGGATTATATAGATTAATACCTAAAAAATACCATTGGATCACACGGTCATCGCAGAACTAAAAACCGAAAAGAAAATGAAGAAATTACAAGTACAGTGTAACCCGGATATAAGAGAGTTGTCCGGACCGGAGAAGAGGTCTCTTATATCCGGGTTTCTCTCATATCAGGGTCTCTTATATCCGGGTTACACTGTAGTACTTGAGTTACAAGTGACACTTGAAGAAATAAAAGAAAATCCGGAAAATGATGTCTTTATTGCGAAAATAAAAAAGCAATTGAAAGGAAGTAAAAAAGAATGAGATGTAAAATTCAATGCGTACTCGATATGCAATGGTGCAGTAACGTATGGTCAAAGAATTGTAATATCGAGGTGTATTATAGAAACGAATGTTAAAGGACTTTCATTGCGGATATCCTGGTATTTCTAGAATCAGAGCTATAATGAGAAGTTACGTATACTCAACTGTAATAGACCCTGATATTGAAATAATAGTGAAAACTACTAAAAATTGTATTCTAGCAGCAAAACTACCTATCACAAAGATAGATCCTTGGTCAAAGATAGACACGCCGTAATCAAGACTGTATATAAGTTTCGCAGTTCCTATGAAGGGAACATATGATCTTGTGGTAGTTGATAATTTCACAAAATGGCTGGAAAATTTATAAGTGCAAAAATGCAACATTCTCAGTGACAGTGAATTTCCTGCATAGACTTTTTGCAAGATATGACATACCAGATACCATAGTATCTGATAATGGAACACAATTCAAAGGTGAAAAATTCCAAGACATTTTTTTTTAATATTGTCTCCATTGATAATGCTACGACCCCGTCGTACCACACAAGATCTAACGTACAAGCTGAACAGTTTGTGGGAACGTTCAAAAGAGAGTTGGAGAAAATAAGTCTTAAAAAATTAAATGAAGAAGCACTTTTTCTGGGAGATTTTACAGGCTATCTCCTAACCCCAATACACCATCAGGAATTAATGTTTGCCAGAAGAGTTTAAATAGGTGTTCGATTAGATAAGTCGAAAAATACAATCAAATAACAAAAACGACGCCAAAAAGTTAAGGTCTGCGATAAATTGTTCTTTGATAAATGGCAAAGAACTATGGGAAGACAGCATTATATTAGTAAGAATCAGAAAGTTGATTTACATGGTAAAAGAGAAAAAAATCGAACGTAAAAGGCACCATAATCAACTAAAAAATTTCAGTGATGAAAAACCAGAAACACTGAAAGAACTGATAAAATTGTTATATGACGTCTCCGATGTGCCATCTTGGGAACTGCAAGAACAAGTTCCAGGAAAAAGAAAGTGTTCTGAAGAACTGGAAGTAGATCCGAGACGGAAACGCTACAATGTCAAGTACGTTGGAGAAGTCTCCGGAAACAGGAGGAGGCGATAGATATACTAATAAAAAACAAAATATTTATAGAAATATTAATCTCGAAAGCGGGATTTCCTGGGGTACATAATACACCCCCAGTGAATTAGTTCATTACAATAAGAGCTCCATGTCAGAGGTAAGACGAGTAGTTGCACCTTCGGCAGGCAGTTCGGTGTCAGGGTTGCAACTGACATGTCGCACTCTCTGCCTTCGGGCAAAGAGGAACCCAGACGAGGCTATACCTATGGGCAGAGTCTATCATCTGGGTAGATAGACTAACCCGACCCTGTGTATACGGGAACTATTCGACAAGAAAAGTCAGTTTCAGCCATATACCCAATAAACACACACACTCACATACACACATATATATATATATATATTCAAACATATATTATTAACTAGAACAGACAATCAATGTCTATTATGTCCGATCATGAACAGTTGTAATGTGCAAATGTTGGCTTTAACTTCTGGTGAAAATAAAGACAAAAGTTGTCCAACATTTGGATATTTTTTATTAAGTTGGTCCTAAGCTTTCGGCTCACATGAACCAACTTAATAAAAATATATACAAATTTTGGACAATTTTTGTCTTTATTTTCACCAGAAATTAAAGCAAAAATTCGAACATTAGAACGGCTCATGATCAGACATTCATTGTCTTTTATATTTAACTAGCAGCATGGTCCGGCGTTGCCCGTGCTTGATTAAAAAAAAAGTACGACTCATACAGCAATCGCTATCACTTGACTTAAAATATTTTTGCCCTTCCTTGCCTTTAAAGGAGTGCCCTTGCCGTGCTGATGTTGCTACATGCCTTACTTCTTGCCTATCTCACACTGCGAATTTTTTCTAAACTCTATACTAAACATTAAATCTGTTACGAAAAAAGAACTAAACAAAATGAACACAAAACGATCAGCTTTAAAAAAGGACTCGTAACTGGAAAAACCGAATGAAAAATGAATGTTAACAACAAATACTTTTTCACACCCAACCCAGTTCTGCGGAATCAGAATCAATGTTGAGTTTAAGCAAGCGAATGAACCAATTGGAGTAAAGTGCCATGCAGATTTAAATTTTTGCCACTTGTGACGAATGCAGCTATCGATTTTTTTTGCATTCTAGCATGCTAGTTGACATTCGTGTCAGTCAGCTGTTGACTCTCACGCTGACCAATAGAATCTTCCTGACTATCCGTGGCAGCCAGCTATTGGATCTCACTCTGGCCACTACAAAATGGCTGCAAACTACATGAAAACTTCCGTAGAAGCATGAAAAAATCGATTATTTCCACTATCGATGGGAGTTGGGAAATGCAAAGTCAGTGTTGGCCTTCCCGCTAACTTGGAGCATGTGCATGTAAATTTTGGTGCATATCCGTCGAAAATTGCGTCCGTGCATTCGTTACACACACACCCACCCACACACACATCCTACCTTTTATAGATAGAGATACACTTGAAAAAAAGTACTCTTAATTCAAGACTATACTTCTAACGTCTCAACTACAATCCGAAATTTTCATTTACTATTTTTTAATGAATTTTATTTTATTTATATTTTCAATATGAGTAAGTCGGTTCGCCTTTTGTCCAGTTCAACTCCTCTTTTGTGTTTTGAAAAAGAGATTTTAGAATTGGGTTTCTGGTTCATTTTCTTACAATTTCTTCACCCCTAGCAAACCGCTGCGTCTTAGTGGCTTTATCACCTTGCTTGGGGGTCAAAGGATTAAAAGAAAACTCTCTCCTATTTTATTGCTGTCCTGCCGACGACAATCTACAAAAATTTACATGAACCATCAATCGTTATCTTCTGTTTACTTGTATCCTATTGTTGGATTCTTTCTTTTCAGTCATTCACTACAAAGCCTGTGTCTTTGTGGCTGTTATATAGGAATAAAGTGTCACTGCTGACACTTGAGTTTGAACGTGTTTGCTCACTGGCGATCCCACTATTGAATTAAGTAGACCACTTGAACATAAAGGAAACATATATATTGGAGGTATGGTGTCCTCCAATTGATCGCCATTTCTAGTGTATCCTCTATTACTATACGGTCCACTATTTTCTACTCTATCCACTATACTGATCACTGTATGGATTACTATTCAGATCACAATACCGTGGTTACTTTCCGAGCGAATATTATCGAGCAAGTACTATTAATGCGAGTGTCATTCGAAGTCGTTTGACACCAGTATTGTTCAACGGCGTACTATAGTGGTATCTGGGATTACAAAATCTCTACTACAACGAGCATTACGAAAGTGACAACAACTATTCGTTGACATCACAAAAGTGGCAATGAGTGTTCGTTGACATCACAAAAGTGGCTTGCAATGAATTGATTAAAATAAAATCCTTTATTGACAACCACATATCACTCTAATGAAAATAAACAACTAATGCGAAATATTTTTTTATACTCAGATGTCCTTAGTATTAATTCGATAAAACATTTAGTGAATGCTTACAGTCACATCACATTAATATTTAACATCACCCCCTACGAGGGTGTATGTGGCACAAGGCTGGTTTATTGTGGGTACTCCGAGTCCGTAGGCTAGGCCAAAAATATTCCCTTTGAACCTGCCTAAACGGGTTCAGGGACTGTTTACCTCCCCGGACGAAACTTTGCCCTCCAGAGTTCTTCTCTGCCGAAGCAGAGAGTTCGACAGAAATGAACAGTCTAGTTACGTTGAAACACTAGTCCCCTTAAGAACACCGAAGTTAAGTTAGTACCTAGATGGGTGACCGCTTGTGAATACCAGATACTATAGGTACGGAATTGTTAATCGAAAAACTAAGTTCCAATTCTATAATAGTTGGCAATAGCCTTGGGAAATATATGAATTTGCATCATGTCCCACCAGTTATGGGTTAATTAGTTAGACTTGTATCACCAAATTCTCCCAAAATAAAATAAAATTGCGTACAAAATATAATGATTACGGCATTAGATAACCCATAGAGGTGTTGATATGCTGCTGTACAAAAAACAGTGAACCAATGGACAACCGACAGCGACCTAAATATATTAGAAAGTCATGATATTTTTCATGAACAACAATCAATCAATAATCAATCAGTCAATTTCAGTTGGGTTTCGCGGCTTAGTGGTAGAATCCCTGACTGATGCCAATTCAGTCGTTTTTCGATCCTAGCTAGAGGCAACCGGACGTCTAACCACACTGATGAGCTGTGATTCACTGAAACAGTCTGTCTGTGGATGACTATATATATATATATATATATATATATATATATATATATATATATATATATATGTATGTGTGTGTGTGTGTGTGTGTCTATGTGTCTGTGTATATACATATGTATATATATATACATATGTATATATATACATTTTCAGTTGTATGGATATTATTTTGTAACCGTGGATTTCGCTTTGTCACATGATCGCAAAAGAGGTTTCAAATTAATATCCATACAACGCATATATACTCGACACTCCCGTCGAAATTCCACGTATGAGTGTCAAGCAGATCAGTTCCTAGGAAACCGACAGCCCAATAACAGCACATGAGATTTGATTATAGTGGTGAAGGCTTCGTGCAGGACCATCCACACTTTTTCAAGAGTCGGATACAGAGACCTGGTGCACTACGTGCCACAGGGTCCCCAAACGACCCTCCGCATGTTTTGAATTCAGAGTTGTCCTTCTACTAGACCAGTTGCCATCCAAGGCTATAGAACCCAGTCTGCCCCACTATTTGACCATAGCTGGAGGGAAAAGAAGAGGATTAACAAAGCATATATCAACATATATATATATATATATATATATATATATATATATATATATATATATATATATATATATATATATATATATGTGTATATGAATGGTTTCATTCACACACAAATACTTGCACGTTCGAGAACGTGATAGATAGCAGTCAGAAACCAGACCTGAAGATTGCATTATTTACTTGAAACTCCGACTAGTTTTATCGATGTTGGAAATTATGTATATTCACTAATATATATATATATATATATATATATATATATATATATATATATATATATATATATATATATATATATATATTACTGTCATGGCTTTTATTTTCTGTTGTAGAGATAACGCATTTTCCTTCTGATATAGAACTCGATAAAACTAGACTAGAATTGTCTATATTTCTGTGATTTTAATTGTAATTTTCTAACTACACTATTTGCATTATTTAGACTGTTATCCTCATCTTTAGTGCCATATTCACCCACTTTCGGACGTTGTATACTGCGACCTTCTTTACCTGATATACGAATCTTCTATGTATATATTCGTAAACATTCTAACGTATATATTCGAAATTCCAACGTATATCCCCTGAAGAATACCGGAGCGTATAACAGCCGAAACGTAGTGAATATGTCATTAAAGGTGAGGGAAAAAGCCCGAACAATGAAACTAGTGTAAATATACAAGACGATACTGAAACCAAATACAACGATTGGTATAATGATTGTTGATACTAATTCTTGGCGATGGTAGCGATGTTAATTAAATTTATGGAAATGGAGACCTGAAACAATGAAGATGGTGACATTGACAGCCATATTTGAAATACGGAGGCAGTGAAGAAGGAATTTGAAAATCTACCGAGTAGAAGCATAAAGATTTCGCTGATATAGACGTTGATTACTAAAGAAAACCGATGTGTATATTAAGATTAAGATAAGAAAGATGGTGAACTATTCTGCACGTTTAAAAAGAGGCGATTTTTTTTTCTAATTTAAAAGACAAAATAAGGTATTTACCTGCTCTCTCTTCTAAGAAAGTTTTTTTTTTTTAACGTGGGTCTCACATACGCGTGAATGTGCAGATGGGGAATGGACAAAAATTGCCCACACCCTGCTGCGATCACTCTCATGCAGGGGTCGAAATTTACCAAGTCCACATCTCTTAATACAAAGAGAAAGGTGCTGTCAAGTGTTTGAAACACTTGGGATTGGGTATCTCTCACAAAGCAATTGAGAAAAGAAAAGATACTACGCATTCACCTCGGCCAAAAGGCCGAAAAGCTATAATGATTTGTGCCATGATTGAAAGATTATAGCTTTCCCTGAAAGCTCTAATCTTCAAATATTCAAATGTAATGCCAATCGACATCTTCTGATGCCTTGACCTTGATCCCCCTCCTTCTCTTAATTCTTTTCCCAAACACTCCTCTTTACTCTTACCCTCACTCTCTTTAACCCCTTGCGTGCTAGTGACACTTCCGTCATACTTGGGGTGATTTGCTTAAAATTTAAATTGCATTTTTTATTTTACGATTCCGAGTAGGTTTTCAGTAAATGTTAATAAATTGATGATATAAATTCTCCGAGGACTTCTGCTTTTAACTAATATAATTATGAAGAGCGTGAAAATTTAATTTCACGAAATTGCATAAAAGTAAGAAAGTGCGGTTAACGGATGTAAAAAAAAAATATTATCCATACCAAGATTTTATAAAAAAATAATGTAATTCATGAGTGAATAAGTACCGAAATTACATTAAAATCCGACAATTATTTGATTTTTCCAAGAATTTCCAAAATAATTTATTTTTAACGAACGCCAAAAAAAAAAAAAGAAAAAAAAAAAAAAGAAACAGAAAACCATTAAAAATTCCAATACTAATAGCTCTGACTCAAGAAAAACAAAATTTTTAACCAAAAATTGAACGTTCTATGAAAGATTATATATTTTAATAACATTATAAAAAATACGTTGGTCTTTTTTCTTACTAATACGATAAATATTTTGGAGACATTTTCATCATTTCATCTTTTTTAGACGATTTTTGGAGGTACCTAATACAGGGTGTCCATATAGTTCGTGTGCACTTTAAAAATTTATTAGGTTGGTGCAAAAATAATGACGTAATAATGTCTTTTTTTGACGACGTCAAAAAACGACATTATTACGTCATTATTTTTGCACCAACCTAATAACTTGTATAAATATCAATCTGTAACAAGGAGTAGAAAGAAATCAATCTATATTTTTAAAGGTTTTATTGAAATTTTATTAAAGTTTCCACATATCCTTCACCATTAGCAATACAAAGGGTAATACAATTTTGCAGTTCACGGAAAACATTTGCCAACTGATTTACAGTAATGCCGGAAATCACATTAGCTATTTTAGCTTTACTTAAAACTTTATTAAACTTTAAATAACATTAAACTTTATAACATTTTTTACAGATTATTTCTATCGCAAATACAAATAGTTATAATTTTTTTAAAGTGCACATGGACTTTATGGGCACCCTTTACATACGTATGCAATTTCTGATGGTATCGTAAAAAATTCTTTACCATAATATCAATTTTGACAGATGTACAAGGGCTGTTTCACACTTTTTGAATCAACAATTATTAATGACATAACTGCAAGAGAATAATGCTTTTTTTGTTCAATTTTTTCTTTCGACAAATTATTTGGCTCCTCTATGTCGTCCTAGTGGCGGTTCACCGAGAAAGTATCGTCTTTGTGACAACACTCCGTCGTCGTTCAGTTGTTGACTGGGGCGGCATAGGAAGGACAGTACGCATTTTGGATGCGATCGGAGATTCCAGAAAGGCGACTGGAACTGTTTCGGATTATTAAAAAGAATAATCAATAACAGTGAAATACTTCCATTCCAGACTCAGATTTTCGCATATCATCCGCAAGTGATTAATTTTTTATCGCTTGTAAAATGTAAATTACAACAGAAAGAGTGCGATGTAAATGTCAAAATTTATTGAAAACATCATATATATATATATATATATATATATATATATATATATATATATATATATATCGTATTCGAAAATACCTGTTTACTAGGGTGGCTAGCCAATCCCTATTGCTGAGGCTCGCTCAGGCACATTCGTGCTGAGCAGACCTTAGTTACAGTTTATGGGAGGGAGCGGGTTATCTAGCATGATCAACAATCTGAACAAGGCTAGCACAGCTATCTATCTATCTATATATATACATATATATATATATATATATATATATATATATATATATATGTGTGTGTGTGTGTGTGTGTGTGTGTATTTGTGGGTGTGTGTGTGTGCGTGCGTACTTTTGTGTGTACGTGTATGTATGTAAATGATATTCACTCTCTCTCTCTTTCTCTCTCTCTCTCTCTATATATATATATATGTATATGCAATTTTTTATTTATATTATTTATATATTATATATGCGCCGTACTTATTGAAAAGCGCTCAATATCAGTGATACAGCTAACATATTTAGTTGAATTCATGTGAGTTTGTTAACCTGGATTGCAGGGTATTTGTCTGACGATCGCAAATAGCTTGAAACCCAGGGTCAAAAACTCACATCAATCTATCTATCTATCTATCTATCTATCTATCTATCTATCTATCTATCTATCTATCTACACACACACATACACACACACACACACACACACACACACACATATATATATATATATATATATATATATATGTGAAGAAATAAGATATATAGTGTCGCCTCTGAGTGTTGACTTCAATGTTCACTTATATATATAATGGACTCTCCCGTCGGTTTCGACGTATGAGGATCTGCCAGCTTATTGATTCAGTTATGAAAGTTTATGCGCTAATCTTAAGTGGCATTTAAGACCCGCTAGTGATTTACAAAGAAGGCCACATATGGAGCAAGTGTGAGGATTGTGAGATGATATCACTGTTAGATTGGTTGACCTTTTAGATCTTGCTCTTGATAAGAACAAATCAAGGTAAACCACCAGAAAAGCCACACAAGTGATTTGCTTAAAGTGGTAAAGGCTTGTGAAGAACCAGCCACACTTTTCGGAACTATCGATACACTCAGTCGGTGCAAATAAATGCCACAGACGAAGCAGACTATATACCTCAGGCTGTTCGTGTAAGAGTTTTCCATCTCCTAGACCAATCGTGTTCTATAACACTAAAGAGTTTCTTATATATATATATATATATATATATATATATATATATATATATATATATATATATATATATATATATAGTCGACTCTCCCGTCGAGTTCGACGTATGAGGATCAAGCAGATCAGTTCCCAGGAAACCGACAGCCCGACACCGGCACATGAGATTTGATTATAGTGGTGAAGGTTTCGTGCAGGACCAGCCACACTTTAAATATATATATATATATATATATATATATATATATATATAGAGAGAGAGAGAGAGAGAGAGAGAGAGAGAGAGATAGAGAAGAGGAGGCTGGTGTATTTAAGTTGAATACAATTTAAATTCCTTTCTTCTGGGTTGCTGTAAACAATCTCTGGTCCGTTTTTTTTTTCTTCTTCTTTTGTGCTTCTTAAGAACGAAATAAGAAAGAAAATAATTCACTTAATTTCTTCAGGCTGGTGATTATTAAATTTTCAGACAATAGAGACTCATGGCCATGGACAAATGAATAGAAACTTTCAGTGACAACCTCTGTGTTGTCTTTATTCACCAAGTGTCAT
>OZ010605.1:74783124-74810624 GCA_963932145.1 Acanthosepion lycidas
AATGCGTATCCAAATGTAAATAAAGGCGTCACAGATTATGAAATGGACAAAGTTGAAAATTATTTAAACATTTTTATGTTTATAAACGCTTACTGAACTAAGCTAATTTGATCAGTTAAAAAGTACATCAGCATTGGGGTAATATGTCATATAGTCGAAATAACCATGGGCCCCTAAAGCCGGTGTAATCGTTAGCAAGCTTGTTTTGACTGAGTAGTGGGTTCGATGCTCACTGGGTGCTCCATAATTTCGGCTTTGTGCCGCATCAAAACTACGTTTGGAATATCACTAGTCGAATTAATCATTACTATTCAATGGTGAGTTCGATCCTCACAAGGTGACTCAGTTGTGCTAAACAAAGCGAAGTAAATTAAGGACGTGAGTTTTAAGAATATATTTTAACACCTCTTTGAAATATTAATTCTCTAATTTTTCGAGTTTGGTCCTCGCTGGGTGCCCCATACATTCAGTCTTGTGCCACATCAAATTTAGAAAACCATTTTAAGCTTGAAATTTCTAAATCTGGTAATTCGGTCCTCACTTGCCAGTTACTCTTATCTTGCGTAGATGTAAATTTTTTGTGCACTTGATGTGACTTAATAGAAAACAAGCTCGTCGAAAAAAATGTATTATTCAGGCGTATTCATTCTTTTTTTTAGTGCTCAACGTCGTAGTCTTGTGCCATATTTTGAGCTGTAACATATCACAGGTGAGATTTTATCTGTTTGTATATTAATGATCAAAGTTTTGCCGTAAAGAGAAGTTATTTCAAACAATTTCCAAAGTTTATGGTAAAATATTCAACGGACAATTTGAATTTGAAATCAGTTGAGGTTTTTTTTTAGTAAACTATATACCTTTTGAATAAATTTTAAGAAGAGTACATAAATTTCGAATAAACAAACTTCTGTTTAAAATAAATGTTCTTATGTCTATAATAAGTGTATGTGCAAATTCCGATAATCCTGTAAAAGCAATCGGATTAGCATAATATATATGTATATCTACGTAAATATTATTAAAGGATAATCGTATCTGAAATAGAAGCCCCATTTGAAAAAAAAATTGGAACAGAGTATACTTATCATATAAAAAACTGGCATCATACGGGCATTAATTTCTTAGAAATGGATAAATTGATGGGCGTACGAATAATATATATATATATATATATATATATATATATATATATATATATATATATATATATATATAAGTGAACATAGAAGTCAACATTTAGAGGCTAAATGTAATGCCACGAGTGTTGCTTTTTTTCTCGGCTATTTATATATACGGGTCAGTGGTGCATTGTGGGTAGTCTATTTTGGCGGTTATTTTGCCAGAAGTCGTTTATTTATTTATTTATTTATTTATCGCCTCTAAGTGTTGACTTCTATGTTCACTTTTATATATACACACGCTCTTTCTCTGATATTGAGCACTTCCCATTAAGAGTATATTTCTTCTCATATATATATATATATATATATATATATATATATATATATATATATATATATATATACTCGACTCTCCCGTCGAATTTGATGTATCAGAGTCAAGGAGATCAGTTCCTAGGAAACCGACACCCAAACACCAGCACATGGGATTTGATTATATTGGTGAAGGTTTTGTGCAGAACAATTTACACTTTTTGAAGGGCTGAATACAGAGACCTGGTGCACTACGAGTACACAATGTCCCGAAGCAACCCTCTACAGGTTTTGAATTCAAAGTTGCCCTTCTCCTAAACCAGGTGCCATCAAAGGCTATAGAACCTAGTGGGTCCTGCTATTTACCCTTAGCTCGAAGGAGAATAGGCTTCATACGTTTTCCTAAGGGTATTAGCACGTAAGTGTATGTAATGGATTCGACCGGAATTTGAACTCGCCTCTCCGATTCCTCTTTCAATTACTCCACACACAGACACACATATATATATATATATAACAGCAAAATTGTACAAATCGTGTAATAGCAGAATTTTTCCATACCGTAAAATGATCAATATCTAAAAGTACCTTAAACTAACCGAGTTTCATTTTTTCCAGGTTTTTAGATAAGACGTTTAAGCATCTTGCCAACATTTAAACGTAAGAATTACTGAAAATCCCATTGATTTACACGGCTAGAATGAGAAAAGGTTAAAATCCTTTTGTGTCAGACCCACGGTCTTCCCAACAAAGCAATGGCGAGAGGAAAAATATCATTCAGGCCTTCAGTAATAGTACCAACATTCATACTCTAGCTTCCATCTTGAAATCCATTTAAGAACGATCCAGACAACGAGGGGGAGTATAAAAAAGAAGGGGAAGTAGAGAGGAAAACTGGATTTGGAGGTCAAAGCAGGAACAAGAACCATCATTTCAACTTAGAGCTAAGGAGGTCAATTAGAAAAGATCCAACTCAATCCATAAGACGTTAGACACGTGAGAGAGAAGTGTCATCTATGACAGTCTAAAGAGCAGTCAAAAAAGACTTGAAAATAAAAGATTAAGTGGAACCTGAACTTGTCACTCCAGGACAGAAAACTAGAAGGTCAGATAGGGCGAAGATCATCTTGAATAAATTGGAAAATGATCTTGAAGTAATATATATATATATGTGTCTGTGTGTATGTGTCCCTGCGCGCGCGCGTGTGTGTGTGTGCGTGTGTGTGTGTGTCTGAGTGAACTTTATTTCAATCCTACATGAGCTTCCGATCCATAGCTATGATTAATTAATGATGAAAATGTCATTTTCGTTTGTGATCGATTTCATCATGATTTTTCTTTTGACCTTGGAATAAAATACATTCTTATTGCCTAATGTAGATTATAATAAGGTTATGAAAACGTTGGAAAATTCCAGTAAGATTCCTTTAATCATTTCTGAGATAAAACGTTTCAAAACATAATATAAGAATTGGACAATTTTTCCTGCTACACGATTTGGACATTGTTGGTGATACACTCGATATATATATATATATATATATATATATATATATATATATATATATATATATATATATATATATATATATATATATATATATATATATATATATATATATATATATATATATATATATATATATATATATATATATATCCTATACGGAACCGTCATTTAGCTTGACGTGCCTATAGGATGCAGGTTCGAATCCTGTCAAAGGACGAATATTTTCTATGAAAATTTCTCGGACATTCAGGCCGGTAAATGTTATTTAATACTGTTTATTATAAACAGAGCATTTACTTAAATACTTGTATCTATAAAAAGAACGTTAAACATAAAAATGTCTTTAATAAATAAATTGTCGGACTTTGTCCATTTCTTAATGTATATATATATATATATTAATAGCGGTTTTTGTTGTTTCTATCAGACGTTTCGGCTGTGGTGATTCCGATCTTCTTCAGATCTTACTCGATCCCGATGAACACTCGGTGATTAGGAAAATAACACTTTATTTAATCTACGGAGTTAGGCTCTTTTCGTCCGTGGTCTAGGCTTATATCGCCTTCTTTTTAAAAGTGACCTATAGTATATTGTTGACTATTAAATTCAGAGTGTTAAATTATTTCACTGACGAGATAAAAAAATTTACTCAGATATTAATAATGAAATACTTCAATGATGAGGGAATAATTCGAGCGTTAACAACGGATGAGGGCTATTCTGCTTAAAGTTCTATGAAAAAATTGCATACAATTGAGAGTTAAGATCTTCCTACTGAGAAAGCAGCCATTGTATAGCAATATTTTTTCGTCTTTTTTGTCTTGAGGTTCGTTCAAAGTTCTTTAGTATGCTTTCTACTTGACTTGGTTTACTTAACCTAAATTAAACTAGCTTCAATGATTTAGCCAACGGATTTGTAATCAGTTTTAAATGCCTCTCATGCTTTTTTTTTTATATGTCTGATATTTTCTTCATCGAATAATATTTTTTCTGAAAGTCTTCGTCGGAAAAGAATCTAAAGCCATTATTATTCATTTTGTTCGCTTTTCTATAGTTTCGTATTTTTCTTTCATTTATTTTATTTTTCTTTCGAATTTTCATTTTTTCGGCGGGTTTTGTCCACGTGCGGAATTTTAGTGTTGCCTTTGATGATTGCATTTTTATGCATAGTGCAGCTACAAAATTCTACAGAGTGTGAATAAGGCGGGAACTGATCAGTTGTTTCGATTAGTTTGAAGCTTCTGTATCAATGCAGGTTGAACGAAGATTGAAATTCGACACTTTGATCGATCAAGAAGAATGCGAAAACTTGCAACACACACACACACATCTTTTGATAGATGCAGGTTCGAATCCTTCCGGAGAACACATATTTTCTGACAAGATTTTTCGTATATTCATGACAGCAAATGTAATTAAATAAAACTTCTGCTTAATTAAATAAACAGACCATTTACACGAATTTGAGTATTTATCTAAAATAACGTTTAAGAAATCAAATTAAAATATGTCTAATTTAATTCATTTCAATATATATATATATATATATATATATATATATATATATATATATATATATATATGGGATATAAGTTAAAATAATGGATGAGTGAAGATATTACTATCTATCTATCTTTATATATATATATATATATATATATATATATATATATATAGATAGATAGATAGATAGATAGATAGATAGATAGATAGATAGTTAAATTCCCAGATCAATTCTGTGAAGAAGACAAATTGGTATAAAATGACAACTGGAAAAAAATCATAGATTTTGCCGACACGTTTCGTCTTCCGACTTTTTCAAAGCAAAAAAAGAGATCGAAATGTCTTTGTTGTTATAGTTACATTAAAAAATCAAAATTTAAAAAGATAGAAGCTTCTGTCTAAGCTTTTTTCTGGATAATGTAAATTTCCTTCATACTAAGTGATTTTTTTCCAAATCGACAATACAGTTAAATTCTGAGATAATTAGTCATTGAATGTAGAGTTGACACCATCACTTGATAAGACAGTAGAAGTGTTGAAACAAAATGGCTATTTTAGTACTGATGTTATAACATGTTTATGCTATAATTTTTGAATAAATAATATTTGGTCTACTATAAAATGAACATTCTTTTAAGAATAGCATTTTTGGTTATTAGAATTTATTCCGCCTACACCAATACTATATATATGTGTGTGTGTGTGTGTATTTCATTCTGTTAATTATCACATTCTGTGCACATGTATGTCTGTTCAGATCTATCTATCTATCTATCTATCTATCTATCTATCTATCTATTTCTGTTAATGTCTGTCTGTCTATCTATATCTATCTATCTATCTATCTATCTATCTATCTATCTATCTATCTATGTTAATGTCTGTCTGTCTATCTATCTATCTATCTATCTATCTATCTATCTATTTATTTCTGTTAATATCTATCTATCTATCTATCTATTTCTGTTAATGTCTGTCTGTCTATCTATCTATCTATCTATTTCTGTTAATGTCTGTCGGTCTATCTATCTATCTATTTCTGTTAATGTCTATCTATCTATTTCTGTTAATGTCAGTCTATCTATCTATCTATCTATCTATCTATCTATCTATCTATCTATCTATGTTAATGTCAGTCTGTCTGTCTATCTATCTATCTATCTATCTATGTTAATGTCTATCTATCTATCTATCTATTTATTTCTGTTAATGTCTGTCTATCTATCTATCTATCTATCTATTTCTGTTAATATCTATCTATCTATCTATCTATCTATCTATTTCTGTTAATGTCTGTCTATCTATCTATCTATCTATCTATTTATTTCTGTTAATATCTATCTATCTATCTATCTATTTCTGTTAATGTCTGTCTGTCTATCTATCTATCTATCTATTTCTGTTAATGTCTGTCGGTCTATCTATCTATTTCTGTTAATGTCTGTCTATCTATCTATTTCTGTTAATGTCTGTCTGTCTATCTATCTATCTATCTATCTATGTTAATGTCTGTCTATCTATCTATCTATCTATCTATCTCTCTCTCTATGTTAATGTCTATCTATCTATCTATCTATCTATCTATCTATCTATCTATCTATGTTAATGTCTATCTATCTATCTATCTATCTATCTATCTATCTATTTATTTCTGTTAATGTCTATCTATCTATCTATCTATTTCTGTTAATGTCTGTCTGTCTATCTATCTATCTATCTATCTATCTATCTATCTATCTATTTCTGATAATGTCTGTCTGTCTATCTATCTATCTATCTATCTATCTATTTCTGTTAATATCTGTCTGTCTATCTATCTATCTACCTATTTCTGTTAATGTCTGTCTGTCTATCTATCTATTTCTGTTAATGTCTGTCTATCTATCTATCTATCTATCTATTTCTGTTAATGTCTGTCTGTCTGTCTATCTATCTATTTCTGTTAATATCTATCTATCTATCTATCTATCTATCTATTTCTGTTAATGTATGTCTGTCTGTCTATCTATCTATCTATCTATTTATTTATTTATCTATTTTTGTTTATGTTTATCTATTTATTTCTGTTAATATCTATCTATCTATCTATCTATCTATCTATCTATCTATCTATCTATCTATCTATCTATCTATCTATCCTTCCTCTCCTCAGGCTTTCACAATGACGTCCAGAAAAGTACAGAGAACCGTTCAAACTTATACTGGAATATTGTCTAAACAACCAATTGAATGTTGAAAAGAATGTATTTCGCCATTTTCCAAACATAGATGAATCGCAACTCATTTCCTTACTTGATGTTGAACCCTAATTCCGGATACGTGTTGAACACGCTTACATTCATAGATCTGGCCTTTTTTTAAACGGAATGTTACGTTTGCATATTAGCGACAACTGCTGCGCCACCAAGAGGAATCCTTCCGAATTAAACCACCGAAGAACGTTGAAACAGTGTGATTAAAAACATCGGCAATAGAAAGTTATGTCCGTTTTTACGAACAAGTTTGTAAAATTAATGACTCTTCTCAAAGTAGCTGAATTTCAATGCTGATAAGTAACAGGTACAAGACCGTTCGTCATATCAATTAAGAATTTTCCAACTGGGATAAAATGTAAAAGAAAATTGTCTTTTGCCAATATTTCAAGTGGAAGTATCTAGCACGTGTGTCTGGAGTATCAGCATCCAAAAGCCTAAAAACCAAATTATTTTACCCGAGATGTTGCAGAGTAATAGAGATGTACGTAAATATGTCGCCCTTGAGGCAACCCAGACGATACATTTATCATATTGCAAGTTTATTATTGGGGATTATATTTCTCGTGGTGAAGATACAACGAATATTCTAACTTCTAAATAATTAAAACAGGCAAATCTCCAGGCGTGTGATTTCAACGTGAGTAAAACTAAATTGGCTTCGTTGATATTTTTTTTTGTCTAATCGGATTTCCAAGTCTCCTATTCTTTTTGTAATGCTTTCCAAGAGTGTTCCAAGTAAACCTGTAATTATTGAGATAAACGTTACATTCACAGGATTACTTTTTTTAACGTCTTCATTTTACCTAAACATTAGTTGTGCTGTTGCAAATGGCTTGTAAGTTACAGTGATGTAGATAAAATTTTAATATTCGAATAATTATGAAAATAATTTCTTTGTTGCTCTAAGAAGCCTACACCAACTCGCTTTGTCTTTGATACACTCCAGCTCGGGTGCAGAGTGGACACGAGGCTGAAGGCCACATCGCGTTGAATCACGGGTTCCCGTACGCTGACAGCAGTTAAACAACATCGACACAACTTGCTAGGGAGAAGAAGTGGATTTAAACATTTCCTAAGGGTATTTGCGTGAATGTAACGAACCTAACTAGAATTGGAACTCAACGACAAAGATGAAGACAATAGTCTGAATAATGTAAATAGTGTACATAATACCCCATCACAGAAATATAGGCAGATACTGAAAGGCCGAAACGTTGTGATAGATATGGCGATAAAGATGAGAACAATAGTCCGAATAATGTAAATAGTGTACATAATACTTCATCTCAGAAATATAGACAGATACTGAAAGGCCGAAACGTTGTAATAAATATGGCGACAGAGATGAAGACAATAGTCTGAATAATGGGAATAGTGTACATAATACCTCATCACAGAAATATAGACAGATATCTGGAAAGACTTGTATGAAACAGAAATATATCCAAAAGTCAGAAGACCAATTCATTTTGGATTGATTCATTCATGTTTTCTAAAATTTATCAACCATTTACAGGATATTTAAAGTTTAAAAATGTTTTTATTGGGAACGGTATAAATCCATCTCTTCTTCCCCCAGATATGGGTTAGTTAGTAAGACTTGTATCATTAAATCATTATTTTCTCTGATAAGAATACTTAAACTATTTTAAGTATTTTTTCAGAGAAAATAATTATTTTCTCTGAAAAGAATACTTAAACTATTTTAAGTATTCTTTTCAGAATACTTAAGCTATTTTAAGTATTCTTTTCAGAGAAAATAATGATTTAATGATACAAGTCTTACTAATTAATCCATATCTGGGGGAAGAAGAGGTGGATTTATACCGTTCCCAATGGGACATTCGCGTAAGTGAATATAATTAACCCAATTGGAATTACAACATGGCTGTACGAATAACAACCAGATCCAAGATTACAACACTCCCTTATCCACGCTTATAGCACCAAGCGCTCACACATTTAAGTACTAACCAGTCTTGATGCTTAACTTCGTTGACCGTAATGTAACGGATGTTTCAACGTGATAGAGCTGTGAGCTATACCGCCCGCACATTCAAGCTTACACCAGATCCAAGCTTAAAGCAGACCCTGATCCATGCTTACAGCACCTAGCGGTCACACATCTAGGTACTAACCAGTTTCGACGTTGCTTAACTTCGCTGAACGCATATTCAATTTTACAGCATCTGGCACTCCGAAGAAGTCACCTATGTAGGTACTGATCAGTGTCGATGTTGTTTATCTTCGGTGATCGTAGAGGAACTTTTGTTTCAACATGAGAGGATCAAATGATGGGTACGCAAACAAGAATTGCCTTTGTTAATGAATTACTTATTTATCTTTAAAAAGTATGGCCATTTTGCTGAGCCAAAAAAACAGTTTTGAGTCATTTTTTACGCGTGCTTTTGGTTGATATCAAAATCGGTCGTGACCTTGCAGAAAACGAAATACTTTAACTGTGGCAATAGGACAGATGACTCATATAGAATGACTTTTGTCATCAAAATAGAAGCAGCAATGTACAAATAAAAAAATAATGAATTCTCGGAGGTGAGAAATTATCTTCATAATTATTCGAATATTAAAAGGCAGACAGGTGATCATGACGTATTTGGAACACTTAGGAAAAAAATAATCATGGCTACTCTCGACAAAATATCATTAATGTGATGGAGGAGGGGAAACAGCCATTACGTTTCAAACACCAATGAAAAGCTTCCAGCTTACAATTCTCTCTTCATACACATAAACACACAAACACACAGAGACTCAAACGCACACATACATATATAGTAGTAATCCTATAGGTATAAGAAATTATACTCGTTCGGAAAACCTTCGGTGTCTTGATTTGAAAATAATCAAAACAATATGAAAGTGAAAAAAAAAATAGCTATAAAAAAAGAAAAAAAACAAACATGTACGTCAGCCGAAAATAATCGTCTAGCATGCAAGTCCAAAGCCCAAAGAAAAAAACACGATACGAGTAAGCAAAATAACTAAATAAAATGCTCAATACCGTAAGCAGAGCAGACCTAGACGATTTGTAGGTTTGTCTGGCTCTCTAGGTTTAACTACTGACTATATATATATATATATATATATAACTCCATCTTTTTGTGTTTCCATCCATGCATTTCACTTAAGATATGGAATCATTTTAAAATTATTCCACCAGTCGGAATATATATATATATATATATATATATATATATATATATATATATATATATATATATATATACACATGAACATATGTATGTATATATGTATGTATGTATGTAATTATGAAGATCAATACATACATAGCCTGTAAGATTAAGAGATTAATTAGGCAAATTTTGGTCGATTAGTCTCACTTACAATGATTTCGATATCTGGGAAAATCCGGAATCAGTGTATAAAGTACATTACCAAGTAAAGAAATGGAGTTGAAATATCAATAGTACTTAAAATAAATGCTTTTTCTTTAAGCTAAGGTATTTGTATTAGCGACACATATACACACACATACACATATATCCATCTCTCTCTCTCTCTCTCTCTCTATAGATATATATATATATATATATATATATATATATATATATATATTAGGTTGGTGCAAAAATAATATCGTTTTTTGATGTATAACGTCAAAAAACGATATTATTTTTGCACCAACCTAATATATATATATATATATATATATATATATATATATACATACACACACGCACATATATATATACACACACAAAAGCACTTGAACAAATATCTATGTATATATCAATGTCTCATGCTAGATGATGTGTTTTCCTCAGGAAAATAATATATATATATATATATATATATATATATATATATATATATATATATATATATATATATATATATATATATACCATATCATATTATTGGAAGAGGCACAGTGGAATAATGGATAGCGGTTTGGATTGAGAAATTCCAGTGGAATCCAGTTATATTCACTTAAGAACTAATACTCTTGGGCAAGGTGTGAATCCTCTTTTTTTCCCTCCAGCTATGGGTAAATAACAGGACGGGCTGGGTTCTATAGCCTTAGATGGCAATTGGTCTAGGAGAAGGACTACTCTGAATTCAAAACCTGTGGAGGGTCGTTTGGGGACTTTGTTTTCGGCCCTTCAAAAAGTGTGCATAGTCCTGCACGGAACCTTCAACACTATAGTCAAATCCCATGTGCTGTTGTCGGGCTGTCGGTTTCCTAGGAAATGATTTGCTTTATACGTCGAATTCGACAGGAGAGTCGAATATATTTATATATATATATATATATATATATATATATATATATATATATATATATATATATATATATATATCGGTTTTTGATATTTTTATATACTTAGGTATATATGTAAACTTTAGAGATAGATACGCGTTAATCACTCCGTGGGTTTTTAATATTATTAACGTTTTCTTCCTCAGTGTTCTTATAGTACAAATTAATTTAATTCTACTCATCTATTTTTATATGTTAAATGTATATATGGATGGATGTGTTTTGTTTTTTTAGATTTTTTCCTTTTACCTTTTAATTTATATATAATTACTCACCATGTTGCAAAGAGCAATACTAAATGTAACAGGAATAACAACCTATCTAATTGTAGGAATCCTAATAATTGTCCACTAAAAATAATTCTATGACTAGTTCTGTAGTTTATCTTAGTATAAGCTCAACACTAGAAAATCCAAATATAAAAAAATTTATATTGATAGGATCATGAAACCATATTCAATCTTTAAATAACAGTAACTATAAGTACATGACTTCATTATCCAAGCATTTTTGGAGTCTAAAAGAAAAGAATAAAACACCTACGGTTAAATGGAAATTGATTAAGAAGGCCCGGACATGTAACTCCCTATATGACCCATGTTATCTATGTCTTAAGGAAAAAATTGAAATAATTAGATTTAAAAATAAGACTGATCTCTTAAATCAAAGATATGGACTAACAGTTATTTGTAAACAGCGTTATAAATTTAACTTATTATAGCGGTCGTATACTTTCAATGATAATGATATGTCGCTGTAAGTTTAATAGATTAATACTTTTATAACCTGATGGTCATCCTGACGATATGAATGTGTAGTGTGTACCTACATAGAGTTATTCGTGTCTGTATATGTGTGTATGTATGTGTTCTTGTACTGCTGGATGTATATGTGTGTATATAAGTGTATATATATGTTAGTAGATTTTATATATATATATATATATATATATATATATATATATATATATATATATATATATAAAGTAAGAAGGTAAAAAGAGAAGATAAGAAGAGGTTAAAAATATTGGTGTATATATATATATATATATATATATATATATATATATATATGTCCAGTTATATTGTGTATCTATATTTCTATTTACGTATATTTCTGTATATATGAATAAGTTTATGTATGTATGTATATTAGGATACATATATATGGGTGTTTGGGTATATGGATATATGTTCATGTATGTATATGTATGTACGTTTATGTATGTATATGGTTGAATGTCTGTGTATTTATGTGTATGTACGTATATATCTGTACTTGTTATTATAGGTATCTATATGTTTGTACATATTTATATATATATATATATGTGTGTGTATCTGTGAGGGTGTATATGTGTGTGTGTTGACACCTATATGTGAGTTTGTGTGTATGTGTACGTATGTAAACTTTGATTTGTGTCTACTGCCGCGTGTGTAAGTCTATGTGTGGATATATTTATATGTATGTGTATTTGTGTGTGTGTATATATGTATATATATGTTTATATGAGTGTGTGTATATGTGTATATATATGTATGCGTATATGTGTTTGTTTTTATATGTGTTTATGTGTGTATATATGTATATATATGTATATGTATATGTGCGTGTATTTATGTGTATATGCGTGGATGGGAGTGTACTTATATATGTGCATACGTGGATGTATCGATACTAGTATTTATACATGATTATATATTTGTATATGTGGATGTATATTCGTATGTCCTAGTATATGTATGTATATCTTAGTATCTTGGAATATATCATCGATACTATTAAGTTGGTGCAAAAATAATGCCGTAATAATGTCGTTTTTTGACCTATTTTTAACGTCAAAAAACGACATTATTACGTCATTATTTTTGCACCAACCTAATAACTAAAATTTACTTTTGTTTCATAGGGATTTTTTAATAGCTTTTAGACCTAATCAGCAACTGTGTGTGGTTACTTTTTTAAAAATTACTATGAACTTTTACTATATTTTTTTTCGTCAATAAGATAATGTTGTTAGAATATATGTAGGTTTCTGTATATATATTCCCATGTTTATGTGTGCATGTATGTATATATATATATATATATATATATATATATATATATATATATATATATATATATATATATATATATATATGCATGGATGTGTTTGTGCGTATATATGTCTATATAGGTGAATTTACATTTGTGTGTTTTTTATGTATATGTGTGTATTTGTATATGTGTAGTTTATATGCATGTTTGTGTGTTTTGTTTATATACGCATATGTATACATCCATATATTTATGTATGTACATGTATGTATGTGTATGTATGTGTATATGTATGTATATGTGTATTTGTATATACGTGCATGTATTTATATATATTTATATTTTGTTTGTTTATTTTTTACGTCGCTGTGTGGGGTGATATATTTATACTTGCTTCTGTATGTGTACCTATACATATGTGTATGCGTATATATATATATATATATATATATATATATATATATATATATATATTAAGCATTTCACTCCAAGCAAGGCGGGAAGCCACTAGGACGCAAGGGGTTACAGAAAATTTAGAGCAAGTTCAGATAGGAGTGATAGAAGAAAGGATGAGGATAGTGGATAGATCAAGGCACCTGGAGATGTCGATTGACATTACACTTGAATAGCTGGAGATTATAGCTCTCAGGGAAACTGGAATAGGGATGGGAGTTCCACAGGCGAGAGGTGCGAGACATGAAGCTATTAGAGTAGAAGAGACGGCTACATTTAGGAGTTTCGACAGTAAAGGGGTGAGAGCGGGATGCCAGCCTCGTAAGGCGCTGGATCTCATGACGTCTGGGAACCAGCGAATGCAGCTCCTTGGAGCAATTTCCATGAAAGTATTTGTAGAACAGACAGAGGGAGGCGACGGCGCGTCAATGAGAAAGTGAGTGTAGATGAGACGCCAGGGCAGGGCCAACTACATTGCATATCCGCCTCTGGAGCCTATCAAGAACCCCGAGGCAAACAGAAGGGACACCAGACCATATATGGCAGCAGTACTCCATGCAAGGGCGAATTGTTGATTTGTAGATCTGGAGGATCGACTCCGGGGAGAAAAACTTCCTGGCGCGGCTCAGAGAGCCAACTTTCCTTGCGGTGGACGAGGCAATTGACTCAATGTATTTATTCCATCTCAGGTCAGTAGTCAACGTGAGACCGAGAAGTCGCAGAGAGTTGCTCTCGAGAATTTGAGCGTCAGACATTCTAATGGAGAGAAGGGAAGGATCTCAGTAGTGAATAATAGAGAGCAGTTTTGTCTTAGAAGCGTTCAAGTTGACCAGCCAATTCATGCCCCAGTTCACAATCGATTGGAGGTCCTTTTCGAGACGCACGGCCAGGTGAGTTTTGTCGGCGAGACTAGATTTGTTTTTGAGGCAGGAATAAATTGTGGTGTCATTCGCGTAGATGCCAACTTGGGAAGTTATGGCGCCAGGAAGATCATTTATGTAGATAAGGAATAGAGTGGGGCCTAGGATGGAGCCTTGAGGAACACCTGCGTTCGTGGGATAGGAACTGGAGGAGAATCCGTTGAGAACGACCTTCAATTCACGGTTTGACAGGAATGATCGTATTAAGTTATATAATCGACCCGTAATGGAATAACCCTGGAGCTTGCGAAGAAGGCCGGCATGCCAAACCCTATCAAATGCCATGTCTAGTGCCACGGCTCGGGCTTCCCCGTTATTTTGAAGAGCTCGGTAGACTCTTTCAGTGATGGCCGTAACATCAGCTGTAGATCGGGCAATGCGGAAACCATATATATATATATATGTATAGGTATGTGTAGACATATATTTGTGTGTATGTGTATATATGTATATATGTGTGACTATATACTTATATCTGTAGGTAGTTCTTATTATCTTATTTTCTTTCACCTAATATATAATAAGGCATATATCGACTTATATGATAAAAATATATATTTTTTATAAATGTTTGTATGTTTGGAATTTTCATTTTTTATATATTAAATGTTATTTTTAACCATTTTTATCTTTGTATATTTGCCCGTATAAGTTATATTTTAATAAGTGGTTAGGATTCGTTTAATAACACTTTCTGTCTTGAATATTTCTTGGTTGTGGTATCAGATTGCCTAGGTCAATGTATGTGGATGTGTACATATATTTATCGGTGTCTATGTGTAAAGAAAATGCATGCACATTTAATTGTGTATGTATGTATGTGTTTTTTTTTTTTAATAAAGAGCCGTGGAGATGTTTCCTGTCTCGTCACTTTTTTGCGTTAGCACCCCACTCACACACTCGGGATTAAAATGTATACATTTTGTCGGGAAAACCAGCGTCTATTCTAACAATGAAGAAATAAATTGAATAACATATCTATTTTTTATTTTCTCCTCAGTAATTTTATAATTTTAAACTTAATAGAGACTAAATTTGGATTTTAAAATTGGTAATTTTTTACTTTTAATTTTAATATTAAATTTTATCATATAATTTAATACTTGTTGGTTAGAATAAATTTCTTTTTCAGTATAACCCCAAATTTAAAGCTCTTAATAGCTATTATAACCTTACTTCATTGTAAAGGTTTTTGAATTCTGCTATATATATGTGTGTGTGAGTGCGTGTGTGTATATATATATATATATATATATATATATATATATATATATATATATATATTCATATATGGGGGTGTATGTATGTCTGTGTATGTTTAGGTATGTATGTATACATATGTATATAGTTGTATGTGTGTATGTGTATATGTATGTATATATGTATGTATTTGTATATGTATAGTTAGATGGATAGATAGATACGTTGTATATTTATTTAGATGAGAGTTATGTAAATGTATGGAGGTGTATAAAGTTTTATGTATATATGTTTATATGCTCGTATGTGTATGTCCATATGTATATGTGTGTATGTGTATATGTACGCATGAGTGTCACCACAAATGTATACACCCGTTTCCAGTGTCTGTTTTTTTAATTTTTAATTTAGGTCAACGATTCAATAACGAAAAATAATTCTTATTTACCTGTATCTCACTCATTTAAACCTTTAATTAACTCCTCCCTTTAAAACTTCTGTCTGTTAAATTTTAGTCTCCACCTTCACCTTTAGGCCTTCCTATTCTTCTTTCGTCTCTTACCCCTCTCGAAAGCTTTCATTTCATTCTCACACTTGTCCTCCACTCCCATACATACACTCTCACTAAAATTCTATTTTTATACCCGGGGTTATTTTTCCGATTTCTTTTTTAAATTGTAGGTCTGATGAATTGGATCGAAATTACGATTCCAATGTAATAAATTATTACTATGGAATATTAGTGTTTAATCCTTTTTATCACATATATATATATATATATATATATATATATATATATATATATATATATATATATATATATATATATATATATATATGTATATAGATATGAAAATTTCTCCGAATTAATCAGTAGAGAGACAATATTTATGAACAAAATGGAGAATATTGTCATTATACTGTGTTGATGTATTCAACCATTTTCTTTTGATTTTATGAATCTGTTGTGTATATTTGTTTGTAAGAGCAGTAATTTTGTTAAATTAATGCTCTTACAAAGGAATACACAACAGATTCATAAAATCAAAAGAAAAGAAACGCGTCAGCAATTACCAGTTTTCCTATTGTCATTTTTATTCATATATATATATATATATATATATATATATATATATATATATATATATATATATATATATGTATGTATAAAGCATCTGTGTAATAATGAAGATATAACTAAAAAGGACAATATGAATAAAAACAAAGGGAAAAGTTAACTTAACCAAGGCGTTTCGTCTTCTTATAGATTCTATCAAGGTAAATGTGAAGCTTTTATTTCGGGTTATCTGAAAGTCAAGGTAAACTATAGAGGATGGTAAATTATGTAATTTAATGCTTATTACATGAAAGTTAGTAAATGTTGTTGTTGAAATGTGCTATTTTGTTATTATTATTCATATTATTTTCATTCATATATATATATATATATATATATATATATATATATATATACACGCACACACACAGGGTGTCTATAGAGTTCGTGTGCACTTTAAAAAGTTCATAACTTTTTTGTATTTGCGATAGAAATAATTTTTAAAAGTATTACAAAGAAGTAAATCTATATACTTTAAGGTTTATTGAAATTTTATTGAAGTTTCCACATATCCTCCATTATTAGCAATACAAAGGGTAATACGATTTTGCAGTTCAAGCAAAACTTTTGCCAACTGATTTACAATAATGCCTGAAATCACATTAGTTAATTTAGCTATACCTAAAACTAGGTACATTAAACTTTATAACATTTTTATAAATATTTTAAAGAGCACACGAACTTTATCGATACCCTGTATATATATATATATATATATATATATATATATATATATATATATATATATATATATATATATATATATTTATTTAAGGCATGTATGTATGTGAGTGTTATACTATGTCCCCTAATTTTGGTATTATGGAAGAATTGTTATATTTTGCTTTTTCCTCAGACCTGGCCTCATTGTTTCAGCCTCATTCCCAGGCTGAACCAGTTATCTTAAAACAGAGCTTTGAACTCCGAGTGAAGTTTAAGATTCTTTTAAAATTCAAACTGGCCAAGACTTTGTATACTTCAAGATAAATCTAAAGCTGGTATCAAGAAATACGGGATATCCCTGTTAATGCATTTAAAGTCATTTTAAACTCATGGACAATCTATCATCTCATAAGAAATCTAGCTGACATATTCCGTGAAGAAATACAATAATATTTAAATATGTTTATAATTGTATCGATTGTCATAAACCGTTTTCATTCCCTCCGTATTCCTTCGATGAAGAGTAAGTTCCATCCAAACAGCTTCTTACCCCGAACGACAGCCCTATAAAACAAACTCCAAGAAGATGTTTCCCAAACCCCTTACAATCTGAACCTATTCAAGTCAAACTTCAACCGTTATCTTCCCCTCCTACCCATATAAACTAACCCTTAACTTAACACTTTACCTATAGTAACCTTGTACAACCTTAGTGTAAAGTAAATAAATAAGATAAATAATTTTCTCCATAAAACTCAATCGACTGTGGCATTTAAGAAAATATTCTGTTTGTTAAATTATGAAATAGATGAAGAATGTTTTGCTGTTTCCTCGGACATGGCCGATTTCTCGGTCATCAATGGTAGCATCAGTTGAGTAAAGGTATCAGTGATTAGAAACACACAAATGCTTCAATGAACCCTGTCACATACTAACACTATAATATTAAAAGTATTACAGTGTAACCCGGATATAAGAGAGTTGTCGGGACCGGAGAAGATGTCTCTTATATCCGGGTTTCTCTTATATCATGTTTTCTCTTATATCCAGGTTTGGTCTATTTTGTTTAGGTAAGTATGGCGCTAATTTGGGACCATAGAAAATCTCTCTTATGTCCGGGTTTCTCTTATATCTGGGTATCTTATATCCGGTTTTCTCTTATATCCGGGTTTGGTCTATTTTGTTTAGGTAAGTATGGCTCTAATTTGGGACCAGAGAAAATCTCTCTCATATCCGGGTTTCTCTTATATCAGGGTCTCTTATATCCGGGTTACACTGTACATTGAAATATGTAGGAAAGTTATTTCGTTAGCAATGGACTATCAACCAGTGGAGCTTTCCCTTAATTCCTGATCACAGATAATCTTTTTATTCATTTTGGCAATGTATTTCTATCGTAAAGAACATTAGCCTTGCATCAGCACATTACATATATAATTACACTAATCTATAAGTGATGATTGCCTTAATTTCTGAACACTGACAATACTTCATACCTTTATTCAATAATACAATAGTTCATAAATCCTCCTAAATTTCACGGTCGAATATATGAAAATTACCAGTATATGTTCAACAAACCCTTTGTCAAATAACGCCAGAATTTTCGGAAATTTATTCTCCGTTTCAGCCTCACTTCCGACCTGAACCAATTATCTTAAAACAAGGCTTTGAACTCCTAGTGAAGTTTAAGTTTCAATTACGATTCAAAGTGGCCAAACCGTTGTATATCTGAAGATAAATCTAAAGCCGGCAAGAAGAAAATGTCACATGCAAGAGAAAGACGGAGAAAGGAAGTTAGCGTGAAGAGGCAGTTAGCAAAAGACTTCCGTTCGAGAGGTTTCAGTGGCGAAGTTAAAACGACTACGCTGAACAAACGCCTGTTACGGTGAGGGAAGCTGTGATTGTTTCTTCGTCAACTTGAGTTTCCGCTTTCTTTAAGGCCTTTCTTCTCTTCGGCATGAGACCTTCTTCATGTGTCCATTTTTAATCGTCGTTTCAAAGCTGGCCGGGCCAAGTTACATTTGAAGTTGTATTCGCAAGCCTAGATAATCCATACACATGGCTCCATGTTGCGAGTAGATGAAACGCGGCATTTAGAACCCAAAACATCCTTTACCTTCCCCTCATCTGACCTATCACACTGTTCTGCTTTATGTTGCATATTTTCCTACCTAATCATATATTCTCTCTCTCTCTCTCTCTCAGCCACTCAGCTCTCCGTATATATATATGAGAGACACAGGGGAGTAGTGGATAGCGAAATCAGCGAGTTCGAATTTCAGTTAAATCCATTACATTCCCTTATTCACGGTGGATTATAACTGAAATAGACGCATATATATATCGGTCGTTTCGGTCTAGTCGAATATATATGTATATATTATGAAATGGATAAAGTCCGAAAATAAATTTAAGACATTTTTATAAACATAAAAATTTCTTAAAATAATTGTCGGACTTTGTCCATTTCATAATTTGTGACGTCATTTGTTTACAGTTGGATACACATGGAGCAGAATGTAGGTGAGAAAATCATGAAGAATTGAAGTTTAAAAAAGTAAAATCGACATTGATAAGCGAAACGCTCCTCTGTGGCTCAATGGGTAAAAGCACGTCAGGCTATATGACGGTTCCGTATAAGATACAGGATCGATTCCTGTCGGGGGACGCATATTTTCTATGAAAATTTCTCGGACATTTAGGCCGGAAAATGTTGTTAATACTGTTTATTATAAACAGAACATTTATCTATCTATAAAAAAGAACATATATATATATATATATGAGAGGCACAGGGGAGTAGTGGATAGCGAAATCGGAGAGTTTGAATTCCAGTTAAATCCATTACATTCACTTACGTGATAATTCCCTTAGAAAAGGTATTAATTCTATTCTTCTCCCTCCAACTATGGGTAAATAGCAGGACAGACTGGTTTCTATGGCCTTGGACGCCAACTAATCTATGAGAAGGACAACTCTGAACTCAAAACCTGCGGGAGGTCTTTTAGAGGCCTTGTGACACATAGTGGCCCTGGTCTCTGTATTCGGCCCTTCAAAAAGTGCGGTTGGTTCTGCATAAAGCCTTCACCACTATAATCAAATCATATTTACTGGTGTTTGGGCTGTCGCTTTCCTAGGAACTGAGCAAGTAGACACTCATACGTCGAGTACACCACACACACAAACATACACATACATATATATATATATGAAGAAAAATATATGGAAAAACAAACAAAAATCCTTATATGCAATTAGGCTGTTTTAATGTTAATATAATGTCAACGGCGGTCGTTTCGGTCTAGTCGACCATCTTCAAAATACTCTATTTTAAGAATACGTTTTCACAACATCGCCCACGTGACGCCCACGTGATCAATATTGAAACGGGACGCTGATCTTGAAAAAAAAAATTCAGTTATCTGTTTTAATTAGTCTTACTCTTATGTCATTGTCTTTACATTTTGAATTGAATATAGTCTAATGTTAATTATGTTTTATGAATATGTCCTGAAGATGGTCGACGAGATCGAAACCCCGACGTTGACATTATATTAACATTAAAACAGCATAATTGCATATTAGTATTTTTGTTTGTTTTTCCGTATAGTTTTCTTCATATTGTCGGATCTATATCCATATATTTGCTTACACACACACACACACACACACACACACACACACACACACACACACACACACATATATATATATATATATATATATATATTATAATATAAAGTCGTTAAATTAAGAATGAGGAAAAACGGGATATACCTGTTAATGCCTTTAAAGTAAGTTTAGACTTATGGGCTCTTTATGGATTGTGAGCTCCTGAAAAATCTAGCTTACATATTCCGTAAAAAAAATACTGTAATATTTAAATATGTTTGCAATTGCATTGCTTGTAGTAAACCGTCTTCATTCCCTCCGTGTTCTATTGACAAGAATTTCTATCCAAACAACAACTTCTCACGAACCACTGTCCTATGGAATAGACTCCCAAGGGGATATTTCCCTGATCACTACAATCTTAACCAGTTCATGTCTAGCGCCAGCCGTTATCTTCCCCTCCTATCGATATAAACTACCCTTTAACTTAGCTCTTTTTTAAACGTTATTTTCTGGATTGTCAATTTTCGGTAATATTCATTTTTGTTTCCTCTTTTTCTTGCTTTTTCTCTCCTTTTAATATGACTGTTTTTATCGCTTTAATCACAATTTGTACCACTAGATTATTAAATGTTGAAAAATTTCAAGGAAATTAATAGAGTATACTGCAAAATTTGCCGATAATATTTAAGATCATTTGTTTTGAAAAGCGAGAATTAAACAAAATATTTGTTATGAAAATAGAGATAGATGCAAGCGGTGTTGCATCTCTCAGAAGGAGGATGTAGAATGAATGATAATTAAAAATGGTAAAATATTTATTAGAATTCCTTCGAAATATTTCCTGCTTAAAGTATTATAGTCTATTTTAATTTGGCCAGTTTTCTTGTGCATTACGAGCCAGTTTAAAGGGTTCTCTGAACATAGATCTCTCTTCTGTTCATAGGTTTGGCCTTTTCAATTCCTAGATATTTCGCCAATGAGACTATTTTTACATTGCAGATATTTTCTGTAAGAAATATCCTGCATTTGATCTATATTTCTTCCAAAGTATGTCTCCTATTGTCTTGGAGGTGGTAGCAAAGAATTTAGTGTTGGAGATGAATATATTTTCAAGTTTTGTAGATAGAATGTTGGCAGGTAAGATTTATATTTGATTCATATGTATGCATATATGTTTGCGAATTCTATAAATAAGAATTTATTTGACGTTTGTAAAAGATTATATATTATGGTAACAGGATATGTCCGCTCTTTGCTTTCACCGACAATATTAAATTAAAACAGATTTCCCCTGTCAACTTTGGTCAACTGTCATCAATAAAACAAGTTAGAAATGATAATTGAGAGTTGATGGGACAGGTAACAGGGAGGGGTGGATTCCCGCCGTTCCCATGAGTAGCGGGAGAGAATAGTAAAAGCAAACCGAATCTGAAATTGAACACCGTTCCGTCATTTTATTCATTGTTTTGAATCCTATTCTTGATCATTCAATGGAGATGGGAAGCCATTGAAAATTTGTTTGCTGCAACGGACATAATCTATTGGAATGGATAGGTTATAGTTTTATTTTACTTTTTCTTCGATGAAGACAAGCGATCAATCTGCCATATTGGACGTCGCCCTTCACCTTTACAAAGTAAACAACCCCGAGAAACGCTCATTCCTCGGGGGTGTTGCATTGTTATAAATATGAGGAGAGGTTTCGAGGGGAGGAAATCTTCGCTTCAGTGAATTAAGTCAGCCTTAGATTTCTTGATTTTATTTTTTCCGTAATTTTATAAAATTCTGACTTAATTGATATCGTTATTATAACCTTTCTTCCTCACGGGGCTTAAGTGGATGCGGAAAATATGGGACCAGTTTCATAGTTATTGCTTTTTACACAGTTGACTTGAAAACATATTTTACAACACACTCCTGGGAGTATCTCTAGAACAATTACAAAAGACTCCATTCATTCTCTTTCTTTATAGGCTCTTACCACAGCCTGCAAAAACGGTAGGTTTGTGCAGCTGTCTTTATATCCAAATGTTTGCACCATCATAATATTTCCGAGTATACGCTCTTGATACAGTGGCTAGATAATCCCTTTCCCAGACATATCCTCAGTCACATTTTTATTCCTTTATTACCCCCAGAGTCGACACGGGTACAACTTTTTATGATAATAATTAACAGAAATTCAAAATAGCAAATTTCTTGTTGTGTTTCAATATTATTCCTGTCCTGGGTATGATGAAAAACTACATCCGCGTTCATGGTAAGACGATAAACTACGTCCAACAGCAAGGCCTCTGATCAGGAGGCTTTGAGGAGCTTGGAAGCACCTCTTAATTGTTGATGTTCCCAGGGTGTAGCACCTGTTAGGTTCCCAGCTATGGGCAAATAGTTAACCCCGAAACTGAGGTATAATCAGTACAGAAGTGTAAAAATAGGTTTTAATACCAGAAATCCTTGTAAAAAATTATTACCAGAAATGAATTTTTGAAGAAAAAAAAAAAAAAAAAATTTACCAGCAATACGTTTTTTTTTTAAAAATATTACGAGCTATACGTTTTTTGAAAAATAATATTACCAGCTATATATTTTTGAGGAATAAAAATATTAACAGAAATAGATTTTTGACAAAACAAAAATATTAAATATTATATTAAAAAAAAAAAAGAAAAAGTTGTCGGCATTAAATGACCCATTGAGGTTGATATGCCGTAAAAAAAACAAAAAACAAAACAAACAAAAATCAATATTTACCCCGAAGTACCTTCCAGATTTCTGTGGAAATATACTGATCATTAGTGGATCTGTGTGTAACAGTTTCAGTCAAAAGTTTTTCCAGATAATCACTGATGTTTCTTATATCATTAATTTGATACTACATGTCCAGGCTTTGGGCGACATCATGTTCAAACATCGGTTGCAGCACGATCAACAAAGTTAAGCAATGTCGACCCAGGTTAGTAGTTAGAGGGGTGATCGCTTGAAAATACCAAGTGCTGTAAACTTGGATACGCGGATGGTGCAATGTTTAATGGCTCGGAAAATTTAATCAGAGAGCCGAGTTCCAATTGTTGTTGATTTCATTATATCCATTTACGTGCAAATACCGTTTAGAACGGTATGAATCTACCTCTCCCCCACCTCAACTATAAGTTAATTATAACGTTCCATTCTACGTCATTAATAACGGTCGCTACGAGCGAGTTGTGTATTTTAACACAAAGTTGAAAATTTCAGTTGCTGTTTCAAGAAGAAATCGCAAGAGACTGACACGTATACAAAAACAATAGCTTGTCCAGTGGCAAAAGCTGATAGTGGCACCAATGGTGTCAGTACCGCCCTAGCCACCTAAACTCTGTTAACTTGCCTGGTTGGCGGCTTCCGAGGACAGGGAGGACGTGCTTTCACGAGTTGGATGTAGGGAATTGTATCACTAAACCATTATTTTCTTAAAATTTATAAAAAAAAATGCTTTAAATAACCTGTAATCGGTTGATAAACCGTAGTAAACGAATCCATAAAAATATTTCTTCATCACTCTCAGAGTCGACCTGTCTTTATACAATGTAATGGACAAGTGAACAACGACGAACATACAGAGAATCAGAGAAAGAAAAGACACGTATACATAACAATCAGAAAGTTACCATTTCCAGGGTACGTATTGGAGAAAACGGCTTGGAAAATTTGATATTCACAGGTTAGACAGAAGCCAAGAGGGACAAAGACAAACAGCACATAACATACATACCGATCTTGATTAAATGGGTGGTAGAAAAGGATTTAGGAGTTATAACAAAAAGCCAAGAATTACAAAAGAGAGGAAATAGTGGAGAGCCATAATTTCCGACATCCTGGGGAGATCAAGTCCAGTCGACTCAAACCCTCGGTCGGGATTAATTGGGAATCAGAAATTACATGGTGTTGCAGGAATTGCATATCGTATCTGTCTATATTTCTGAGATGAGGTATTATGTACATTATTTATATTATTCGGACTATTGTCCTTATCTTTGTTGCCATATTTATTACAAAGTTTCGGCCTTTCAGTATCTGTCTATATTTCTGAGATGAAGTATTATGTACACTATTTACATTATACGTGCTATTGTCCTCATTTTTGTCCCCATATTTATTACAACGTTTCGGCCTTTCAGTATCTGTCTATATTTCTGAGATGAGGTATTATGTACACTATTTACATTATTCGGACTATTGCCCTCATCTTTGTTGCCATATTTATTACAACATTTCAGCCTTTCAGTATCTGTCTATATTTCTGAGATGAGGTATTATGTTCAATATTTTCATTATTCGGGCTATTGTCCTCATCTTTGTTGCCATATTTATTACAAAGTTTCGGCCTTTCAATATCTGTCTATATTTCTGAGATGAGGTATTATGTATACGATGTACATTATTCAGACTATTGTCCTCAAATTCGTCGCCATATTTATTACTACGTTTCGACCGTTGTACGCTCCGGCCTTCTTCAGGTAGTTGGAATGTCGAACTGAACCCTTTATTTCGCTCAATGAGTTAGACTGTTCTAGTTCCACATGCCATGTCTAATAAATGTCAGTTGTCAGTTATTTCCTGTTAATTCCCCTCTCCAAGTTCTCGACTGCCTTAACTGGGTATTGAACTCTCTTTGGGTTGCACATCGTATATTCAAATGTGAACAATCCTCATTAAAACCAATTAGCAATCTATTTTTCTTGCGCGGCAGGTGATAAAAATACGATTGTTGGTAGATGCTAATTTCTGCATTTGAAAGTTTCTGCGATATATGTTGCATGAATTTTCCAATAAAACACAGTACATTCATGATGATAGGCAGAGTTAAATATAAAAAATAGTAAATAAATACAAGAATGACATAAAACTATATCTATGAATTCTTAACGAAATTTCTTGTACGACTTCCTAAGGTATAACAGACATAGCTTCACACTCATGTAGACAGCCCCACCAACAGTAATTTTATCTAACGTTATGTCGTTGGCGACATTAGCTTATAAAGAAAGCTTAGTAAGTTGGCACATTAGTTTCTAACTTAGCTATAATTATCTCCCCTGGCAATTTTAATAAACAGTCTTCTTTCTATATCGTAAGTTGATTACAGACTGTGAAGGAAAACTCCTGCATAAGAAAGTACAGGAAAGAAAGTAGAAAGGAATAAGTGTAAACACTAAGAAAAATTAATGCATATTTGCCAGATAAAAAAAGAAATGGTCAAAAATATAAGATATGCATTGGAGGCGAAAAAACCAAATATGTAGCGAAATTTGACTATACTACTTTGAACACGTGAAAATTTCAAGGTTTACTACTTGAAATTCATGATTAATCTTAATTCTTAAATCAATGATAAGCTTCTTTTTTTTTTTTTTTTAAAGCATTTAAAAAAAAATAGCTAGCCGGAAGTGCCACTAGCACACAAATGACCGCAGATAGTGAAAGCAAGAGTAAAGACTGTTGTTTCCGGAAAGGATATAGAGAAGGACGGGGTTCATGATTAAGGCATCAGAAGGGGTCGATTGACATTACATTTAAATATTTGAAGATTATAGCTTTCAGGGAAGCTAGTAGGAGGAAGGGAGTTCCACTGTCGGGAAGTGCGAGAGGAGAAGCTGTTGGAGTAGAAGAGGAGGTTACTGTTTAGACAGTGAAAGGGTGGGATCGGGAAGCCAAACTGGTAGCACGCTTAAATTCATGCAATTGGGGTACAAGTGAAAGTTCTTGGCAAATTCTCTGACAATAAAATATCCGGAGAAATTCGCCCATCGCATCCTTAGATATTTGATCTTAACAACTTTAACGAATTATCACAATAATAAGGTTTTCATTTGATAACTTTTACCATTCCATTGGAATTACCGTTAAACACATTTATCTTCATTTCTTTCTTTCATTTTCTCACTGAAACCAAGTAGCGTCTCTCATATTTATTTTGTTTTTCCACGCAATTCTCTCTTTTTTTCTTTCATTCATTCTTTCTTTCTTTGATATTGAATTATTTTTTTTCATTTTTTCTTTTTTATTTCATTTTTTTCTTTCTTTTATATTTATTTATTTTGTTTTTATTCTTTCATTCATTTTATTATTACTTTTTCTTTCTTTTTTATTTCCGTCTTTCTTTATTTCTTTGTTTTATATTTAATTATTTTTCTTTTTCATTCTTTCTTTCTTTTTCAGTCTTTCTTTCTTTTTCAGTCTTTCTTTTTCTTTCTTTTTTATTTATATCTTCTTTATTTCTTTATATTTTTTAATTCATTTATTTCTTTTTTCTTTTGGCTTTCTTTTTTTTCTGTTCACTTTCTTTCTTTCTTTTCTTCCTTCCTTCCTTTCTTTCTTTCTTTTCTTTCTTTCTTTCTTTTTCACACTGAAACCAAATAGTGCTTTTCACCATCTTTCTACGTAATCAAAACGGAATAGTTCACTATTTATAAGGAATTGGCAGGAGATGTTAAACACTTCAATCTTAA
>OZ010605.1:74818124-74823124 GCA_963932145.1 Acanthosepion lycidas
TATTCAGCTGTGAACGAAGTGGCACGTTTGATTCGTTAAATTGTGTTTTAAATATTTTTGAATGGGTTATTTACAAATATATGAGAAAGTTTCTCAGACGTGATAAGAACAGAGCAGACGTGTTTGCAACTATCAGCTTATATTTCAATTATTTTCAAATTACTTGGGAAACCGACTAAAATTATGCTGGTGGTGATGGCAGTAAAAGTTGAATGACGAATGGTTGGTGATTCTGAAAAAGGAAGTAGAAGATAATAAAGGGAAAAAATAAGAGAAAGGAAAAAACGAAAGAGGTAAGAGAAAAGAAATAAAGAAAAAGTGGAATAAAGTAAGAAAAAGAAAAAGAAGGAAGAAAAAATGGAAAAGGAGGAAGACGAGAAAGAAAGAAAGAAAGAAAGAAAGAAAAAGTGAAAAATGGATGAAGGAAAAACAGAGGAAAATGGAGGCAAAAGGCGTGAAAAAAGATAAAAGATAAGAAAGAAAGAAAGAAAGAAAGAATGAAAGAAAGAAAGAAAGAAAGAATAAGGAGAAAAATAAAAATGTAAAAGAGGTAAAAGGAAGAAAATGATAAAGAAAAAAAGGAAAATAAAAATAAAAGTGAAGAAAGAAAAAACATAAACAAGTAAAACATGAATACAGGAAAAGAGGAAAAAAGAAGAAATGAAAAGAAAGAAATGAAATATAAAATTGAAAGATAAAAAAAAGAAAGAAAGAACGAATGAATGAAAACGTAATAAACTGAATAAAAGAAATGGTGCCATATGGAAGAAAAAGAGACGAAAAGGTAGGTAATAAGAAAGAAAGTAAGAAAAAAAGAGTTGAAAATGAAAAAAGGAAAATGAGGAATAAGGAAGAATGGGAAAGAAAGAAAGATGCTGAAAATGAATAAAGGAAAAAGAGGAAAAGGAAGAAAATAAAAATATAAAGATGTAAGTAATGAACGGTAGAGGACGAGGAAGATATAAAGAAAAATAGAGGAAAAGGAAAAGAAAAAGGTGGAAGAAAAGAAAGAAAGAAAGAAAGAAGGAAAAAGGTGGAAAACGAGAAAGAAAGAAAAGAAGGAAGAAAGAATAAGGTGGAAGAAAAGAAAGAAAGAAAGAAAGAAGGAACAGATAGTAAACGAGAAAGAAAGAAAGAAAAGAAGTAAGAAAGGATAAAATATAAGAAAAGAAAAAAGAAAGAAAGAAAGAAAGAAGGAAAAGTTGGAACGCGAGAAAAAAAGAAAGAAAGAAAAGAAGTAAGAAAGAATAAGATGGAAGAAAAGAAAGAAAGAAAAAAAGAAAAAGGTGGAAGACAGACATAAAGAAAGAAAGAAAGAAAGAAAGAAAGAAAAAGGTGGAAAACGAGAAAGAAAGAAAAAAAGTAAGAAAGTATAAGGTGGAAGAAAAGAAAGAAAGAAAGAAAGAAAGAAAGAAGTAAGAAAGAATAAGGTAGAAGGAAAAAAAAAGAAAGAAAGAAGGAATTGGTAGTAAACGAGAAAGAAAGAAAGAAAAGAACTAAGAAAGAATAAGGTAGAAGAAAAGAATAGAATTAAGAAAGAATAAGGTAGAAGAAAAGAAAAAAGAAAGAAAGAAAGAAGGAAAAGGTGGAACACGAGAAAGAAAGAAATAAAGAAAAGGAGTAAGAAAGAATAAGGTAGAAGAAAATAAAGAAGGAAAAAGGTGGAAAACGAGAAAGAAAGAAAAAAAGAAAGAAAGAAGTAAGAAAGAATAAGATGGTAGAAAAGAAAGAAAGAAATAAAGAAAGAAAGAAAGAAAGAAAGAAAGGAAATGGTTGAAGACAAGAAAGAAAGATATGAAAATGAATGGATAAAAAGAAGAAATGTAAGAAAATGAAAAAGAAGACAGAAAAAAAAAGAAAATGTGGAAAGGATAAAGAAAAGATAGACAAAAGGAAGGAATTAAAAACTGAAAAATTAATAAAATTAGAAGAATAATTGATAGAAGGTATTGTACGGACATTATTATTAATACATAAAAGTATAAAATAATATTACTAATTATAATAATATCATAAATTAGACAAAACAAATAACATTAAAACTTTGTTTAAAATAAAATAAATAAAACCAAAATAAGGAATGTTCTCCCAGCATGCAACGGAAAAATTTCCTGCCTGAGAAATGGATTCTTTGCGCTTAAGAACGCCCAACTCATTCACTTTACTTCCGACTAAGGGTCAAGACGCCCAAGAAATGGACGTTTTGACCCTTTCTTGTCGTAAGTCGAAGTGACCTTTCTTGTCGTAAGTCGAAGTGATTTTCTTCTTTTTCATCAATCTTAAAACACATAAATAAAATACACAGACACCAGTAGACAGAAATAAATAAAATTAGATTTTATTTCAATTTACAATTTAACATACTTTATTGTTATTTTTTGTTATGATTTTATAAGAAGAGGCTGTCACTGCTGGTATAATGTGTACTGACCACATATCATTTGGAAACACTGACGTGCAAAAAATCCCAACCACTGTTTCGGTTACGACACACACACACACACGGATATCATATATTATATATTATATTATATGATACCCGATCGTATATTATATTAGTAACTATACTCGGTTGGTGAAAAAGAACTAATATAAAAATATCGAAACAAAAATGTACCTACGGAAAAAAATTGGAAAATAAAACAAAGAACTAGGAACATCCGAACAGGGCCCCAAAAAATCAACCGGTATCTTAAATTCCAATCTGCCCCGCCCCCCAAAAAACATCGCGTAACTAAGATAACACAAACGCATGCACGTGCGCGCGCGCACACACACACACACACACACACACATACGGATATCACTTAGGTATTCTAAGGGGTCTTTTTAAAAAATTTCTTTGGTAGAAACCTTCCGAGTTGAATGTCCTCCTTACCATTGGAATATGAGGAGAATAAGGCTGATTCGACTCTGTACGTGGCATAGCTGCTCTTCCATGTAATGGTCTAAGCTGGTGAACATTTTAGATAAAAACAGCGTTTGAGTAGCGAGATGTTTGCGTCGTTTCGACTGTGGCAAAACAGGTTGTAGGGTTGGAAAATCAAGCATCAACCACCAGAGGCTGCGTAGACGCTTCTGAACTCCATCAAGCGTGAGAAGCTTCAGTACCGCTATGGTACTAATGCTCCATTTTTTTCTAATTTGATTCTTTTAAACATACTTGGAAATTATATGTTCGTATTGAAAGAAGCCTGGATGGAACATATACAAATCTATATAGAAAAATCCAGTTGGAAATCACATGCAACTCTTAACGGAATTTACCGAGACCAATGTCACTTAAGCTCAAACAATGTCGATTACAGTTTGCCGGCCACTGTCACCGGGCGGAAAGGGAAATCCTCTTATCCTTACTTATATGGTTTCCTTCTTGAAGTGCCTCCTCAAGAAAATTGACTTTCTCAGACACACTGGCACGGGACTCAGGGTTTGACATTGGGGATCTGGGGGCAGCAATGCAGGACGGAACAGTGTGGAAATGGATTTCAATGGAGTGCCAACCAACCATATGGACGTCGAAGCACCATGATGATTATGATGATGGTGATGATGATCATGGTGATTTAATATACGGCATGACAGGTATTCTGGATGTATCTTTAGCAATGGAGTGTATACACGAGCATGTGAGCTCAGGTACTTTCCCAAGTAGTACAAAGGACCGACGATTTGCGCAATCTTGAGCTAGATAAAATTAAACTTATTAAAACTAAAACACAAAGCATCATAGATTATATATATGTGTTCTGGGGGTAAACTTGAGACCACGGATGGTGAAAACAAGGAATTTCTTTTACAGTACAACCATTTATCATGAGTGCCGTAAACTCAGAGTATGTTAGCTGATGATGAAACGCTAAGGTATTGAATGTTACAAACCAGTTGTTCCCTTCAATTGATCTGTTAGAGCTCGGTCAGAGAAGTGATCAGGCTTTGAGCATCTTGATTTTTGAAGGTGCGCTAAAAACTGTCGTAGGATCTGCATAGATATTTATTCAGTTTTGTTCGGCCGAGTGATATATATTTTCATTTCATTTCTTTTTTATGGCTTATCAACCCTTGGTGGGGTAATTAAACCCGTAACATATTTTGGATTGTAATAATATTTGTTTTGTAAGTAAGTATTAGGTTGGTGCAAAAATAATGACGTAATAATGTCGTTTTTTGACGTTAAAAATACGTCAAAAAACGACATTATAACGTCATAATATTTGTACCAACCTAATATTACCTAGAAAGATCATTAAGAAAAAAAGGGATTTTTCCAGATAAAAGTTTAACGTTTTATCCCATAACCGTTGGAGTAGAAGGAATGTAGCGTAACTGATTGGAATTTCCTAGCCGCTATCTATTGAGTGATGAATAAATGTCGAATTTTGAATTCAGTCATCGTGAGTGATATACGGTAGAAGACTAGATATGAAGTTCAAGTAAGTAGAAGTAATATATTTACAAGAATTAATTCGTGTTCACTTTATTCCTAAACAGTAAACAAGGGATGAGCCTCTACTCCTGTTCAAGATAAGTGGGGGGAGTATGCACCGGGCCTGTCTACTCTTGCAGAAGGTAAGAAATAAAGGAAAAATGAATGAATAGAGAAAATAAATAGAGAAATGCATTCAATTAGAAATAGAGAAAAAGGAAGAAAGAGGATAGAACATGATGAGAAATAAAGAAAGTGTTAAAAATGAATAAAGGAAAAAGAGAAAAAAAGAACAAGGAATATAGAAAATTGCTGAAGATGAGAAAGAAAGAAAGAAAGAAAGAAAGAAAGAAAGAAAGAAAGTAGGATATTCAGAAAGTTATAAAGGTAATGAATTGACAGAAGGCGATAAAGAGAAAAGAATTGAAGAAAGAAAGAAAGAAAGAAGGAAAGAAAGAAAGAAGAAAAGAAAGAAGTAAAGAAAGAAAGAAGAAAGAAAGAAAGAAAAAAGAAAGAAAAAATAAAGAAAGAAAGGAAAAAGAAAGAAAGAAGCAAAGAAAGAAGGAAAGAAAGA
>OZ010605.1:74830624-74853124 GCA_963932145.1 Acanthosepion lycidas
TTGGGAATCAATGGCGTCAGGAAGATCGTTGATAAAGATAAGGAACAGAATAGGGCCTAGGACGGAGTCTTCGGGAACAGCTGCGTTCGTGGGATAGGAACTGGAGTAGAATCCGTTGAGAACGACTTTCAATTCGCGGTTAGACAGAAATGTTTGTATTAAGTCAAACAATAATACCTGTAATACCATAACCCTGGAACTTGCGAAGAAGGGCGGCATGCCAAACCCTATCAAACGCTTTAGAGATGTCTAGGTCCACAGCACGATCCTCCCCGTTTTTCTGAAGAGCTTGGTAGACAATTTCAGTGATGGCCGTAAGAACATCAGCTGTAGATTGGGCAAAGCGGAAACCTTATTCCTCTCGCAGATGTTTTATATCTTTTCCGATAAGCCTTTCACTAAGGTTATGCAGGCTGTTTTCTCAGTGACGTTGTCATCTTGTACCCTTCTTACTTAGATTATTGCGGCAGCGGTCATCTACCCATATCAATTGTTAACTTGTAGAGTACTGCTTATACTAAACATTCCTTGTCCACATGCCTCTGGGTCGCCACTTATGACTTTTGCTCGATATTGTAAACAGCGTACGAGCCCTTTTTATACATTATATGGATAGTGAGATTCGAAGTTGAGATAGTGCTTGATGAATGTTGGCTTGCGACATACGGATATCTTGATCTCTCTTCGTGGTATTAGTACATCCAAGAATTCGTTGTTTTCTCCATTGCGAACTGTATCGATGGTCTTTTTGAGTTGACATGGTCCAGTAGTAGCTGGAAATCTTCCTGGTCGGGCCAGAGTATGAAGGTATCACCTACGTATCTCAACCATAGAGTTGGTTTTAGCGGTGTGGCTTCTAATGCCATTTCATCGAAGTATTCCATATATGTGTTAGACATTGTTGGTAATAACGATGATCCCATTGCCAAGCCTTCATCCTGTCGGCATATGCCTGATACCATTCCGAAGTATGTTCTTTGTGTACAGAAAGTCAGCATCACTATCACCTTATCTATTATTATCCATGAATGTAGAGATGAGTCTGAACTGACTATTGATATTACCTCCTCTGTGGCTACCTTGAAGAACAAAATCACCATGTCCAGATTCACCATCTGGTTGGATTGTATGGGGGTATTTTTAATTATTTCCACGAACTCGGGGGATTTCACACATATGATAGTGACTTTATTTTTAATGGGCAACTATATCCACAAAGAAGCGACTCATTTTAGGAAGACCATATATGTGAGATAGCTTGCTATAACGTAGTGATATAGTGGTATTTGTCATCATTTAGGAACTGCGACAGTTTTCTTTCTGTTTTCATTGTTGGGTCAGCCAACGCTTTTATCGGCCAATGTTATTGAATTTGGGGACTTTTCATCCAAAAATGACTTGACCCAAAGAGTCGTGAGTTCAATCCCTGGACAGAGCAGAAACAAAACTTTGCCGAGTTATCAAGGGGAATTAACTAAAACTGTGATATCCAAAGGCATGACACGTGGAATTAGAACAATCTACTCTCATGGATTAAATATAGTGTTCGGTTAAAAAATTCCAACAAATATCAGCTGAAGAAGGCTGGGGGTTACAGCGGCCGAAACGTCGGGAATATAGCAATGAAGGTCAGGACAACAGTCCGAACAATGTAAATCGTTAAGTATTTTTTCAGTTATATTCAAGTACTTCCCGTCATTGTCAAGAACTGGGTGTTATCACTATCAGAATAAAGATTTATTTGACTAAATTATGTCGTTTCTAAATCGCTTGGATTAGAGTTAGAAAGAGTTCAAAATGACGTCATTTGTAACGTTTAAATGAACGGTAAAACATGTAATGATCTATATGTGATTTTTTATACACCCCTTCGTAGAAAAATATTTTATTTAAAGTATGCCCTTTTTTTGTATTATGACGGCTTCAGAAATCTGGAGTTTTTTTAATGACTTCTGTATAATATATATTGATTTCTATGAAGATCTGGCTTGTGTTAACTGTATTTGATGTGTTGTATTAAAATTCTACAAATGACAAGTTAGCCTACGAGAGAGTGTGTTGCATGCATGACCAATGTAAGAGTTTAATTACATTTTTTTTTTACACAAAGTTGATTATTAGTAATAGCTAGATTTGTAGTTTTTAATAATTTTCTACTAAATGATAAAGATATTTGTTACATTTATAGGAAATTATGAAATTTCCCCGTGAAAGAAAGGTTGCAGAAAAATCGGAAGAACTTTGGAGCAATTCTTAGCATATAAAAAAACGCTTATGCACGTTTCTTAAAAATAAATAAATAAATAAAACCGTCGATCACATTTTTTGATCAATCGGGTGTAAAAAAAAAAAACGATCACTTCGTAATAAATTTGTGGAGCTAACACACGTGTGCGTGGACCCATTAACACAATATAAAAATATTGTTAACAATTACGATGCATTTGGATAGGATAAAATAATTTAATGCTGGATTTGTTTTTGTTTATATCTAGATGATTGTTCATCTTATTTGTCATAAATTTCTTTAATATATATTTTTTAAATATTTATTTTTCTTTATCAACAACAAGATTAGGAAATTATTATTTAAATACATCCGTCAATATGCGATTTGTTTTGTAATTGTTATTTATTTTATTTTATTATATATAGTATGATTTTTATTATTTTATTATATATAATATGATTTTATTTTATTATATATAGTATGATTTTTATATTTATTGAAGTATATATATATATATATATATATATATATATATATATATAAATATAGAAGTCAACACTTAGAGGCGACAGTCTGTTTCATGCTATATGCAAACGTCAGGCCTGACGATTGCATATAGCATGAAACAGACTGTCACCTCTAAGTGTTGACTTCTATGTTCACTTTTATATTTACACACGCTCTATCTCTGATATTGAGCACTTTATTCCATAAATATAGCACACCTTAAGACTATATTTCTTTATATATATATATATATATATATATATATATATATATATATATATATATATATATAGAGAGAGAGAGAGAGAGAGAGAGAGATTATTAATATTTCTTTCAACTTTTCCCAAATTACCGAGTTTATCTACAGTTGTTTATTTATTTTTGTACAACTACCCTGGCGATCATTTGTCTCATTTTTACTTTCTGTTTTGCCTAAAATTTAAGAAAACATCAGTTTATTATATTTTAAATATATGTTTATTCTATTTATTTCTGTATGGTTATCAGAGCAAACAATAATCGTTCTATAAGTTGTAATCAGATGTAATCTAGCAAGAATAATTTATTTCCTTGGGGCCACTCTGTCATTCTCGTAAACTAATTCGATCTGGCACACAAATTGTCCATTGAGGTGAACCGTTTGATTCTGTTATGACTGGCTGTACAGAATATACCATCGAAGAAAAAGTCCCCCGAACGTTGTAAGCGTTTCTCTTGATGAATATAGATCGATCATGGGTGACTTCACTCACCTCTGTGCAGGAATATATGTGGGGTGCTGAAAAGTTATCGTTCTGACTAGAAAGAGATTCCGTAACAGTGTGATAGATACTCGGTTATCTAGTTAGATTTTGGTAAATGATACACACACACACACTGTCACTCTCAGTCTCTCTCTCTCTCTGTATATATATATATATATATATATATATATATATATATATATATATATATATATATTCTCTCGAATATTCAGGTCGGCAGACGAAAATATATAAATATACTGCTTAATAAAAAGAACGAAGAATCTATTCAGATATGAGCAGACCATTAAAAATAACGTTTAAGGTGATAAAATCTGTTGGAGTGATAAAATATTCATTACTTATATATATATATATATATATATATATATATATATATATATATATATATATATGACAGAAATGAGGAGGATTCGAGATAATGAAGCAATTCATCGAGTCTAGAAGAAACCTCAACAGAACGCAGAAAGCACTGGACGGCCGTTTCGTCCTATATTTGTGTCTAATCATCAGTGCGGATCCACTACCGAGAATTGAAAACCGGACAATTACGTTATCAGGCAAACGTCATACCAGATATTCTAACGGGCATCGGTGCTATCGAATCAGACTTGATATAGCGTCGCTCGAACACATATTCTGTGGTGGAACTCATTCGAGTTTCTCTTTTACCCAAAGGACTGTGCCCCCACGAGCCACGACTATTATCCTCAAGTCGCTCCATCCATAGCATTACAAGCCGGTTCAAGCAAGGATATTCAAATGATAGAAATTAAGGAGGATTTGAGATAATTATAATTAAGTAATTCATCGAGTCTAGAAGAAACCTCAACAGAAGGCAAAAAGGGTTGGACAGCCGTTTCATCCTATATTAGGGACTCATCAGCAAAAGCGCGTCTACTATCGAGAATTGAATTACTTAAATTGAATTACTCCAGCTACCGGCAAATAGTGAACTCTTAATTAAAAATCAACAGTACTTTCTGTAGTAAAATTACCAACAATCCAATTTTTACAGTAAAATCACATACCGTATGATGTATAACAAAATGACCAACAATAAATTTTTATTGCAAATTGACCAACCGTCTATTTTATAGCAGAATGACCAACAATACATTTTATAGTAAAATGAAAAACGATACATTCTCATAGCGAAAAGTACTGCAGTACAAGATATAAAAAAACATCTTCATAGTAAAAGTACCAACAATACTTTTTTATGAAAGATTGCTAACAATACATTTTGAACGGCATTTTTGCATTTGTGTAGAAATATTATAAAATCAAAATTTTACATTTGCCTTTATAAATTTCATCAGAAGGGGAAACGCGTCGGCAAAGATAAGTTTTCTTTCTGTCTTTATTCATTAGTTTGTATGGATATTAGTTTGTGTCTCTGGGTTTCACGCTTTTTCGATCTTCAGATAAACTGGTTTATTTTTTTTTAAAGAATGGATCTATTTATGCTTATTTGTGTTTGATTATGTTTGGTGGTGGGGGGAAGTTTCTATTGTGTTTATTTAGGATGACGCTCTCACACATAGAGACTCACAGGTGCATACACTACAGCTCACAAAAGCACACCCATATAAACCTATATAAACAATCCGAGGCCATACATACATACATACGCAATTGTCACTTTAAAAAATAAACCATTTAGTTTGATGATACAACTGAATATGTCAGCTCTGCCACTGATATTGAGCACATTCAACTAAGTACTGCACACACACACACACACACACACACACACACACACATATTATATTTTGCTCTATTGTTTTGCATCGAGCACTGTTTTTTTAAATAAAATAACTGCTAATAAAACAGGATTATAAATCTTACCTTACTTTCTTAATATATATATATATATATATATATATATATATATATATATATATTAAACCGCTGGAAAGAACATTTTGAGACAGTGTTAAACACTTCATCTGTTACGGATGACGATGTTATTGGGTCAATTCATCAGTTTCCTGAAAAAACAGAATTGTCTGAACTACTGACTCTACAGGAAGTCTTTGACGCTATAAAACAGATAGCCATGGGTAAGGCACCTGGCAACGATGCTATACCACCGGAAGTTTTTAAGAATGGTGGGCAAAAGTTGGCTAAAAAGTTGCATGCTCTTTTTGTTTCCATTTTGATAACTGGGAAGGTTCCCCAAGACTTCTAGGATGCCTCCATCCTTCACCTTTACAAAAACAAAGGTCTTCGAAATGTCTGTGATAATAATCATCGCGGTATATCTCTTCTTTCAATTGCTGGTAAAATTCTAGTCAGACTTATACTCAACAGATTACTTAAGCATGTTGTTAATGAAATCTATCCTGAATCGCATTGTGGTTTTCGCGCTCTTCGGGGAACGATTGATATGATATTTTCTTTGCGTCAAGTATCTGAGAAAGCTCGTGAGAAAAACCAGGAGTTGTACATGGTGTTTATTGACCGTACCAAGGCATTTGATACTGTGAACCGTACAGCTCTTTGGAAGATATTGAAGAAAATTGGCATCCCAGACAACATGATAAAAGTTATAATATCTTTTCATGAGGGTATGAAAGCATCAGTCGTGTCGAATGGGGACTCTTCGGAACAGTTCAATGTAACCAATGGCACCAAACAAGTATGTGTTATGGCTCCGGTTCTGTTTGCTCTATTCTTCTCTGTTATGTTGAAACACGCATTTTCAGATGTTGTTACTGGAGTAAAATTTCAATTTCGTACAAGTGGTGGAGTATTCAATCACCAGCGCTTCAAAGCAAAAATGCTCCTTCGTAGAACAATCATCAGGGATTTGCTATTTGCAGATGATGCTGCACTGGTTGCAACCTCCCTCGAGGAAGCTCAACTTCTTGGTGATCGGTTTTCTGCTGCATGTAAAGCCTTTGGCCTAACCATCAGCATAAAGAAAACCGAAGTCATACATCAGCCCCAACCTACACCAAAGCAGGTGCACGGTGTGAAACAAAATCAGTCAGCCCACAATTTTCCAGTAACCCCTATCCGAGTCGATGGAAGCAATTTGAAATATGTGAAAAACTTCACATATCTTGGTAGCGTGGTGAATTCAAGTGCATCACTCGATAGTGAATAGAATCTCTCGTGCTAGTAATGCGTTTGGAAAATTGAGTACCTGATTATGGAAAAACCGAGGAATAAGCCTGAAAACAAAGATAGCAGTGTATAAAGCCGTCATACTTACCACACTACTGTATGCATCAGTCATGGACACCCTATCGTAACCAAAATGAGCAACTTGACGTCTTCCACAAGAGATGTCTTCGTACTATTTGTGGTCTTACTCTTAAAGACAGGGTATCTAATGCAGACTTGTTTACATTTTGTGGCATCAGTGGAATAGAAAGTTTTCTGATCCAATCACAACTTCGCTCGGCAGGTCATGTTGTTCGCATGGACGATAGTAGGATACCAAAGCAATTCATGTACAGTCAGCTTGATGGTGGTAGCCGAAATGTTGGATGACCTTGGCTTCGCTACAAAGACAAATTGAAAGCTAACCTTGCAGCTGTCCAGATCGATAGCAGAAGTTTTGAGCTCAATGTTAATGATGGAGATGCTTGGAAGAGTATGTGACACCAGCGAATCAAACATTTCTCCACGGCTGGTATTCACAAATTAAAGGAAACTAGGCTTAGAACAAAAGCGAATGCAAATATACCAGCGACGCTTTCTCTCAACCCTCACGCCTGCATCCACTGTGACCTTGTGTGCAGGTCTCTAGCTGGACTCAAATGCCATCTTCGCCTGAGCGTGTGCAGGCACAAGGAACCGTAAACAGGGATATTTGTCAGGACCTCATACGTCGAAATCGACGGGAGAATCCATCATATATATATGTATATATATATGTGTGTGTGTGTGTGTGTATATATATATACATTGTAATCCGGATATAAGAGACCCGGATATAAGAGAAACACGGATATAAGAGATATTTTCTCTGGTACCAAATTAGAGCCTGTGTTAAGGTATATAAATTAGACCAAACCCGGATATAAGCGAAACCCGGATATAAGAGACTTATCCGGCCCCGACAACTCTCTTATATTCGGGTTACACTGTATATATATATATATATATATATATATATCTGTGTGTGTGTGTGTGTTGCGGGATGTACTTGGGTAGTAATTTAATATTTATAAAATGTTTAATAATCAATGAATTTTTTTTTAGTTAAGGATGTTTTTATTTGTTTTTCTCCTGGTTTTCGATAGATATTTAAATACAAAAATTGGCCATTGTGAACATACTTTCAGTCTTATAAGACATTATCAAAGAACTTTTTTTTATATTGCCTGTTTCGTTTATTTTTTTTTCAAATAGTGCATCTCCACGTTATATGACAAAGAAGATGTTTCTTTAAAGTATCGATTCTTCACGTGTCATTTCTTTTGTCGAGTCGTGTAGATTTAATACAATTTCCTCAATATTCAGATATTGGACAATTTGCATTTAAATATTTTATCGGAAACTATGAGTCCGAAACCAAGAATAAATTGTTAACATATTTCCCTTGTCCTGCAACTAAGTTATATTTTTAGGTTGATGCAAAAATAATGTCGGTTTTTGACGTTAAAAATTACGTCAAAAACCGACATTATTTTTGCACCAACCTAATATATATATATTTATATTAAGTATGTCCACTGTTTTCGCGGAAAAACAGCATAGCGTAGATGAAAAATACCACAAACTTAAAGAAAATAAAGTATTATCGTCAAAATGCTTATGTTATTATTAAGATGAAAGAAAAAAGTATTTTTTAATTATTTTTTGATATTTTTTATTATTTTCTAACACGTTCGAAATTTTGGTTAAAGTCTTCTTTTGTTTACGTCATCACGGTGACGTAAAAATAACAGTTTTTTTTGCGCTTTTTTCCCGTTGAAAACACATTGATTTGGAAATTCTTGTAAAAATCAAATAATTGTCCGATCTTAATGAAATTTTTAGGGCTTACTCACAAATGAATGAAATTATTTTTGCAATATTTTGTTTTTAGAAAATTTTTTTTTTTTAAATATGTTACCCCCCACTTATTTAATTTCATGAAATTTCACCCAAAACCTTTTTGGCTCCTGAATTTTTTTTTTTTTGTTAAAAGAAGGAGTCTTTGGAGATGGTAAATAACCTACTTTTTTTTTCAAATTTGGGCTATTTAACTGAAAATCTTGTCTGAATTGAAAAATAATGAATCCAATAAAACTATGATATTACTTAATTAGAAAAGCTTTTAATTGCTTTTGTAAATAAGTAATATTAAGGACATTATTGTCTGAAGAAATAATTTTTTCTGATGAATAATTAATTTTTACAAGAATTTTTTCGTTTTTTAAGAAATTTTAATTATAATAATGTATAATAGTTTAACATCGTGTAAAGCTCTGTATTAGGAGGGCTCCTCGATATTATGTAGTAATTAAGTAGAAACAAAATTGACGAATCCAAAATTGCTAAGTTTAATAAATTTAGTTGAGCTACTTTTTTTAAAAATAATTTTTTATGTTGTATTTTTTTACGTAATACATTCCTTATTTCCATATATGATATACTGAAATTGTCAGTATTATTACAAGGTCACGTGATTTAAGGGTTTTGTCCCTTTACGCGGCCTTTTCAACATTTCTTACTTTCCGTTCAATTTTAAAAGTGTGTAAACTTTAAAATTTAAAGTAATTTTTCTTTTTTTCATTTACTATTTCACTAAATAATTTTATTTTATGTATTGTATTTCGATTAGTGTGGGTCATACTCAAATAGAATAATTTTTTTAAAACTCAGACTTTTAAAAATTATGTCATTTATGGTAATCCGTAGTAGCTGTCATCGCTTCGTCAGTCAACAATCCATCAATAGTTGGGTCAGATTAACAGGATCGATCGTTAATAATTGGTTGTATATTATTTTTTTATGCTATAAGTAAGAAAAATTTCTTTCAAATCAGATTACTTTAACTTTAAATTTTTTAAGTTTACTAAAATAACGTGTCAGAAATTTTTTTAAATATTTTCAAAATCGATAAATTTGTGTTTGTTTACAAATTTCGTAAAATTAAGAAAATGGCCGTTTTTAAGAAAATTTAAAAATTTAAAATTAAATTTGACAATCAAATGTGTATATAGTTTCTATCTGAAATACACCAGAATTGTTTAATTAATAGAAATCGTTAATTTAATTATTAAACTTTCAATTAAAGCTAAAATGAAATCTTCAAGAATGTTTTTTCGTTGTAAAAAATTCATTTTAAACTTTAATATAGAAAATTTATGCCGAAATAGTGGACATACCTAATATATATATATATATAATTATTTATTTAAAAAAATTATAACATAAATATGATATAAAATCACTACAAAAATAGCCATTTTGTTTCAGCACCTCCGATGTCTTATCAAGTGATGATGTTGAATGTCTACAACATCATCACTTGATAAGACACCAGAAGTGTTGAAACAAAATGGCTATTTTTGTAGTGATTTTATATTATATTTATGTTGTAATTTTCTAAAATAAATAATTATATCTACTCTACTGTGTATTGAACACTTTTTTAAGAATGGTAATTGTTGGTGATTGGAATTCATTCCGTATACACCAATTATATACTTGTATATATATATATATATATATATATATATATATATATATATATATATTGAAGAATAAAAAAATTATATTATTTCGTTTAGATTACTCAACTAGTTTCGGCCAACATGGCCATCATCAGGAGGAAAAAAATTCTGCTTGCTGGTAGCAGTGAACTACAGAAATTTTTTCACATGCATTTTGGTCAGATCTTGTGTTGGCCAAACACTCTCTTTTAAGTTGTTATTTAAGATTAGAGTTGGATGGATTCATCCTGGTCTGAATTCCCATGGTCATTTTGACAGTTTTATTGGTTCCTAGAAAGGGGATGTGCCTCTGTTAAGAGTTTGTGCGTTATTCGGTTCTTAGGGAGTGAGTGAGTATGATATATATATATATATATATATATATATATATATATATATATATATTACCTTACGTTGAAAGTAAAACTCGGAGTTTCATGTTGACTACAATCTTCAGGTACTTATAATGGTGATGGACTTTTCGTTACGATCGTTAGTATTTTAGTATATAGATATTCTGGGTCTCGTGGAAGCAACGTTATTTAGTATATTAATACTATGTTTAATGACGATATAATTAATTCTACGCTTAATAATTATATAATTAGAATCTACTATTGGAGCATAGATTTGTAATCAAGTTACATATTGGTTTGGTGCATAATTATCAGGCGTTTTTCAAACAATATTTATCATGAAAAAAGGAATATAAAGATTCAATTATACATATTAAATGATTATTCCGGAGTGCTTGATTATCGACACGCATTTTTATAAGCTGAAAATAAAAAAATGTATTTTTATTAAAAAGAGCGAAACAAAGCAGCTATTTTTATTCAGTCACCTACAAAAACGCCTGATAATTAGGCACTAACCCAATAATTATATGGTGGGGCTAAAAATAATGTATGGATGCTTGTATCTATATTTTTTATTTAATTCATAAATATATATATATATATATATATATATATATATATATATATATATATATATATATATATTTCTTGGATTTAATTTTTATATAAGATTTTTTCATAATTTTTCATATATATATATATTATATATATATATATATATATATATATATATATATATATATATATATATATATATATATATTATATATATATATATATACATATATTTCTTTGCTCTAATTTATTATATTAATATTTTTAAAATTTTTCATATATATATATATATATATTTCCTGTATTTAATTTTGATATAAGTATGTTTCATAATTTTTCATATATATATATATATATATATATATATATATATATATATATATATATATATATGAAAAACTAAATCAATCTAATTTATACTCTTTTGAACAGGAGAAGTTTTGGAATTGTTAACAAACAAGATCGTCTAGACGACCGTTAAAAACAACAAAGACTTCAAGTGTGTTGTTTTGTGCATTAATTAGCAAAGATCTACGTAGAAACAATTCAATTTATGGTTGAATTATTTAAAAAGCGAGAGGTGTCCATATAATCTTATTGAAATCTCAGAATGTCTGGCATTGGAATTATTCATATTCGACTCTATATTGAGGGAAATGTCTTTATTAAAATCAAAATCAGAGAAAAAATATAAAAATCAATTTCATTTTGTTTCACAATAGATGTTTTGTAATATCGACAAAGGAACAGTTTACAGAGATTATAATGTTTTTTCGTGAAACCTATTGAGTTTAATTTGACGATGATTAATGAAAAAAATATAGCACCTAAAGTTATACATTATTTTGTAATTCTTAAATATTGTACTTTTCGAAAAAGAAAATGACAATGGAAAATCTTCGCCTTTTATAAAAAAAAATATATAAACATAACTGAATTTCTAAAGCATTTTAGTATCATTTTTTTTTTTATAGTTGTGTTTCATCTTGCTTTTAAATATTGAATAACTCTTCGTTTTATTCCTTTGTTCTTTGATTCTTATATTCTCGTATTTGCATTCTCTCCTTCGTTTCAAAAGATATTTTTATGCTTTTTCATGCATGAATAGTAATTATTGTCGACATTCTTCTTTTCAAACAGATTCAATTTTTTCTATTCTTTCATCGCCTCGGGACCGTCGAACGGGTTCTCTTTGCACTCTTCAAACAAGGGGAACAACTGCGTTTAGTTTCTCTTGCTTAAACTCGTATAAAAATCAAATGAAAACAAAACAAACAATAATCTTAACAAGACCAATTGTTGTACAATTTCTAAGACCGGAACTTATTATTTTGTGGATCCTTTTTCTTTTCTTTTTATTTTTCTTAACGCTACATTTTTCTCTGCCATTTGAAATGATTTTTGTTGTGTATCTCTACGATGTATTTACTTATCAATTTGTTTGTTACCGAATTTCCTGAAAGTGTCGTCTGCATTTGAGAAAAATGTTGCAATCAAAAAGTCTGAAAAAATTACAAGAGACGGAATTGCTTTCTTATAAACTTTCTTTAGAGAAAGTAAAAGTAAAAATACGAAAAAAAAACAAAACAAAAACAAAACAAAAAAACAAACAAAGAAAATACTTTTCTGATAATTTCAGGCATTCTTCTTCAAAGAATTGGAGAGCAGATTTCAGGAATGCTTTATAAAGTTTTCACAACAGATTTTCTATTTTTCGAATAAGTATTTATTGTAAAAGATTCAATTTTCTTAATTTGCATCATATTTATAACATTTTATTACAATTGCGTTTACACAACACATTCATTTCTTTCTTTCTTTTTCTTTCTTTAATTATTTTAATCTTTCTTTCTTTTTAATTCTTTTTTATTTTTTATTTCTCTAATTATTTCTTTCTTTTATATTTATTTATTTTTTCTTTTTCGTTCTTTATTTTTCGTTCTTTTTATTTCTTTCTTTGTTTTATATTTCTTTCTTTTTTTTTTCATTCTTTATTTTCTTTATTTTTCTTCCTGTCTTTATTTCTTTTTTTATATTTTTTCATTCATTCATTTCTTTCCTTTTTTTTTTCTTTTGGCTTTTTTTCTTTTTTCTTGTTTTCTTCCTTTCTTCTTTGTCCGTATTTCTGAGATGAGGTATTAGAATTATTTAAACTATTTACATTGTTCGGAGTGTTGTCCTCATTTTTGTTGCCATATATTAATATGGCCATATATTAATATGGCAACAGAGATTAGTGTTATGAATAATCAAGAGTGGTCTCCCCTTGTTTAGTTACTCTCCTCTTTGAGGGAGCTATTTCTGTTTACTGGGGTTATAAAAGGACACTTTACGCAAACCTTGTATTCTCAGTTGAATAACACTTTCTTAAAGCCTACACCTGCGTACTTCTCTCATTATAATTACAACAGCGGTACGAAAAATGTAAACAGTGTAAAGATTCTTATTTTATTTCTTGCATTTAATTTTTGGTCTTTTATTATTTTCATTCTTTTTTCTTTCTTTCTTTTTGTTTTTTGTTTCTTTTCTTTCTTTTTACTTTTTGTCTTTTATTCTTTCTTTCTTTTGCCTTTCTTTCTTTCCACTTTCTTTCTATACCTTTCTTTTTTATTTGATTCTTTCTTTTTTCTTTTATTCTTTCTTTCTTTCTTTCTTTCTTTCTTTCTTTCTTTCTTTAGCGTTTCTTTCTTTTGCCTTTCTTTCTTTTGCCTTTCTTTCTTATTTGATTCTTTCTGTTTTCTTTTATTCTTTCTTTCTTTCTTTTGCCTTTCTTTCTTTTCTCTTTCTTTCTTTGCCTTTCTTTTTTATTTGATTCTTTCTTTTTTTCTTTTATTTATTCTTTCTTTCTTTCTTTTGCCTTTCTTTCTTCTTCCCTTTTTTTCTTTTGCTTTTTTGTATCCTCTTTTATCGTCTATTCCCTTTCAAATCCCTATTATGGCATACTTTGTTTTGTATTCTGCATGTTTAATATCGCTAACCTCCCGCAATTTTCAATTATAATTCTCATACATTATCATCACCATTATTACCATCATAATCATCATCATCATCATTTGTTGCGGGACCTTGTGGGAGAGCCGCCCCACTGAGCTCCTCAACAACCATTTTCGGGAGAGGCATTCATTCGTGCGTAGCGTGCATTGCTAAGTAGACCGTACCGAGCGCAATCTTCTGCAGTCGATGTAACTCCAACTCGAAGGCTTGCCTTCGCCTTCACCACGAGCACTTGGCCGTTGACTTCAGTTTCAACATCCCTCCGCCTTGCGATGCCGTATCGTCATCATACTCTGGCTGCATTCATATCTATCGAGTACCGTCTATCTCACTGTGCTAGATCACTATTATCAAGAAGTTTTCTCTCCCCACTGACAAGTCTTTAACTTTTTAATATTGCCGAGTGAAGTTACCCTTCTCACCAGAAAAGCCAGTCGGTGAATAACCTTTGATGAATCGGCAGATATCAATGGATTATATGGTAGCAAAATCAATCGCAGAGTAACCTTATAATTTTCCATAGGGGTGCAATATATGGAAATTAATTAAATCATTCGTATTTGTTTATTTTAGAGAACAAGACCCGGAGGTCAGTCGAGGGAGGGGGTTGTGATAGGGGTAGTTTATATGGATAGGAAGGGAAGATAACAGTTAACTCTAGACTTGAACAGGTAAAGATTATAGCAATCGAGGAAAAATACTTTTGGGAGTCTCTTCCACGGAGCAGTGGGTATCGGGAAGAAGTTGCTCGTGTGAGACTTACTTTATATCGATGGAAGACGAAGGGAATGTTGGTGGTTTGCTATAATGTAAGAGTCCTAGCCGTTATGATTAGACCTGGCGGAACCATGAATATAGTTCGCCAGAGAACATTCCATGAAAGTAGCAACAGAGCAGAAACAGGCTCGTCATATCAGGCCCCTGAGAGAGGGTCGGAGAGTGGAAAATAATTTGTTACACACAAAGACAAAGACTCGTAGACATTTTTGAACTAGTCTTGATAAAAACTTGATAGTGAGGCATGGGCAACTCACGCCCAAATATGACGACAGTAGTTTCAGCCTGATCTGGCTCTTGTAAAGGTAGAGGATACAATAAAAGAGCCGGGTACATACTGAGGCGACACATGGAACCGACTATTTTACCTTCATCTATCGTTTGTATGTACGAGTTCCAGAAATAGGTGGCAGTAAATATAAGAGGTTTTCCAATAACTTGGACTGAATTTAAACTTAATTCACATTTAAAATCAGTCCAAGTTACTGGAAGACCCATTATAATGCTGAAACTGTTTAGTCAAATTGCTAATTTGGAAAAAAAAAACTGTAAATGTTTTTGATTGTTATAAATAGCGAACTTGCCCTCACCCAAGCAATTATGCCGCTGGCATATTAAATCAAATGGGGATAGGGGATAGGTACACACTCCCGTGTAACCTTCGTTACTCGCCCTTCTACCAATTGGTCTCCAATGAATTACAAACGCAGGAATTAAATATAAGTAATTAAATGTATTTACACAATAAAACAATGGATAATACTGTTAGTAAATCCAGGAACGCGGTTAGTAGCAATAACATATATTAGGTTGGTGCAAAAATAATGACGTAATAATGTCGTTTTTTGACGTTAAAAAATACGCCAAAAAACGACATTATTACGCCATTATTTTTGCACCAACCTAATAGATATATACAGTCTCGAAGTAGGACTTCCTTAGAGTCTACGTGCTTGTAACTGTGACTTATACAAGCGGTTACCTCACACTATTACTCTACCTCCAACTCAATCACAATCTCAGTCTTCTTACTATCTGACTACTCTGACTGACTCTGGGTATTTAACGGCAGCAGTCCAAGTAACACTCTGGTCGAATCCACTTATATGAAAAAGGGGAGGAGCCCATAACAGTACTCATATCTCATGTCTTGTTACCTTACAATTTCTGGCTGGTAACATGTTTTTAAACCAAGGAAGAGTCCTGCTGATTTGATTTCTGGGTAAACGATATATTTACCCCAGGGTATCACGCCTGCATCTTCTTTCCTTATTTGTCTCTTCATTAAGGGTGCTGGAGGTAGAGGTTTTCTGGGTTTGGGCATTATCCGCTTAATAGTCAGGGATCCGATCCTTCAAGTAACTTCGAAAGAGGCTATTGTAGCGCTCTAGTAAGTACCTGACACCTCGTGCTATCCTCTAAATTCACAAGACAGAGATCAGGCTTATGATCAGATTTGGGTAGGGGCTACCTCGTTCTCACTTTCCAGTCGCGATAGAATCCAAAATCGTCTCCGCGTCCTTGTGGGTTACAAGTTATTTTCCACTCTGCAACGCCTCCCTTACAAACAAAATGTCGCAAGTCTCTCACTTCATTATCGCTACTTCAATGGAAAGTGCTCAGACGAGCTCCATTTCTTAGTTTCACCAGTTCTAACCTTCACGGCTAGGACCCGTCATGCTATACGCATTTTAGCGAACCATACTCATTCGTTCCGTAGTCCAATAGTGAGAATTAAGTTCCAATCGACGAAATTTTTCTGCTAACAACTGCTCTGTGGTACATGCTCCCAAGAGGATGTTTTCCTGATCACTACAATCTTAATCTGTTCAAATCTAGAGTCAAGCGTTATCTTCCCCACCTTAGCAAACTGTGTTTTTTTACTCTGTATTCCTCTACCCCGAGTGGTTCTCGGGCCTTGTCCAGGGTGAATCACACTGTAAAAAACTGCTGCAGACTTAAACACGTTTTGCAAATTCCAATAATCACAAGTGTAGGTACATAAAAATAGAAACAGTTATATGTATCTGAAAACTTTCTAAAAACTTTCACGCTAAATACATTACAAACTCTATTCATGAGGCAAATGGACATTCCTCTGGTATCCGTCAAGCCTCATAGTAGATTTTATACTGTTTTCCGCTACTATTGTTAAATGTATATATGTTTTTTATGCAACTTACAGAAAATAATCATTTTGTCTGGATTTTACTTTTCTGGTGTTTTTTATTCTCGACGTTTTTTTTTTTTTTATTCTCATGGTTTTCTTCATTCTTCCGTTCTTTATTTTACTTCTCACCATTTTTGGTTGATTTTCTCTTCTTTCGCCATTCTGTGATTGCTTTTTTAGCGCTTCTTACGTATTATATTACTTTACCTCAAACTATACACAGGGGAAGGAATATATAAATATACATATCTATCTATCTATCTATTGGGTTGGTGCAAAAATAATTACGTAATAATGTCCTTTTTTGTCGTATTATTTAACTTCAAAAAACGACATTATTACGTCATTATTTTTGCACCAACCTAATATCTATCTACCTATCTATCTCTCTCTCTCTCTCTATATATATATATATATATATATATATATATATATATGTAGCGTGTGCAGGCACAAGGAACCGTAAATAGGGATATTTGTTAGGACCTCATATGTATATATATGTGTGTATGTGTGTATATATATATACAGGGTAATCCGGATATGAATGACCCGGATATAAGAGAAACTCGGATATAAGAGAGATTTTATCTGGTCCCAAATTAGAGCCTGTGTTAATGTACATAAATTAGACCAAACCCTGATATAAAAAAAAACCGGATATAAGAGACTTATCCGGTCCCGTCAACTCTCTTATGTTCGGGTTACACTGTATATATATATATATATATATATATATATATATATATATATATATATATATATATATATATATATAATAAGTAAATAATGAATTTTATATATTAATCCGAAAGATTCTCATCACTTGAAACGTAACATTCACTGGATACTCATATTTGAGTAGACGATCTTGCACCTTGCGTTAGATGAGCAATAACACGAAAATCGATGTATTTTAAGAAATTGGTTATTAAGATCTTCGACTCACACGATATATCGATCATATATACATACATACATATATATATATATATATATATATATATATATATATATATGTATGTATATATATAGACACTGAAAAAAATTATCAATATCGATCGTTTGAGACTAATTTCATTGTGAAAAAATGACTTGAATTTTAAAGTCGGACATAGTTTATCACATAAAATTAAATTTATAGTCCTGGGTATGATGATGAACTACATCCGGCAGCAAGACATCTGATACGCCTTCAAACCATGGAGATCACTGAAAGTGCAACTTATGGAAGGCATCAAGCTGAGGCCATATGAATGAAACGGTGAACAGTCCACCCAAGGAAAAAATAGAGAAGACATTAAGTGTTAAAAATGAAGATGAGCGTGAAACACAAGGAAGAAATGATAATAGATAGAAGAAGAGACTTGCTGTTTAGTGCCAAATATATAAAGAGCAAAATGAAGTTGAGGATGGAAATTGTTTTATCATAAGTCAGGCCTGAGAATTGCAGTCATTATTGTGATATAATCTTTTACAATCGTTGATGAATAGTGAAGTCCTTTCAAAAATGTCCGTCCTGTGTATGAAAATAAACTACACCTGGCAGCAAGCGCTTTTATCGGGAGATTGGGAGGTTTTTCAAAAGCGTGGAACCACCTCTTAATTGCTGTAGTTCATCCTGACCTGTTGCGGTAGCACCTGTTAGGGACCTAGCTAAGGACAAATAGTAAACCCCCTCAAATGAAAATCAGAAGAACTATGAAAATATAAAAATATGTAAAATATATAAAACTGAACAACAATATATATTTATAGTAAAATTGCCAACAATACATTCGAAAGCAAAATGACCAACAATAATACATTTCATAGTAGAATTATCAGCAATATAATTTATTGCAAAATGACCAACAATAATACATTTCATAGTAGAATTATCATCAATATAATTTATTGCAAAATGACCAACAATATTACATTTTATAGTAGAATTATCAACAATATAATTTATTGCAAAATGACCAACAATAATACATTTTATACTAGAATTATCAACAATATAATTTATTGCAAAATGACCAACAATAATACAGTTTATAGTAGAATTATCAGCAATATAATTTATTGCAAAATGACCAACAATAATACATTTTATAGTAGAATTATCAGCAATATAATTTATTGCAAAATGACCAACAATATTACATTTTATAGTAGAATTATCAACAATATAATTTATTGCAAAATGACCAACAATAATACATTTTATACTAGAATTATCAACAATATAATTTATTGCAAAATGACCAACAATAATACAGTTTATAGTAGAATTATCAGCAATATAATTTATTGCAAAATGACCAACAATAATACATTTTATAGTAGAATTATCAGCAATATAATTTATTGCAAAATGACCAACAATAATACATTTTATAGTAGAATTATCAACAATATAATTTATTGCAAAATGACCAACAATAATACAGTTTATAGTAGAATTATCAGCAATATAATTTATTGCAAAATGACCAACAATAATACATTTTATAGTAGAATTATCAGCAATATAATTTATTGCAAAATGAACAACAATAATACATTTTATAGTAGAATTATCAGCAATATAATTTATTGCAAAATGACCAACAATAATACATTTTATAGTAGAATTATCAACAATATAATTTATTGCAAAATGAACAACAATAATACATTTTATAGTAGAATTATCAGCAATATAATTTATTGCAAAATGACCAACAATAATACAGTTTATAGTAGAATTATCAGCAATATAATTTATTGCAAAATGACCAACAATAATACATTTTATAGTAGAATTATCAGCAATATAATTTATTGCAAAATGACCAACAATAATACATTTTATAGTAGAATTATCAGCAATATAATTTATTGCAAAATGACCAACAATAATACAGTTTATAGTAGAATTATCAGCAATATAATTTATTGCAAAATGACCAACAATAATACAGTTTATAGTAGAATTATCAGCAATATAATTTATTGCAAAATGACCAACAATAATACATTTTATAGTAGAATTATCAGCAATATAATTTATTGCAAAATGACCAACAATAATACATTTTATAGTAGAATTATCAACAATATAATTTATTGCAAAATGACCAACAATAATACAGTTTATAGTAGAATTATCAGCAATATAATTTATTGCAAAATGACCAACAATAATACATTTTATAGTAGAATTATCAGCAATATAATTTATTGCAAAATGAACAACAATAATACATTTTATAGTAGAATTATCAGCAATATAATTTATTGCAAAATGACCAACAATAATACATTTTATAGTAGAATTATCAACAATATAATTTATTGCAAAATGAACAACAATAATACATTTTATAGTAGAATTATCAGCAATATAATTTATTGCAAAATGACCAACAATAATACAGTTTATAGTAGAATTATCAGCAATATAATTTATTGCAAAATGACCAACAATAATACATTTTATAGTAGAATTATCAGCAATATAATTTATTGCAAAATGACCAACAATAATACATTTTATACTAGAATTATCAACAATATAATTTATTGCAAAATGACCAACAATAATACAGTTTATAGTAGAATTATCAGCAATATAATTTATTGCAAAATGACCAACAATAATACATTTTATAGTAGAATTATCAGCAATATAATTTATTGCAAAATGACCAACAATATTACATTTTATAGTAGAATTATCAACAATATAATTTATTGCAAAATGACCAACAATAATACATTTTATACTAGAATTATCAACAATATAATTTATTGCAAAATGACCAACAATAATACAGTTTATAGTAGAATTATCAGCAATATAATTTATTGCAAAATGACCAACAATAATACATTTTATAGTAGAATTATCATCAATATAATTTATTGCAAAATGACCAACAATAATACATTTTATAGTAGAATTATCAACAATATAATTTATTGCAAAATGACCAACAATAATACAGTTTATAGTAGAATTATCAGCAATATAATTTATTGCAAAATGACCAACAATAATACATTTTATAGTAGAATTATCAGCAATATAATTTATTGCAAAATGAACAACAATAATACATTTTATAGTAGAATTATCAGCAATATAATTTATTGCAAAATGACCAACAATAATACATTTTATAGTAGAATTATCAACAATATAATTTATTGCAAAATGAACAACAATAATACATTTTATAGTAGAATTATCAGCAATATAATTTATTGCAAAATGACCAACAATAATACAGTTTATAGTAGAATTATCAGCAATATAATTTATTGCAAAATGACCAACAATAATACATTTTATAGTAGAATTATCAGCAATATAATTTATTGCAAAATGACCAACAATAATACATTTTATAGTAGAATTATCAGCAATATAATTTATTGCAAAATGAACAACAATAATACATTTTATAGTAGAATTATCAGCAATATAATTTATTGCAAAATGACCAACAATAATACATTTTATAGTAGAATTATCAACAATATAATTTATTGCAAAATGAACAACAATAATACATTTTATACTAGAATTATCAACAGTATAATTTATTGCAAAATGACCAACAATAATACATTTTATAGTAGAATTATCAACAATATATTTTATTTCAAAATGACCAACAATAATACATTTTATAGTAGAATTATCAATAGTATAATTTATTGCAAAATGACCAACAATAATACATTTTATAGTAGAATTATCAACAGTATAATTTATTGCAAAATGACCAACAATAATACATTTTATAGTAGAATTAATCAACAATATAATTTATTGCAAAATGACCAACAATAATACATTTTATAGTAGAATTATCAACAGTATAATTTATTGCAAAATGACCAACAATAATACATTTTATAGTAGAATTATCAACAGTATAATTTATTGCAAAATGAACAACAATAATACATTTTATAGTAGAATTATCAACAGTATAATTTATTGCAAAATGACCAACAATAATACATTTTATAGTAGAATTAATCAACAATATAATTTATTGCAAAATGACCAAAACACATTTTATCTGTAATTGATGGCATACATTTAGTTCAAAATATTTGTAGAAATAGTTGTAGAAATAAAATTGTGTTCAATATATTTAGATTTCGGCATTAAATAAATCATAGAGATTGATATGCCGATAAAAAAAAAAACCAATAAACAATGAAATTAAACAGACTTTAAGAAATGCTAGATATAATCCCAAGCCCTCACCCCCACCAAAAAAATCAAAACAAAGTTCGCTTATATAAGATGGAAAGAAGAAGAAAAAAAAACTTACAAAAGAAAGAAAAAAGTTGCGTAAACAAAATGTAGGTAAAAGAAATAAATAAATGAATTTGGTGAAATTCTTCCGTATCCTCTACTGTGGTACGACACAGACATGACCTTTTGACGTTGAAAGAAGAGATTCTTTTCCGGAAATATGAAAGCCGTTTTTGAGCCAAC
>OZ010605.1:74855624-74858124 GCA_963932145.1 Acanthosepion lycidas
TGGGCTTCTTTTTCTTGAGTTACGAAGCGCGCATAATCAGGTGATTTCAAATACCATATTTCAACAGGCCAACTAGTATAAGACGTCCTCGATGCACCCACGATTCATATTGTCGACTATATTATCGTACGAGAAAAAGATATCCATGATGTTTGACTGATAAGATCAATACGAGGTGCTGAGTACTGAACTCACCGCAGGCTTGTCAGGAGCAAAGCATATCTCATTGTATCCCTGAAGATAACATACTCTAGACTGAAACCTCTTCGTACCTCAACATTGCAGGGATTAGAGAAAGGTTAAAACAGGAACAACTACAGGAAAATATTGAGGAAGCAGTTCTCTCAGACGAGTTGACACTGATATGGAAGCAGCACGGGAACGGCTAAGAGATGCTACTTATTCTGACAGTGAAGATGCCGTGGGCTTTGACAAACACAAGCACAAATACTGATTCGATGAAAACGATAGTGAGATCTCAGAGCTTCTACAAAAGATGCACAAAATCTACATCGACGATAAAATGTCTACTGCTAAAAAATTCATCGTACCTCAATGCGAAGCCTACTGTCCAGAGAAAGCTGCGCCAGCTGAAGGACTCGTGGCGGTATGGGAAGGCCAAAGAGATCCAAGAAGCTGTTAACAAGAACAACACAAAGCTGTTCTAGGAAGATCTTATGGCCCCAGCGTCAGTGGCAGTGCACCAGTTTATTTATCCGATGGCGGGACACATTGACTGAGCACTTCAACACTATTCTGAATTATGACAGCTGAGGCCCTAGAGTTTATTCCCTAAAGGCAATTACTTGAAGAACTAGGCTCTTTTAGGCGAGGTTGTAAAAGTCGTCAAACAGACCTCTGGCGTAGATGGTATTCCTGCTGAGATATTCAAGTACGGAGACATTCACATGACAAAGATATTCGGGCCGCTGTTCTCTCTGATCTAGAAAAAGGGTGTCGTTCCACAAGACTTTAAAGATATCTCCATCGTCTATCTGAACAAGCGCCAAAGGTAACCAGACCATAGGTGACAACCACAGAGTTATATCTCTTCTATCAGTTGTTGGGAAGATACTTGCACAGGTTCTTAAAAACAGGATCGTAGAGAAGTCCTTATAATCAGAATCGAGGTGTAGGTGGCAGATTCAAGAGAAGTGCAGAGAACAGAACATGAAAATCTACATGATCTTTATCGATCTCACTAAGACTTTCGACACGATTAACCGCAGTGGCATTTGGACGATAGTACAGAAAATCGGCTGGCCCAAAAGTTTAATTTCAGTAGTCTAGTCCTTTCATAAGGGGATACTGGCCAGAGTACAGGATTATAGGGAATCATCTGATCTATTCCATTTTACCAATGACACCAAACAATGCTGGGTCCTTTCTCCATCCCTGTTCTCTATCGTTTTCTCTAATATGCTGTTTGACGCATTCCACGACCTAGACAAGGGGGCCTTAATAAAGTTCCGGTCAGACGGGGGCCTGTTCAACCTCAGCTGAATTCAAACTCGTACAAAGATTGCGTACGACGACTGCATCCTCGTGACTCACTCCCTAGAAGAGATCAAGTTTATAACATCTATGTTTACCGATTTGGCTTGACTAATACACAAAGAAGACCGAAGTCATGTATCAAGCAGCTCCTGAAAAGAGCTACACCAATCCCCTTGTCTATATCAACACGATTCATCTAAAGACAGTAAAGGATACTATTTACATTATTTGGACTATTATCCTCATTTTTGTCGCTATATTTATTACAACATTTTAGCCGTTGTATGCTCCGGCCTTTTTCAGGTGGTTGGAATGTCGAACTGAACCCTTTATTTCGCTTGCAGGGGTAGATTGTTCTAGTTCCACGTGTCATGTTTAATGGATGCTAGTTATCAATCATCTGTTAATTTTCCTCTGAAATTCTCCACTGCCTTAACTAGGTATTGAACTCACACTCTTTGGGTCCTGTCACTGGATATAAGTAACGCCTTTATCCACTGTGACATATGTCCTTGAGGATATTTGTGTATGAATTTCTGGGTATTATAAACCAAATGTCTTCAGTTACCATTTTTATCAGTGCTCATATTGCATTGTTTTTGCTGTTATCATTGCATTTTTTTTTTACCAGAGCTCATATTGCAAGTAGAGGATTTCTGTTTTCTAGGAAGTATTACATCAAACCCAGTGACTATGGATGACGGGGTAACACAACGGATTGCGAGAGCAACTGTTCATTTGGAATGCTTAAACGTAGCTTATGGGATGGACATGGTGTGATACTGGGAACCAAAATCAATTTATTACAAGACTTTGGTTCTGAACACGCTTCTGTATGGCTGCGAAACATTGATAGTCTATCATCGCCATATTAAGCTTCTTGGGCAGTTCCAGCAACGCTGCCGGCGATCCATTTGTAGAATTAAATGGCAGGATAGTTTCCAATATGGAGGTCCTAGAACAATGTGTTGTACCTAGCGTAGAAAGCTAGATGACACGTCAG
>OZ010605.1:74863124-74895624 GCA_963932145.1 Acanthosepion lycidas
CAGAGAGTAAATATTTACGGCCTCCTTGAAAATTTATCCCACAAATAACATAGGCAAAATCAATATGAGGCCAGGTAAAAAAAAATGATTAACACAAAACAATAAATATAAACCAACGACAATGCATGTATTTACAAAAACAAATTCTATTTGACGAAAGTAAAAAAAAAAGGACATGAAACTCGCTATAATAATAACGTGCTTGTTTGTTTCTGTGCATGGGTGTGTCTATGCATCTGCACAACAAGCAAGTGTGAGAGAGTACAGCAGTCAAGGGAAAAAAGCATAAATTGAACATACTCCATTTGGGGACTCTTTATCGACGTGCGACTACATATTAAAATTAGAGTAGAAAATTTGTAAAAGAGGCTATGGAGAGAAATGCATGCCTTTTTTTAGGCTGAAGGTCTTCCAACTATAGACGTTTTTTGGCAAAGCCAAGTGGGGTAACCCAAAACATTTTGACGCTGGGTAGTCCCTTGGGTCTCGCCTTGCTTGGTGTGAATTGATTAAAATATATATATATATATAATATGTATTTTGATATATTGTAGATACTACCATCAATTATTTCATTATTTTAATAAGGTAAAAATGTCAATGGAAATATCAGGATTCTAGTATCAGTATTCACCATTTCTTTTTAACGGATCTCCAACAGCATAAAACGAGCATCGGTAAGGTATTTCGCAGCATTATTTATTAGTTTTGCATTACCAGGTTCTAGATTTTTTTAATTAATATACTAAACTACCCAGACAATATGGCTGTTATATTCATTATAATTTATGACAGGCAGAAAGTAGTGATCTAAACATCCACAGTCTAATTTACATTTTCTGCCCTCTTCGTATCATCATCATGTTGGTCGCCATGTTGTGAAGACTCCACAAACACGTTCTATGTGCAAAAGGAAAATTCTCTCATGTCCATTTTCTTTGTAGAATAAGGAAAAAAAAAATGCCTTCAGACGGATTCTGTTAATCACGTCTAATTGGCTGCAGTGTTCATTAAGTTTTAATGATTTTTTTTGTCATGACGCAATTTCGTTGCTTTGTTGGATTTTTATCGCGCCTTTGTTCGTGCTCTTCGTTTTTGCTGTTTGCTTCTTTTGAAAGCGAAACCTTCTTTAGATGAACTCTTTTATGTTTTGCTTCTGATTTTCTTCGGAATATTTTTTCATTTTATCTATTTTTTCTCACACGCTATTTTTCGCTTATCTAAATTTTTCTTTCATTCTTCAATGTCTTTCTTTCGACCATTTTTTTCTTTGCTACGAATTTCTTTACAATTCTTCGATCAAAGCTATCATTCTTTCATTAAATTCTTCCTTTCTTTTTTCTTTACTTGCCTTCTATTCTTCCTTTCTTTCTTTCCTTCTTTCTTTCTTTCTTTCTTTCTTTCATTCATTCTTTCTTTCTTGTAAGGCGAGCATTCTTTCGTTAATTCTTTCCTCAGCTTATTTCCTTTTCTTTTCGTTACTTCTTTTACTTGATTAATTTTCTTTCTTTCTTTCCTTTTTCTTCAATGTCTTTCTTTCTTTCTTTCTTTCTTTCTTTCTTGTAAGGTGAGCATTCTTTCGTTAATTCTTTCCTCAGCTTATTTCCTTTTCTTTTCGTTACTTCTTTTACTTGATTAATTTTCTTTCTTTCTTTCCTTTTTCTTCAATGTCTTTCTTTCTTTCTTTCTTTCTTTCCTTTTTCTTCAATGTCTTTCTTTCTTTCTTTCTTTCCTTTTTCTTCAATGTCTTTCTTTCTTTCTTTCTTTCTTTCCTTTTTCTTCAATGTCTTTCTTTCTTTCTTTCTTTCCTTTTTCTTCAATGTCTTTCTTTCTTTCTTTCTTTCTTTCTTTCTTTCTTTCTTTCTTTCCTTTTTCTTCAATGTCTTTCTTTCTTTCTTTCTTTCTTTCCTTTTTCTTCAATGTCTTTCTTTCTTTCTTTCTTTCTTTCTTTCTTTCTTCAATGTCTTTCTTTCTTTCTTTCTTTCTTTCTTTCCTTTTTCTTCAATGTCTTTCTTTCTTTCTTTCTTTCCTTTTTCTTCAATGTCTTTCTTTCTTTCTTTCTTTCTTTCTTTCCTTTTTCTTCAATGTCTTTCTTTCTTTCTTTCTTTCTTTCCTTTTTCTTCAATGTCTTTCTTTCTTTCTTTCTTTCTTTCTTTCTTTCCTTTTTCTTCAATGTCTTTCTTTCTTTCTTTCTTTCTTTCCTTTTTCTTCAATGTCTTTCTTTCTTTCTTTCTTTCTTTCCTTTTTCTTCAATGTCTTTCTTTCTTTCTTTCTTTCTTTCTTTCCTTTTTCTTCAATGTCTTTCTTTCTTTCTTTCTTTCTTTCTTTCCTTTTTCTTCAATGTCTTTCTTTCTTTCTTTCCTTTTTCTTCAATGTCTTTCTTTCTTTCTTTCTTTCTTTCCTTTTTCTTCAATGTCTTTCTTTCTTTCTTTCTTTCTTTCTTTCCTTTTTCTTCAATGTCTTTCTTTCTTTCTTTCTTTCTTTCTTTCCTTTTTCTTCAATGTCTTTCTTTCTTTCTTTCTTTGTTTCTTTCATTCTTTCTTTCTTTCTTTCTTGTAAGGTGAGCATTCTTTCGTTAATTCATTCCTCAGCTTATTTCCTTTTCTTTTCGTTACTTCTTTTACTTGATTAATTTCCTTCCTTCCTTCCTTCCTTCCTTCCTTCCTTCCTTCCTTCCTTCCTTCCTTCCTTCCTTTCAGTTTTGAACGGATGACATAGAAAAACTCGAGACAACAACCACAACCATACTGACGTAAAGGTAAAGTAGTTTTTGCAAGGATTTAGTGTGTCTTTCTATAAATTTACCAGGTATGTTTCCTTTTTTTAAGTCAAATTTTAAATTCCTCGTTCGAGTTCTGACTTGTGCGGAGCGATAACCTGTTAGCTCATTGTATCGTATTTTTTATATTGATAATTACTGGGGTTGTATTTTTCTTCTTGTTCGTTTTATTATGGCCATTTTTATTGCATTAATAAGATTTTGAACCCCTAATAAGATATTTAAATATATACGAACATTGTACTTTCAATATTAAATCATATATTTTTGCAATCCTTCAAGCTACAAAATTTCCAGACAGCCCTTCTTTGAACACCGTCTTCCTCTTCTGGCAGTCTCTGTCTTCATAAACGAATTTTATATCCATATTCTTGTCAGACGATAAACAAATCATTCCTTGTCATTACAATCTTGTTGTCTCGAGTCTTTCTTTTATGTCATCCGTTCAAAACTGAGACCATATTCCATCGGTAAGATAATGCACATTCCCGATTATTGGATTTGCAAATCCGGATGTAAGGGAAGACGTATGCAAATTTTTCGGAACTTTTAAACATTTGAGAAAGCCGCAGAACGTCATCCTTCTATATTTCCGAAGTAGTCGTGTCAGATCACAGAAAATAAGAGATAAACTGACATTCTTTGTCATATCAATAATTTCGCCGTCCCCCCCTCCAAATGCCTGAAATGTAAAAAAAAAAAAAAAAAAAATCCATAAAACGTACATAGCTAAAAAGGACAAAAGGTAAACTAAAACTACATAATATGAAAAGTAAAAAAAAGACAATAGAAAATACTATAGATGATAACGGGAAAATTTGTATTGACCCAAGACAATCGTACTTATACATGAAAAATGGATAGGCTATTAGGACTTAGTATAATCTGCTTATATATATATATATATATATATATATATATATATATATTTGGTGAAAATGGTATGCGATATCTGTCCATATATATATATATATATATATATATATATATATATATATATATATATATATATCCGTATTAATATATTATTGATACGTGTGTATTTTTTTTTCATGTTTCCTTTTTTTTCGTCCGAGTGATGACGAGTGAGGAGCGATAACCGGTTAGTTCATTTCTTTGCATTTGTTAGTTTCTCCGTTAATTTTTTGTATTGTTAACTACTGTTGTTGAATTTTACACAATGTCTATTTTAATTATATCTGATTTATTGCATAAATTAAATTGCGTACCTCTTATAATTTTTTTTAACTCTACAGTTTCACATTTGTTACAGCACAGCAATATTTAGGACTTGTCCGAATTCTTCTTTCTTAAACTTTGCGGGATACAAGTGACAATATGTTCGTTAATACATTTTATTCTTATGTTCTCTCCTCCTGGGTATGACGATAAACTATTAGGTTGGTGCAAAAATAAACTCGTTTTTTGACGTATTTTTAACGTCAAAAAACGATATTATTTTTGCACCAACCTAATACATCCAGCAGCAAGGCGTCTGACCAGGAGGTTTTGAGGGGCGTGGAACCAGTTCTTAATTATTGTTGTTACCAGGTCCATCCTGACCTAAGGTGGTTGAGTCCCAGCTATGTGCAAATAGCGAACCCTCAAACTGGTGTAAAAAACATGAATATATAAAATTACATTACAAATATGACCAGCAATACATTTTCATCGTAAAAAATTACTAGCAATACATTATTGAAAAAATATCAAACCTCACAAGAAAATAAAAATTCCGCATTAAATGATCCATAAGAAGTCGATATATCGTGAAAAAAAAAACCTTACCAAGGCAAATCCAATAATCGCACCTTCAAAGAAACATCACTTTTGCGTCATCATGATACCATATTACACTGTCGCTAAGCTTATTTGGTTGTTTATCCAAACTGCATCTAGCATCTTGTGTGACATTATCAGTGCATGCTCTTGGAAGGCGTACGATTCTGTTATGCCAGATACTGTCTTTAGATTTTATAGTTTATGTTCATACGTAGGATGGGTGACAAATGTCACTCGACGTCTGAACACAATCAGTGAATGACAGTTGGCCCGCTCTATGGGTTACAAATTCTGGTCGATGACTCTGCGCAATTGGCAGTCTCCCGAACGGCGTATGTTTGCCAAATGGAAATCGATGACAGAACACGTCATCTCGTACGCTATATGGATGACAAACGATCGCTGAGATTAATTATCAACTGTCTTCAGTATGCCGTATGCGTGAAAATAGTACTCGATGTCTTTTCATAATTTTTAGTTCCCTCTCGTAATCTTTATGGGTGTCTGGATATCTATGCGCAGCAATTAGCTGAAACTCACAAGTCTTATGGGTTAAAATACCACTCGACATCTGTGCACACAATCATAGAAAATCTCTCGTAGGACGTATGTTTGACAAATGGCACTTCCTGGCATTTCTCAGTAATCAGATGTCTGTCGAACGTTGTATGTGTGGCCAATGGAACTCAGTGGGGGAGAATCATTATCACCCGTCTCCCGTAAGCCGTATGGGTGGAAAATGACATATGATGGAAGAGTACAGTTATCAGACGTCTCTCGTACGCCGTATGTGTGACGGCAGTGCTCATTTCTCAGATGTCACATATACGCTGAATGGGTAATCAATGGCACTTGCCACCTATATCCCGTAAACCGTATGCTTCTCAAACGATGGCCGAGCCTCAATGATCATCTGTCTCCTGTACTCTGCGTTGAGGACAAATGGCATTCAAAGCCTGTGCACAATTTGACTCTCGTAAGCTGTATTTTTGACAAGTGACTCTCTGTCATAAACTGGCTCCGTATGGATGACAAATAGCACTCAATGGCTGAGCACAATCATAAAATGTTTTCTGTAAATCAAATGAGATTCATGTTAAAAAGATAAAAAAACAAATGGAAACTACAGACAAAATTTCATTTTCTCCATCAAGACATTCATTTCTGCAGTTCACTGCTACCAGCAAGCAGATATATTTCTTCTCCTGATGATGGCCATTTTGTCCGAAACTAGTCGGAGAATCTAAATGAAATAATAATAAAAACGAAAGAATATTAATCTACAACCCAGTGTGTCTGAAGAATTTATTGTTTTAATATTTCTTATTGTTCAATATATATATATATATATATATATATATATATATATATATATATATATATATATATATATATATATATATGTATACGCGTTCATAGTTCTTTAATACTAATAATGCTTGTTTTTTAGATGAGGCTATTATATTTGAATTATTAACAAGTATGTTGCAAATAGAATTCCGTGGATCTCCTGGTAGATCTAAATGACACCTAACTGATCGAAGGCCAGAGGGATTTAACGCCTGGAAAAGAAGAAAAATATAAGGACACAAGAAAAATAAACTTAAAAACTTAACCGTGGTATCTTGTCAGGCTCTAGTAAAGAAAATATATATATATATATATATATATATATATATATATATATATAAGAGAGAACATTGAAGTCAATACTCAGAGGCGACAGGATGTTTCATGCTAGACGCAATCGTCAGGCTGCGACTTCAATGTTCACTTTTATCTTTATATTTGCATACGCTCTATCTCTGATATTGAGCACTTTATCCCATAAACATAGCACACTTTAAAACTATATTTCTTCATACATACATACATACATACATATATATATATATATATATATATATATATATTACGTTTATTATACGTAATTTAGACGACAATTTATCTATCGTACCATATATATATATATATATATATATATATATATAAACACACACACACACAAACACACAGAGCGTGTGATGGGTAAATTGTCGCCATACTATATTTTTTATTTCGCGCATATTTGTTTTTAATTTTCTCGAATGCATAGTATAGTAGGGTCATTTGTGTGTCTCTGTGAAAAAGAGCTCTATGACGCAATTTACTCAGCCAGAAAATTTGGAAACGGCATGCTGTATTCTTTGGCATTTTTGATTGAATCTCCAATACGAACATTTCAGTGCGTCTGCGTGTTAATCTGCGGTGAGCGCAGAAGATTTGGAAAGTTTAGGATTATGTCTAATGGCAATTACGAAAGTACGGCCGCTCGGAAAATTCCTGTCTGTTCGTTCAGATAAGTACAGAATTCCCGAATTTTAGGGTTCGAGTCTCAGACTCAACACGGGGTCTACATCAAGTACATTGAGGAGTCAAGTGCGAGGCTCCTGGAAGATGTTATGTCTGATAACAGGACTCTGCACGTTTTCACACAAACATGAGAACCAAATCATGGCTGTCAGAAATTTTCTGCGAACACATTACACATGGTCACCTAACTCCACAGACTGCAACCTCTTTAATTGTTATGTGTGGAGCGCAGTTGAAGGGAAGACCAACAATACCTCATCTAAGAGTAATGATGAAGGCAGGTTTTATGGCACTATTCACCAAATGAATCTAGGAGATCGTCCAGAAGAGTTGCAGGAGATTCCATGGCTGAAGCTAATAGCGATTTTATTGAATAAAGTTATTTTTAGTATTTCAAGATATTTTGTGTAATTTTGGTAAATATAAAGGAAAGGAATTGCACGTGTGGACATATAAAAGTGAACACTGAAGTCAACACTAGGCACAGACGTAATGATGTAGATTTATTTTCTATCCCTTTCCCTTAAATATATTAACATGAGATGTCAGTGTTATTTTCATTTTATATATATATATATATATATATATATATATATATATATATATATATATATATATATATAAAAGTGAACATAGAAGTCAGCACTTAGAGGTGACAGTCTGTTTCATGCTATATGCAATCGTCAGAAGTACAGCTGGTCCCTTTTGAAGAACTTTATCTATGTATCTGTGTGTGTGATCTTAGTTTATTTTTTACATAAATGATCAGCGGAAAATGTCATGAAGGCATTTATGACCTCAGTTATGTGGTCGGGATCTGGAAGAAAATGTAAATACAATAGAAATCAAAGGAAATACAGATAGATAGATAGATAGATAGATAGATAGATAGATAGATAGAAAAGTAAAAGGAAGACTGAAAACAACTGCGCCTAAATGTATAGACAACAAAAATGTGCTTAGCACAAAATTCAAAATCGAATATGTAGACCTAAGATTAAGAAAAAAAAATTGGCTAAAATGCTAACGAACATCGCAATCCGGGTTTCGACCGTAAGGTCTCCTCAGACAAGTGGAAGGATCCTGCTCTTGCCTGAGGATGTCTTATGGTTCGAAACCAGGGTAGCGAAGTTGTATGGCATTTTAGCCTTTTCTTATATATATATATATATATATATATATATATATATATATATATATATATATGAGATCATATTAAAAAGATGTTTCGGTGACTTCCACAGAAGGTTATTATGGTGGTTAAATCCTGATGACCCTAATGCGAACGCAGACTTAAAGATCCACTTTTTCTATATAAGGTATTCCTTCATGACATGGATGATCATGGTTTTCCAAAAGTTCCTATCACTTGTGACACTTACAAATTCCTTAAGGCCTCTGTTCCCGCTTGTCACGTCGTCCATTTACAAAAGCTTGTCAGATAGGTGACATATTGCCTTTCCTCACCTCTCTTGTCGACCTGTGGGGGTTAATTCTTCTTTATTATGCGTTCAAGAAATTTCATCCGTTTCTCTCTGATTGTGAGTATGTATCCGGGCATTTTTCTTTATGACATGCACGTTGCTTAATTGTTCCTGTCGGAGTTACCTCCTCTTTAATTTCCTAAGTGTCACTAGTGCCCGCTCTCCCCTAATACTGGGCGACTTCTTGCCTCGTTCTCTTTTTCACTTTACATTTCAGCGGACACATTTAAAAATGTAATCTCTCGTAGAAATCCGCGTTTTCGCCCACAAGGTTAAAGAACCCAGTCTGTCATTCTATTTAATTTATAGTCGTGGGGTGTGGGAGAAGATTGGGAAGAGATTCATTCAAGGGTATTTGTGCGGAAGTGACTCTAACATGCTCGACTTGGATTCGAACACGGCTCTCTGACTTCTCGCTTCGAGCCAATATCCATTGCACCACAACACTCATCCCCTTATTTTACGACTCTATTTCATTCTGCGCGCACACACACACACACACACACACACACATATATATATATATATATATATATATATATATATATATATATATATAAACACATATTGTTAAATATTACAGACAATGAATGTCTATTATGTCTGATCATAAGCCGTTATAATGTTCGCTATCAATATTATCTTGTTAGTGCCAGTTCAGCTATCCACTTTTGCACTGTTGATAAAGCTGGAGCGGCATCCCATAATGTAGCAATAATGTCTGCAACTACTTTTTACTTGAAGAAAACGAGAGGAGAGAAATCGAAGAGAGAAAGATATGAGGAAAGTGAGAGAGAATAAGAGAGACAGAAGCATATATCGAGATATATAGAGTGATGGGAAGTGATTAAAGAAAGAAATAAAGGGAAATAAACTATGTGGCAAACGAGAAAGAGAGGAAAAAACGAAGTATGGAAAGAGACGGAGAGCAAGAAGATGGTGAAAACGAGGAAGAAAAGTGAAGGGATGACGGAGTGAACGGTGAGGTAAACTCGGATGAAGGAAAAAAAAAGGTGGGAAGAGTTCTCATTTTTTTTTTCTTATTCTTTCAAACAAGAGACAACATATTTTTTTTGCAAGTGTCAAAACTTCACAACGTTTTCTTCTGTTCCCAGCGAATATATTTTTTATTTATTTATTTAAACAGACTTTTTATAAATAAACATCTTTTGAACGAATTTCGAAGGCTTTCCAATTTAAAGAGGAACCATATTAACCAGCTTAAAGATACATTCATTTTGAATTTCATTGAAAATTCATTTTTTTTTTATTCTTGTAATCAGTTTGAAAAAATGATTAAACCAGAGAAATATTTAAAATTTTGATAATTATCTGTGCCTCCCTGTTTCTGTTCCTAATTTCTCAACACCCTGTAATCTCTTGCGCGTTAGTGGCTGTACAGTCTTTATTTCGGTGACTCTCTTTTAAAAAAAACCGTTGCTTTCGTTATGTTTATTCATGCGCAAATACCATTTGGAAAGGCGTGAACGATCCCTCTCCCCAAATATGGGTTAAATAATAATAAGTGTATGACTAAACCATTATTAACTCCAAAGCATTCCTACAAACTAAACCCTTTTTCTGGTTTTAAATAACATGTGCTAATTGATTATCTTCAAATGGGACACGGCATCAATGGAGAGTAATGTGAGGCAGTTACGAAAGGGTATAAAAAACGAAAGGGCCAAATAAACTGGGTCTTTATTTCATGTGGACAAAATCTCTAGCACATAAGTCCTTCAATGGCTACAGCGTGTTACTGCCTTTGAACTGACTAATTATCCTCCCTATTTTCCTTATTTGGACCCAGCTGATTATCATCTGTTCCCCAGCATAAAAACCAGTGAAAACCAGTGATGATGTTGTTATATCTGCTGTTGATGAATGTTTGAACCAACAGAATGAAAGCTGCTTCACTAAACAGATCCAAGCATTGAAACACTGATGGAAAAATTATGTGTACAGCAAGGGCAAATATATTGAAAAATAAACGTTGAAGAGCTGTAGTGAACGAAAGAAGTCTCATTGCATGTATTTCTATTGGAGAGTGTTATATATCATGACGGTCGTCTTCGAGTATAGAATCCAGAGGTTAGCAGTGAATATTTCGAAGACAGTAGGAAAGCGTTGTTCAGGTTAGCAGTGGATATTTCGATAAAAGTAGCAGAGCATAGTTCGTCCTTCTGTTTCTCTTCGCCTGACAAGCTGGACTGGACATTTGGGTAGAGTGAACAAAATGGCCACCTTTATACAAGACAGATTGAATGTTGGACGTCTTCCGATTGGTTAACCTTCTATTGGTAGACTATAAAGTGAGCCAAGCCATTTGGATTGGCTCACTAGTTACATATTATACACATCCTGGACCCCAAGTTAGACAGGGGGCGGGGAGCTAGCGGGAGAAAGGGCGATCGTAGCCTGGTTGATCTGATCGACGATTATGGTCTCGTCGATAGATACCGGGTCGATCATCCCGGGGGGAAAATATGGACGTGGGCTCTTAATTGGCCTTTTGACAAGGTAGTTAGCTACCTTGACAGAATGTTAGTTAGAAGAGCCGACATAGATCTACTAGATTGCCCTAAGTTCCACTGGGTAGGCTATTCGGACCACAAACTCGTTTGTGCCCGGGTGGCGTTAGACTGTAGGCCTAGAATGGCTGGTTACTGGAAGTTCAATCTGTCCTTACTGGACAGGGAGGACTTTCGGGAACAGCTAATTAGACTAGTGCAGCGTGAGCTAGTGGGGGCGGTTATCGGGAATAAGTGGTGGGAACGCCTTAAATGTAGGATTAGGTCCTTCACCACTAATTTCAGCAAACGGCTCGCTCTAGATAGAGCTGGTAAGGTGAAGACGCTTAAAGCTAGTTACACCCGGGCGGTGGCTGGGGGGGATCCCCTAGAGATAGCCTTAGCTAAGGAGGCCCTGGATCGTTCGAATAGCGAGCGGTACATGGGCCAGGTAATTAGACATAAGTTAAGCAAGATGTATTCCGAAGTTGTGAATTTGGGCGCAGATCTGCGCAGGGAAGAGGTCCGTCGGTGTGGCGATCGTTACATTCGTGAAGTCGAATCCCCGGAGGGGCGTACTCTTCGGGCCACTGACGACATGTGCGAGGCGTTTCGGCGCCATTTCGAGAGCCGGTTTACCAAGGAGCCTGGTCTCCGTGAGGAGGAGTTTCGTAGCTATTTGGCTGACTTTCCTCGGCTTTCGCCGACTGAAGCGGCTAGCTGCGAGGGAGAGATCACGAAGGGCGAAGTCTACGCGGTTTTGAAGGAGGTCGGCAGAGGCAAGTCGCCCGGTCTGGATGGTTTGCCCTATGAATTGTACTTGAGGCTGTCGCACATCTTTGTTCCGATTTTGACTGCAATGTTCAACAACTGGTTTCGGTCGGGGTCCATCCCCAATCGGATCACCAGGGGCGTGATCACTCTGTTGAAAAAGGGCAAAGGTGGTGGGGGGAAACTAGATGACTACAGGCCCATAACTCTGCTAAACACAGAGTTAAAGATTATGGCCAAGATCCTGCAGGAGCGTTTGCAGTCAGTTGCCGAGTCTCTGTTGGGACCAGAGCAGACTTGTTCTGTGAGGGGCCGAACAATTCAGAGCAACCTGCATCTGATCCGCACGATCATAGAGGGTGTAAAAGACGACGAGCAAGCCGCGCTGATCAATTTGGATCAGTCCAAGGCATTTGATAGGGTCGACTATCGCTACCTTGCTACTGTCCTGCAGGCCGCTGGATTCGCACCCAACTTCTGCCGCTGGATTAGCCTCCTGTATCGCTCCCCCAGTGCTGTGGTACAGGTGAACGGAAGGTTGTCGGACGCGTTCGTGCTGTCTAGGTCGGTTCGTCAGGGTTGTCCGCTGTCGCCTCTCCTTTATGCTTTGGCGTTGGAGCCTCTCCTTCGCCGGCTGAAGGACGAGACCGGCAGTCCGGCCCTACGCGGAATCGCCGTTCCTGGAGGGGCTCGAGCCAGGGTTTCCGCGTACGCCGATGACGTATCTGCTTTCGTGTCGTCCCGGGACGACATCGAGGCGGTACAGAAGGCGCTTGATCGGTACGAGAAGGTGACAGGGGCCAAGATAAACCGCGACAAGTCTTCCGGCTTGCGGTTAGGTGCCTGGAAGGGGGTCGCTCTTCCGGGCCATTCTTGGAGAGTGGTTTGGACCGGACCTCCAGCTGGAGAAGAATTGGTCTGAAGTACTTGCAAAGGTCGATTCTGCCGGCAAGACTTGGAATCGACGGCGGTTGTCCGTGAAGGGCAGGGCGGAGGTGTGTGCTACATACATTTTCCCCCTGATTCTTTATCGATTGTCTGTACTTCCTCTCTGTGAGACCCATTGGAAGGCGCTCGAGCGATCGCTATCCTCCATTTTATGGAGGGGACGCGTGAACAGGGTCGACAGACGAGTCTGCACTAAACATCCGTGTCATGGGGGGCTGGGAATGCCGCACCTCTTGAGTCACATCCGTGCCTCTAGGTTGGCTTTCCTACGCCGCGCATTGACTGGGAGAGATCCGATTCTGGAGGGGATTGTTAGGGACACCTTCCCTAGCCTTACCATCAGTCCCCCCATCTCGAGGGTTGAGCGCCGTCGTAAACCCCGGGACGAGTCGGATTTCATCCGCGAGTGTCGATCGGCCTTGAAGGCCATTCCCCGGTCCAGTGACCTTTCACGGCCTAGGAAGGTCTTCTATCGTGGATTAGTGGAGGGGCCCGCGAAGGATTCTCTACGTGATACGCTCGGCTTGTCGGAGGAGGAGTATCGCTCCTACTGGTCTTGGGCACCAGCGGCGGATTACCTCAGTAACCCTGAGTTTTCGCTTACCTGGCGATTGGCTCGGAATCGGCTGCCTCTCAACGACAAGGCTTTCATATGGGGTTTGGCGGATTTGCCAGACTGTGAACGGTGTGGTCTTGGCTTAGAAGAAACGGCTCCGCACGCCTTCTACCATTTCCCCCGGGTCCGCCCCTTATGGGACCATGTCGGCGAGCTGACGGCTCGTCTCGCTCCCGAACAGCTTGTGTCCATTGATCGCGCATACGCGTGTGACAATGTGTCGCCCCCGTATTCCGGGGTGAAACGAATGGTGTTTCTGACGCTGCTGGCCACGGCTCGAATGGTGATTTGGACGACGCGAAAGGAGGAAGTCTTGCGGGGCAACCGTCTTTCTCATCAGCATCTAATCCAATTCTTTGAGCATCAGCTCAAGATGAAGATTAGATCTGATAGAAAACGATTGCATTCGACAGTCTTTAGCGAAAGGTGGGTAAAAGAGGCGAGCTTGGTTCGTGTGACCGGGGCTAGCCTTGATTTTCTCTTCTAGGTCAACCTATTGCACATCGGGGTGGCTTCCTGTGGAACCCTCCCCTTGGTTAGGATTAGACAAGCTTCAGTGTACCTAGTTAATGTGAGTAAGTGTTGTTCCTGGCCTGTAACCCGGCTACTCTTTGGTTATGATCCAAGTCGAGATTCCCAACCTCCCCAGTTTGTTCGGTCCCTCCTTTTCATCTCGACTGGGTCAGCTTTATATTTCCCCATTCCGGCATAATATTTTATCCTTTTTCCCCACTCCCTTAGCGAGAGAGCTTCTTGATTCTGTCCCCTGGGCAGAATACAGCGGCCTCTCTATTTTGAGGGTTGGACGGTCCCCTACTAACATCTGTTATGTTTAGTTTGTATTTTGTGTTTATATTTATTTGATTATTGGGTTCATCTCCCCTCCCCTCTCATTCTATCATTATTAGAATTTTAATGTATAGCATGTATTTCATCATCAAATTTTTATGGTGTGGGGCGCGTTTTTTGTAGGACCCCCTGGTAAGAATGTGGTATTATGGTGCATGAGAGAACGATTGGTGATGGATGAGTTCTTGTGGTGAATGGGTAAATTGTAATGTATGAATGGGTCGTGAATCTGATTAGCTAGGTATAGGATAGTTAGTTTGGACCAGCCTTTACCCCTCCCCTTCATCGGCCACGTGCCACAATTGTAAATTTTTACAATAAATCCACTAGTTACATATTATACACAAAAAACTGTAACAGACAGGTCTTTCCATATAAGAGAATATGCATAGGTTCTCAATTTTGTTAAAGTATCAAGTCTTCGGCTTTTTGCTGCATTCGATTTTCTCTTACAAATAACATGTCTCTTCTTCGATTATCGAATTAATATGATTATCAATCAATCAAACTCCTTTCCGGAGTTTTGAACAGGAGTAGAGGTTGACCCCTTGTTTCCATTTCAGGATTTGGTCTCCGGTTCTTTTAAAAGTCTTCCCATTCTCTTCCACACACATTATTCCCCTTGCGTCTTTGTGACATTTTCGACTCGCCTGGGGTGAAATGATTAAAAAAATAAACAAGAAAATTAAGAAGGAAATAATTGTTAAAATATTAATAATTGACAGGTCTCAATCTAAGGCATTCAGATTAAATAAAACTTTGATTGCTAGATGTCAAATGCAGAGAAATACAACACTAAAAAATATAAAAATAATTTTTATAGTAAAATTACCAATAATACACTTTGTTGGGTAATTATCAGCAATTAATTTAAAAAAATACCAAAAATATATACATGATCTACACCTTTGAGCAAATTAATTGAAATAAACCGAATAATCCCGGTATTATTTTTATTCGTATTTGTCCAATGAAATATTACCCAGTGCACATGTTACTACTTTGTATGTCCATTCCACGAAGTCTTTCTTTTCAAATTGACCACAGATTCTCGATTGGAGTTAAGTGAGGATATTTTCCGGGTCAGTCTATAGTACTTTAATTTGCTCACAGGTAAGGCTTACCTCTGTTCTAGCAGGTTACAGGCGTGATGCAAATTTGATGCAATCACAGCCGACGCACCATTTTTCAAGGCTAAACAAATTTCATCATATACCCTGAAAATAGATTCATATTACTCCACACCACTGCAAATGACTTAATCTGAGGATAAAATAGAAATCAATTACACACTTTCACTTCAGTGGGTCTAAAACTGACCATATGATGAAAGAAAGGAAACTAAAGCAAAGAAATGAATGCATGCAAAATTTCAAAGCTCTAGGAACACTTATTCATAGTCAGAGTATGAATCTCTCAATCCCACCTCGTATCTGGAAAGAAAAAATGCAGTTATTAATCAGAAGAGTTGTTATTAATGCAAACAAGATCTCACTACTCTAGAATCTTTCCTTTATAGTCCCTCTATGAACCTTTCACCCCACCATCGTACCTGAAAAAAACCCAAAAAACAATGCAGTTATTAATAGGAAGAGTTGATATTAACGCAAACAAGCTTTTATAGCTCTAGCATAACTCCTTCATATTCAGCCTATCAACATTTTTCAGATTCCTTCGTCCTAGAATGAAACAATGCAGTTATTAATAGGAAGAGCTGATATTAACGCAAACAAGCTTTTATAGCTCTAGCATAACTCCTTCATAGTCAGCCGATCAACTTTTTTTCAGCCTACCCTCATCCCTAGAATGAAACAATGCAGTTATTAATCAGAAGATTTGAAATTAATTAATGCAAGATTTCACAGCTCTAGCATCAATCCTTGATAGGTAACCTATAAACTTTTCAGCCCACCCTCCTAAGTATGACCCGTTTTTGTTGCTGCTGTTGTTGAAAGTGTTCGGGTGATATTTTCCTTTATTTGGTAAATATCTTTGTGATTTAGTTATGCCAGTGTCGTAAGTCTGACGATATTCCATTTAAGAAAGTCAGATAATTTAAAATTCTTAAAAATAAAAGCAAATTAAATTAAATAATAAATTAAATTAAATAATAGCGAAAAAATGCATAATAATTTAGAATGCTATCTTAAACTTCGACCTCTCAACGAGACCTGCCGAACGCTCATCTTCACTCGTGGACTCTCAAAATACTAAAAATGACTGACCCATTTCCTGAGTCGTTGTTACTTTATGTTCAACCAATCGCATGCCCTGTAATAGTTTTAATATTCTAGTTTCAAGGAGTAATTTAATCCCTTTTACGCCGTTTATGCTAGAAGTCGCTGGATGACGGTCACGTGACACATATTGCACATGTCTTGTCTTTACCGGGCGAGGAGTTAATTCCTATTACAAAACCTCCTCCAGAATATAGCAAAGGAGAGCAAGAAGGGACTAAGCATAACCTACAAGAGAGAATGGATGGTCATCAGTAAAAGAATGAACCCGAAATGCGATTTACAGGCCCGGGGGACACTGGAATCAAGCAGGTGCAGAAATTTAATTATCTATGAAGTGTTTTGAAGGAGGTCGATAACTGCGACACTGAGATCCGAAGAAGTATAAGAATGGCCAAAGACGAATTCTAAATGCTAGGCAGAGTATGACAAGACAGAAGGATTTCTTTGGTATCAAAGAAAAGAGTTCTGACCTGCTATGTAATATATGTACTCCTATACGGCAGCGAATGTTGGACAGTCTCCTCAAAGCTGAAGATGAGATTCCAGGCAACAGAGATATGGTTCTACAGCAGGATGCTAAGGATATCATGGATAGAGCGTGTGAACAACGATGAGGTTTTGAAGAGGATGCAAACAAGGAGGAAGCTTGTAACATATATCAGGTAGTGGCAGCTGGAATTTGTCGGACACATAATGAGAAAGAGGGCTTGGAGAATCTGATACTCCCAGGTCGAATAGAGGGAAAGGGAGACAAGAGAAAGCAATGCATGACATACATAGCAGACTGAAGTGCATTACAGAACTTGGCCTGGGGTAAGAAGCAGAGGGACACGAGTTATTGAAAGCTACAAAGGATAAGGGGTAGTGGAGAGCCATGAACCTGTACATCATAAAGAAAAAAAGAAAGAAAAAAGTTTCAAGGATGCTCACTAAAGTTAACATGCGAAATCTAAAAACTGTTTTGACCGCAGCTTTTTATATGCAACAATATTCTCTAGTCGGTTAACGAAGACATCTTTGAAAAAAAAAAATTCTTTTTTTTCTTGTCAAGATATAAGTGCATTTCTTTTCTTTTCCAAAAGACTTAAGAACTTTTTGCGATAATATAATCTTTCTATTTTTTCGTTTGAAATTATACCGTTAATTCTTTAGTAAGTTACATCCTTGGGGCTGAATCAGCGACAAACACTTGCAACCAATTACCAAGGGAAAACAGCTGTGCGCAAACTTTAGATATCAGCGTAAAATCAGTATTGCTTCTAGTTTGGCGAGGGAATAATAGACGATTCATAAGTATCTATATAATAAAACAATACCTTCAGATAAAACTAATATTTAATCACGATATAACCATAGATAAAAAAAATCCCCCCCACCAAAAAGAAAACATCACCGCACAATTTAATCTTTGCCGATATTGACAGGTGGCTATTTTATTAGAACTATTTAGGATTTCAAAACAGCACTGGACTTCAAATTCATGATAATAGCAAATAAAATAAAATAAAATAAAATAAAATAAAATAAATTAAAAATATTTGGCTTTTTCATTGATTCATTTTCAACGGCTTATCAACCCGTTACAGGTTATTTAAAGACAGGAATATTTTAGATTTTAAAAACAATTTTGAGATAATAATGCTTTAGTGATACAAATATTACTAATTAACCCATAGCAAGAGGAGAAGAGGTGGATTCATATCTTGCGCGTAACGAACCCAACAGGAATTGGAACTCCGATCTCCGATTAAGAATTCCGAGCCATTATCCACTACATTTCCCGGACATAATCTGGTATCACCAATCTAGGCACTGATCTGGCTCGAGTTTGCTTAACTTCGGTGATCGTTCGAGAACCTGTGTTATGCTGTGATATGGCTGTAAGTCGTAAATTTATAGGCTCTTTCGTAGGAAATATTGAATTAAAAACATAGTTTTCTGCATAGTACCAAAGCGTTCAAACAGAAAATACAAGATGTCCCCAAAAAACTAAAATCATTTTAAAAGTAATTATCTTGACAACTACTAAGTCTAGCTCAAGAAAATTGAACATTTTAGGTGTTTGATTTGACCTTCTTATTCTTTTAACAGTGCAATTAATATCAACCAGTTTAGATCAAAGATTTCTTCTGACGAAAACGACGTCACGATCTATGCCGGTTGATATTAATTATAATTTTTAAGAAAATATTAAAAATGACATCGATATCTACTCAAAGACGTGAACTTACTGGATTAAAGTAAAACAATAAGAAATAATGATGGATTTAAAATTTACAATCCTTTAATGTTCCGGTTACTTCACAAGTTGAATTAAGGAACCTATAGACTGTATCCATTTAAAAAAAAATAGGGGTTACGTATGAAACATAACACATATGTGGTGTATAATCTTTAATATGAAAAAAGAATTTGCAAATGAAGTCGGTGTTAAGAGATAAAACACGATATTTCGATATGCATTTTAGCGGAAATACGCTTTAATAGACCTAGAATAATCTTTTTGAAATAATTCATATATTTGAACTGTTATGTAAAATCAATCCTCTTGTAGAGGACTGTGTGTGTATTTAAGTGTTGTATTAAAAATGCGTGCGTACCTCCTGGTAGAATATTAAAAGCCCCAACTACATGAAAACTGGCGGACTTTATCTGTCCAACCGAAGATGAAAGAAGACAAAGAAAACATATATATATATATATATATATATATATATATATATATATATATATATATATATATATGTGTGTGTGTGTATGTGCATGTGTGTGTGTGTGTGTGTGTGTGTGTCAACAGGTATGTATTAAACAAATTACAAGGAACATAGACATAACACTTGTATGTGTTGGAACATTGTGTTTGTTCTTTGGTGAATGTTCGTAAGAGTTCGTATTGTGGTGAATGTTCGTACGTACGTGTAGGTTTGTAATGTTCAAAGCGTTTTCCCAGAAATCGGAAAAGCTGATCTTCTAAGAGCTAACATTTTGTCGCTGAAATGAAGAAGAGAGAGAGAGATTTTCTTTACCTCCACGCTTGGTGGGATTCGGCACGAGGTCTGAAGGAAAAAAAAAAAGAAAGAGGAAAGACGTTTCCTGGTATTTATAGTATGGGGAAAGAGACCCATGGTGAAGAATTAGGGAACTAAGCAGGAGTTAACTCCTACACTCTTGTATGGTTTTTCATGTTGGATTATACAGATATTTCCATGGATGGAGCAAATAGGCATCGTAGAACTCTTATGGAAAATGGAAACAAAAAGGACATAGAATCAGAGAGAGACAGTTACAAATACTTTGACATATCAAAATATCAAAGGGGTCAGTGGAAAACATCGGGCTACGTACATGATGATCTAGTAGGAATCCTTCTCCTCGGTTTTTTGTTGAATGTTAAAGTTTGAAGTGTCGGGATTCGATACAATAACAAAATATCTTTACAGGGTCGCTCGTAATTTGGCCGTCTAGAATAATCACACGATTTTCATTGAAGGAATAAAATTTAGTAGAAAAGACAACGTAGTTTCAACAAATAAACATCAGTTTAATTAATATAACGACAAGAATACAAGGAGTTGATGATAGATTGGAAAGTAATGTCTTTTTGTTTGGGTTAATAAAGTTCTGAAATAAAATATAAACTGTCTTTGTATACGTATTTGAGAAACAATAAAATGTTGTGTTATGTGTGTTTGTATGAAAAAAAGTCAACACGTGTGTAAAAGCGGATACAAGAGATAGAAATTGATTCTTTCCGTTGGCGGTTGTGCCGTAGTCTAAAGTTTGTCAACGCTGTCGCTTTTAACATGAGTTGGGTGACAGCCCCGTGTATCCTCCTTGGGAACGGATTTCGTATGTTTTTATAGACTTTTTCGTAATAAAATTGGCTCCAGAATTAAATTATTTATTTATTCCTAATTGGCCCTAAAAGGTCACGTGGTATGTCTTCTACTACGTCCGCACGATATTTAGTCGGTATCTACCTAAAAATAATGATGACTAATACAACAAACATTCTGATTTGTATTCTATGATTTTATTGGCGTGTTTAAGATGTTAGTGTTTTCTTGAGTGTGATTGGTTTATAAATATTGTGTTTTTTATAATTTAGTTGACACAACGTACACGCCAAGTTGGTATTTAAGCTCTTGCAAAATACGCTGTAGCCTGTCTTCAGTAATAATATCCAGAGCGGAAGTAATTCTCTGCTTGGGTTCATCAATGCTAGCATAAAGAGGGGCGAGACATAGACCGGTTCCTTCAGATATCAGCATAAAAAGAAATCTCACGTGAACAGGTCCAGTGACCACAGCGGCCATTTCATCAGAAAACTGTCTTCATCTCCACCATGTCGATCCATTTATCCGGCAGATTCTCACTGAGATAACAAAAATAAAACATTAAATGAAAAATCTTGATCTGTTTCTATAGATTCTGTGAAGATTTGAGGTTATTTCAACAAAAATTGTCAAAATTATTGGCCTGCGAAATGATGTCCAATGTTTTGGGACACCCTGTATATTGATCTTGATTTACCTTCTGAAAATGATTTTGTAGTTGGTTCTCACGCGATGTGACTGTAAACCACTGAATAAAAATGTCGTGGATTCCGGGATGAAATCCGGTCTCAAAATGAATGACAAACGCGTGAATGAAATATAGCAAATAAATGTATTGACGTAATAATACAACTAGTAATACGGTTAGTAGATCCAGAAATGCGGTTAGTAGCAATAATAATATATATACAGTCTGGGAAATTCGGTATCGAAGTATGACTTCCTTCTGAGTCTACGTGCTCGCAACTGTGACTCTTACAAAGCGGTTACCTCACTCGCTCACTGTATCAACGTTACTGTGACTTTGTCTGACTGTGCAACTCTCGGGTATTCGCCGGCAGCATTACAAGGAAACCAAGGATAAATTCCTAAAATAAGGAGCAATGATAAATTAAGATAATCGCAAGAACTTTTCTGCCATGTTCCGTGTTCCTTGTATTTCCAACTTCACAGATCTGTTTGTCTTCTTTTATGTACCATGTTCTTTTAAGATATGGAAGGTCATCGACCTCCACAAATTCTGGCCTTTTATTGTTGTCATTGTATGATTGTGTGCGTGTGTGTGAGTGTGTGTATTCATAGACACTGATATCGGAGTGCAAGGACATATTTTTTTATTGTTCAAAGAAAGCGATGTTGTATTTTAAAATAGGGAAGCTTTAATAATCCTTTTTTTATTGTTATATTTTCTTCGTTTATTATATTATGGTTTTGTTGTTCAAGGTAACCAAAAGAGTTCTGTCCGTTTTTTGATTAGTCATTGAATGAAGTTGAAATATATACGAAATGCGTGTAGCAATTGTTTTCAAATTCGGACAGCCGGAAGTAGGAACATCAGACGTTATAAAAAACACGCGCACCGTGCCCGGCCATCAGTTATAAGCCGGACAGCTGTGAGAAGGATGGAAGTGTCTAGAGATCTCGTTCGGGGCTGTTTGCTTTACGACTTCAAAGTGGGCTTATCAGCAGCTGCATCAAGTCGCCGCATATGTCAAGCGTTTGGAGATAGTGCTGTGGATGAACGTACTGCAAGGCGTTGGTTTCAAAAATTCAAGTCGGGAGATTTGTCTCTCCATAATGAGCCTCGCAGTAGACGACCACAGGTCTTGAATGACGGAGTCCTGAAGGCGGCCATTGAAGAAGACAGTAGTCTAACGTGTGGTGAACTTGCAAGACAGTTCAACATTTCCAATGAAACAGACTCCACCTGAACCGCCTAGGTAAGACGTACAAACTGAGCAAGTGGGTTCCGCAAACGCTGTTGGAGGTTTACAAGGGACAACGAGCGACAGCCTGCGTATCGCTGCATTCTTGCCACTGTACGCATCCTTATTCAATCGAGTGCTTACCAGTGATGAAAAATGGGTTCTGTACGAAATTCCCAAGCGTTCCAGACATGGGTTGTCTCCTCAGAATGTTGTCCCTCACACCGCAAGACCGCCTATGCACCCAGGCAAGATTATGCTTTGTGTCTGGTGGACAGGTCGTCAAGTAGTTCATTATGAACTGCTACCAACGGGCCAAACGGTCACTGGAGAGCTATACTCGCAGCAATTGAAACGTGTGCAACACGCATTGCGCCAGAAGGAGCCAGCACTGGTGAATCGCAAAGGTGTGCTTTTCCTCCACGACAACGCCAGGCCGCATATCGCGGGAGTGGTCAGGGATACCATACAGCAACTTGGCTCGGAGACTTTGTGCCATCCACCTTATTCACCTGACCTTGCGCCATCCGATTACGACCTCTTCCACTCCCTGGATTATCATCTTCGTGGGAAATCCTTCAGCAATGAAGCAGACTTGCGCAAAGCCCTCACGGACTTCTTCGCGTCAAAACCTCCCGAGTTCTACCGTAAGGGCATTGAACAGCTGGAGACACGTTGGCAGAAGGTGCTGGATGCCGATGACGATTACTTCGAAGACTAAATATAAGTTACACATACTGTGAAGCGTTTTCTTTTTTTCCTTTAAAAACGGACAGAACTTTTTTGGTTACCTTGTATTATTATGCATTTCTAATATTTAATTATTAAAATACACTTTTTTAAGTCCATGTATACATCAATTGTTTTTTAATCACTATACGGATTACTTCGGTAGTGTGCTTGTCAAACTCTGCCACTGTGTAGAGAGGAACGCAGACGAAGCAGGGTCTCGTCTGGGGAGGTAGACATCTACCTGACTTCTTTTCAACGGGGTCTACGTGGAATTTTGCCCGAGCCTACGGGCTCGGTACGCCACAATAAATTCGGCCTTGTGCCACATCCGACCGCGTGGGGCGGTTAGTGAATGTCCTCCATGTTTTTTTGTTTTATTTCTAAAATAATGTTAGAAAGTTTACTTTATTAAGAATGCCTATTATCCGGAGGAATGCTTATATTAGGAACATTTAATGCATTGTATTTGTTAAATTACTAATAAACTGGCATGGATAATTTTATATTTATATTTATATTTAAGTGTAGCATTTCTCGTTTTTTATGAAAGGGGGGCCAATTTCGAAATTGTTGTAATGTTTATTTTATTTATTATTGATGATTGGTTCAGTATCGTCAATTTCTTTCCCTATCATTTATCATTGAAATATTTTAACAACATTTGGCAATAATTTTATTCTGTTATCCTTATTTATTTATTGATTGTATAACGTATAGATATTTTTATGGACGAGGATATATTTTCTAAAATATACGAAAAGTGTTTCGAGTCGTAATGGTTCTTTGTCTTCTTTTATTATTTATTTCTCAAATATTTATTTTTAACAATAAAATTTAAAAAAAAGTTCTCATATATTTAATGATAATTTTATTAATTGATCATTAGTTTTATTTTTTTCTTATTTATTGATTCGTTTTTATTATTGTCATTAAAGTAATAATAAGTCAAAATGGTCCATTTGATAACGAACTGTGCACTCTGACATCCATTATAAAATATACATGAGCGTTCCTTGTCATGGTAGAGGGCTTATTTGTCTTAGTGATACCAAGAGCGAAACCGTCCGGAGTTCCGACTCCTGTAGGATCCACCCATAGTGGTAAGATCGAAGAGGAAGGACCAGACTGAACGCGACCGAACCCCGACCACCTCAACTGCGTAATAGGAAAAGATCTACACGATATCAACGGCCAAATTGTCTGAAGAGGGCAGCGCCAGTCGTACTGGCGTAACCAAGACGGATCTTGACAGACCAAGCTCACGACAGCCCGATACAACCAGGTTTTACCAATGTCAATCCCCTTTGAGCCGCGAGGGAGACGCGTCTGGCCAAGTATGTGGGCTTCTCCACCACGCGAGTTGTCCACCATAATCAAATTCACACGAAAGACCTTGTCAAAGTCTGTTTCAGAGACATCTTCTCCATCGTCAGCAGCGGAAAGAAAGGGAAAAGAGAGAGAGAGGATGTATAAACAATAAAAATGCGATCTGTCTATATTTCTGAGATGAGGTATTATGTGCACCATTGTCCTCATCTTTGTCGCCATATTTATTACAAAGTTTCGGCCGTTGTACGCTCCGGCCTTCTTCAGGTGGTTGGAATGTCGAACAAGAATGTGGAACTAGAAAAGTCTGTCCCAGTGAGCGAAATAAAGGGTCCAGTTCGACATTCCAACCACGTGAAGAAGTGGCCAAATCGGCTGAAGAGGGCAGCACTAGTCGGCCTGGCGTAACCAAGACGGACTTTGATAGGCGAGGCGTCCGACAACTCGATGCAACCAGGTTTGCAAGATCTCGCCTGCCTCAATCCCTTTTGAGCTGCGAGGTTTGCGCAGAGTCGTCCATCAAAGACAAATTCTAGCAAATGGGCTCGTCATGCTATATTTGATTCACAGCCATTTCCGCCCCTGCCAGTTGGAGAAAGAAAGGGAATTGGGAGAGAGGATGACGATCCCGATGATCAGATACGAGCGGGTGCCGAAAAAATGTGTGTGTGTGTTCGTATTTCGGTTTGTCCGTGTGTGTGTGTGCGTGTGTCTTTGTGTGTGTCCGTATATTTGTGCCTTAATAGCTTTAACAGAAATGTATAGGCATCATTGCCCATGATACTGTAGCTTGATTGGAAAGTGGGGTTGCCGTGTCGAGAAGAAATCAGTTACAACCACTCAGTATACGTTAGATTTAATGAAGTTCTTTTTCTTCAATGTGCTGCGACCCTCCAGGACGTTATTGATCATGGCACCCCACAATTTCCTTTCCTTTGGAGCTTTTAATATATTTTCTCTTTTTGTTATCTCTTCTAAACATTACTCCGTCGTCCATTTACACACGATTGCTGGGAGGATTATGCCTTGTTTTCCACTACCCTTCTTGTCTTCATACTCTCCTATGAGTATCAATTTTTCCAGGCCCTATTTCCTCATATTATAGCCTAAAATTTTCAACTCTCGCTGTTTAGTATAAGTTTGCATGTTATTTAAAACTTTGTCGCTGCTCACAAGTTCATTCCATGGTACTCTTAACATCATGTAGTATCATATTTCTGATGCTTCATGTCTCTTTGTTATCTGCGATTAGATTACCCAGCATTCATTGCCACACAGAACATATATTACGTAATAATCGAGTATTCGGTTATCTGTTTGTAACGGCATTTTTTTTCTGTTTCTTAATACTTTGCTTAGTTTTCGGAAGACATCTTTCGCCTTCGCAATACAACGTTGGATATGAGGAGCACATTTTCCGTCTTCTGTTAAGATACTTCCAGATATTGAAATTGTTGTGTGATTCCTTTTCGAGAGCGTATAAGATTCAGAATAAGGATACTCGTTCGATAATCTATAAAATATTGACCGTATCTCATTCCAGACTTTCAGAAAATTATGAGAATTACCGCCCCTCTCGCTCTCTTCCCCTCACTCTCATTCGCCATTTGTCGAACTTTATCCCCCAAGGTTTTCCTTTTTTGATCGGCTGTCCTTCGGTATGGCAGTGATTCTGGACAATCTCCTCAAAGATAAGGAGAGACTAGAAGCTACAGAAATCTACAGAAGGATGCTGAGGATACTATGGGCCGATCATGTGAGAAACTACGAAGTTTTAGAGGAAAGGGAAACAAAAAGAAACTTATACTAAACAGTAGAGGCAGTTGATATTTCTAGCGCACATAATGAGGAAAGAGGGCTTAGAAAATCTGATACTCTTAGGACAGATTGAAAGCAAGAGAAATAAATGCAAACTGCGCATGAGATGAGCTTGAGTAAATGGATGGCGGAACAGGAGAAATAACAGAAAGACAAAATTTATTAAAACCTACAATGGATAGGAAGTTGTGGAGAGTCATGATCGGCTGCATCACAAGGGACCCTGGAACAAAGAGAAGAAGAATCTACTGTAACGGACGAATCTAGATGTAGACAAGACACATTTCATTGTAAAGGAAAGAGATGCGAACTCTTGTACAATTTTCAGGTACAAACACTTTACATACAAACTATGAATGCACGTATATTTACTCATCGTTTTTCTTGTTATAAAGTTGTTTTCTGTTTCACAAACACAAAGGAATAGTTTGACGTATTCACTGGATGTAATTCCGGCTCGCATGACTTGTCTCTTTATATCTTTTGCTTCTAATATACTTCCGAAATCCTACTACAATTTTACGGTGAGGGAAGAATGGTAATACCAGTCAAGATTTTCCAACCGAATAACGACGTGCCTTTGTCTCAAAGTAGTTTAGAGAGTTACGTTGTCCAAGCTGTATTTGATCAAAGACAGTTGAGTAATCATAATTCTCGCAACATGGGGAACCTGGAAAAGACACAAAGTCTAGAATTAGACACAAAGTCGAGTTTGTAAAAGTTAATCTTTAAAAGAGAGACGTTAAGCGTCACTACAGATTACTTGAGGACGTATCCGACTTATACCCCAACAAGATTTACGACGAAGTGCCCTGCTATGAATCTAATATTACATGTATATATTTAATTTTTACTTCAGGTCTTGTCACATTGATTTCGTCAGTCGCAATTCTCCAGACTCTCAGGCTGCCACTGCGGATCAAATTCAATAGAGCGTGAGCGATCGTTACCACTTCGAGATGTCCATGTCCATCGTCCTCATATCTATTTTTCAGACGTCTGGATGTGGTCGCTCTCATGCCCTCTTGCAAGTGGTCAGTGCCCAGTATAGAAAGACTTTCGCTATCTTCCCATCCAGTACACAGTCTAAACCAGCGGAGCCAACGCTGTTGGAGAAGGATATATAGGCTGGATAACTATGAGAATTATAGCATTGGTGACCCGGTTTGTTAGAGTTTTTGGGTACCCTGGTGTAATAGTGTGCCAGCCAAAATGAACTGAATCATTTTATAGTTCACCAATAAAAGAGTTAACCAATCAGAAGGCTCAAAATATTCAATGCGACGTGTATAAAGGCGGCCATGTTTTTCCCGAATATGCATTGCCAGCCTTTGATAACCCGTACTAGGCTCCACCGAAAGGCAGAGTCTCGTTCAGGGTTGACTGCCCCTGAACCCGTTTATACGCGTTCGAATAGGGAATATTTTTGGCCGAGCCTACGGGCTCGGAGATCCCACGTTAATCCCGGCCTTGTGGCACATTTAACCCTCGTGGTGGGATGGCTAAATAGCACTGCCAGCCTTTAATATCGAAGACTGAAGAATTACAGAACAGCTGCTGGTGGTATTGGCGATATAGTCAGATTCAGTAGAGTGTCTGACTCGTGAGTGTTAATCTTTAACGTTGTTTCATTGAACAGATTACGTACTGCGCTGTATTCTATATTCATAGACTATGGTGAACATTATCAAAACGCTTGAACCAAGTAATACCCAGTATGCGTCTCAAACAGTGTTTTCTGATCTCATCCTTGTTTTTTCCACGTCAGAAGAAAGTGTACACTCTGTCACGAAGTGTTCCGGACTCTGCAAACCAATGTAGAAGTGCTGTAATGCCCATTTGGCTCAGGTGAAGTTTCATTGTTAATCATTGTTATTTTGTGGGTGTTGTTGATCTGGCGAAGGTCATCATATACAACAGTAGTCATAGTTCGTTTGTTTATTTGTCTAGTGGTATATAAACGCCTCGTGGAACATTTAATGCTGAAAATGAATTTTCTAGGGTGCATTAGTAATTTTTTTACAAAAAAATTATTGTTTGTACTCTTTCTAACTATGAAATTCTATTGCTAGTATTTTAACGATAAAAATGTATTTTTATACTATCTTAATATTTTGACAGCTAAGCAAATATAAAAATACATAAATACATAAATGTTTTGACCGTCGGGGAGGTACGGTGGAGTATTGGTTAGCGGCTCGGATTGAGGACTTGGAGAGCCAATATCGAATTCAATTTGAATCCATTACATTTACTTACGTGCTAATATCCTTGTTGTGAATCCTCTTCTTTTCTCCACCAGCTATGGGTAAATAGCAGGGCAGACAGGGTTATATAGCCTTGGATGGCAACTGGTCTACCGAAGAAAGAAATGACAGCCTACTACGGGATAAAATCTCCCTCAGTTTTGTATCGAAACATACCCCTATTTGACCATAGCTGACTCTATAACAGGTTCACCCTGGGTTAGGGTAGACCTGGGAACAACAGCAATTAAGATGTGGTTCCAGCCTCCTCAAAACCTCCCTATTAGAGGCCTTGCTGCCGGATGTAGTTTATCGTCATACCCAGGACGCTTACCACTCGTATATTTTGAATACTGTTTTTTTTTAGTTTATATTTGTTGTTGTTTTTTTTTTGGCGCAGCGTTTACAAGTTATTATATAATAGGATCAATATGTATATAATGTTAGTTTATTGTTAATAATAGAAATTTTAGGACAGCTGATGCTTAATCCTGAAATTATTTTCAACGAATATTTCTCTGTTTATCGAAATAAACCTCATAGCCATGTGAATGTTAAACAAAACTGATTTCCATTAATTAAAAAAAAAGTTAAATGTTAAAAAATTCATTGACACTATCTTGAAAACATATGTAGATATATTTAGTTAGATGTCTTAGCAAACACAGAAATGAAATAAATCCTATAAAATGTCGTAAAGAAAGGCGGGAAAAAAGGGATAAACACTAATTGTAAGAAGAGAGAATGCACATCGAATCAGAACTATTTACTCTATTCGGACTATTGTCCTCATTTTTGTCGCCATATTTATCACAACGTTTCGGCCGTTGTACGCTTCGGCCTTCTTCAGGTGGCTAAAATATCAAACTGAACCCTTTATTTCGCTCACCGAGGTAGACTGTTCTAGTTCTACGTGCCATGTTTTTTTTAATGGATGTCAATTACCAGTTATCTGTTAATTTCCCTCTCCAAGTTCTCCACTGCTTTAAACGGGTATTGAACTCACAGCCTTTGGGTCCTGTCACTGGATCTAACTAACGTCTTTATCCACTGTGCCATGTGTCGGGACAGGCGTTGGTTAGATCCAGTGACAGGACTCAAAGAGTGTGAGTTCAATACCTGGTTAAGGCAGTGAAGAACTTGGAGAGGGGAATTAACAGGAGATAACTGACAACTGACATCCATTAAAAAAACATTCCGACTACCTGAAGAAGGCAGGAGCGTACAACGGCCGAAACGTTGTAGTAGATACGGCGACAAGATGAGGACAATAATGCGAATAATGTAAATAGTGTACATAATACCTCATCTCAGAAATATAGACAGATACAGAATGAATCAGTGGAAATTTCTAGGACACTTGAAAGGAAAGAAGGATTGGAGAATTCGAAACACAAAGGATATACAGAAAGCAATATGGACAGATGGAAAGAGTGAGTAACAGACCTGACAGCATTGTGTAAATGGATAACTGAAAAAGGAATGGGGTGGATAGTAAAAAGTGAAAACTTAAGAGCTACAAATGATAGGAAGTTGTGGAGAAACATGATCGCACATGTACTGAAGGAACACGTCACATAGAAGAAGAACTATATTGTGAATTAAATACCTTACCTCAAAAATTGAGAGGAAAAAATATTGTATGATATTGATGATAAAAAAGGATTATGCAAAATTACACACACACACACACACACGCACACACACACACAGACCCCCCCCCACACATATATATATATATATATATATATATATATATATATATATATATATAATGTAATGAAAAACAAACCACTTTAAGGTACCATTACGATAATTTATTTCACCTAAATCCTTTTTTAAGGATTCAGGATCATCAGGTAAAACTTCCAACAACGAATTGAGAAAAAAAATGGGATTAGAAATTGGTGGGTAGTGTAATTTTTGTAATTTAATAGAGGGGGTTGAGAGTGGTAGTTAAACAGACAATATAAAGTATGGGGAGGGGTTAATTTTATATCTCTCTTAAGTATGTTTTATATTGGAGTAGGAGGAGTGACAGAACCGTGACCTCTTTAGATGGTTAATAAAACGGAAATGAATTGTAGAAAATGTATACAAGTGAGTCTTATGGTAAAAAGAGAGATGGGGGCGGGGAAGATGGAGTTGTTATAATTTTGTTTTAACAAAATTATGTAAAAGATAGAAAATTCGATGTCTGAAAAAATTTTTATTAACTTAAATCTTTAATTTTTTAAGTAAATAGTTTCAGGATTATATATATATATATATATATATATATATATATATATATATATATATATATATATAAAGAGAGAGAGAAGGAGAGAGAGAAGGAGAGAGAGAGCTATATATAGACAGACGCAGACACACACACATATACACACACATATACACACACATATGCTGGACTGTCCTGTCGTTTTACCGGCGTATGAGAGTGAAGCAGCTCAGTTCCTAGGAACCGACAGCTAGGCACCTGCACATATGATTTGATAATAGTGGTGTGGGTTTTAGGCAGAACCAACCACACTTTTTGAATACAGAGAACAGTCGCATAGATTGTTCAACTGTCGAATTCTCTGCCTCGCAAGAGAAGAACTCGGACGAAGCTTTGCCGTAGGGCAATGTTTCGTCCGGGGTGGTAGATAGTCCCTGAACCCGTCTATGCGGGTTCAAAGGGAATATTTTTGGCCGAGCCTACGGACTCGGAGAAACCTAAGTTAAACTCAGCCTTGTGCCACATACATTCCTTGTGGGGGGACTGTTAAATATAACAGTGACCTGGTGCACCACGTACCGCAAAATCCGTAAACGATCTTTTATATATAAAATTAGGAGCTCAGCCGAATCCGCCATCTAGGTTTCAAACTTTCGATATATCCAGGCGATTTATATAAATTGATTTCTCAAGGCTTTATTTAAAAAAAAAAAAAATTATGAACCGTATATTTAAAGAAAAAGAGAAAATAAGCGCAACAAAATAAAATTAGTTAAAATCAGCTATAATGACACATCCAGAACCAGACCCCCCGCCCTCCAAAAAATCCTTGGACCAGAGACCGGAAATTATGACCAATTGTATACATACTAAATCGTTAGTTTTCAGTTCATTTGAAGTAGGACAAATAGTACCTCTGTATATTTCATTTCATCCCCTCCCACCAATATATTTCCAATACGCTTGATATCCCCCTCCTCCTCCATCGCCTCACCGGCTACCACACCTCACGTTGTTCGCTTATTCATTCATTTTTTCTATAAGTTCTAAATTAAATTTTTATTTTTTTATATGTGTACTGAGCACTTTTTTTTTTTTTTTTTAAATTCTGCTGTTCCCTGGTCTAGTTCATCTCTGACAATTAATTTCTTTATATATATTCTTGGAGCGGGTAGAATGGAGATCAACATGTTTCAGTAGACTCAGCAATTTTCAATTTGCTTGTCTGAATCATCTTCAAGAAGCGAGAGCAAGAACTAAAAGGTCAGCTAATCTAACAGTGATCTCATCTCACAATCCTCACTTTTGCTCCATATGTGGCCTACATTGTTAATCCCTAGCGGGTCTTAAATGCCACTTACGATTATCGCACAACATTTCATAACTGAATTAACTAAGCTGTCAGATCCTCATACGTCGAAACCGACGAGAGAGTCCATTACATATATATATATATATATATATATATATATATGTGTGTGTGTGTGTGTGTGTGTGTGTGTGTGTGTATGTTAACATTCAGGAATTGGTCTGAAGGTTACTTGCTGCTGGACAGTCACCATACAGTGTTGATTTATATGTCCACACTGTATTAATAAAGAAAAAAGAAAACTTTATTCATATTATTTCTGACACGCACTCACCACGGCATTGGTAATTTTGTGTTCTGTGAAATGTGCATTCATATCCCATTGGTTAACTGAAGTTGCAAAGAAGTTAGCTGGGGATATAGAAATTGTGTGTGGGAATGCCAGTGCGGCTAAAGATTGATACCCCCACCCGTCAAAAAAGCCAAAAAGTGTTCAATGGGTCGGAAACAGATGTACCTCATCAAAGAAGCATTACGCCAAAAAAAAAAAAAAAAGCAAAGATTTTCTGTACGTTCTATAAGCATTTACGTATAGAAGAACTATAAGCATTTAAATATACAAGGACTCGCCACATAGACAATTCTGGAAAATCTTTGTTGAAAATACAACTATACTTAACCATGAAAACAATAAACAAAAACTAAAAATTCTTGACGCTATTTACATAAAACAGTTGAAATCTAACCTGAACAAAA
>OZ010605.1:74898124-74908124 GCA_963932145.1 Acanthosepion lycidas
TTTACAAAATACTGCTGAATGTAAATTTACAGAGGATAAATATGATAAATTAACTGATTGAAAATATGTTTTTTTTTCGCTACACAGATATAACCATGTTTCAAAAATGGAAGCTAAATAGTTTAAATTTAATTATATAATTAAATTAAAAGCATTAGTTCCGTTTCATCTTTAAGCGAATATTAGAATAACTTATTTTTAAATTTACTGACTTTTAAACGCACATATAAAATCATAATTTACTGTTTCCAAGGATACAAAGAAATCCAATCATTCTGACAAGGGGCATCATTTTTATTAACTATCTTGGATCAATTATGAGTTACATTCGAAAAGAGGTTAAGTTTAGGGAGGGTAGCGGTGTATTTTTCAACAAATTCTGACATCCGTTAAATGCATATCGTCTGTTTTTTTTTAAATTATTAACGAGAAAACGTTTAAAATTTTATAGTAAAATGTAATATGAATTATTTAGAATGATTTCTATTTTAGTCTAAACCTAACATTAGGGCATCAATTATTATAACCAAGGTTTGTTGTCAAGTTTTTTGAATTCTCATATACTTGTATTTTGATTGGTCATTGCAGCTTATGTAACAGCGTTTCCCCTGTCAAGGAATGTTTGGTCGATTTGAACCTTTTAAAACTTTATTCTATATTCAACACCATCACTTGATAAGACAACAGAAGTGTTGAAACAAAATGGCTATTTTTGTAGCGATTTATAACATATTTATATTATAATTTTCGAATAAATTATATTTCCTCTATTCTGTATTGAGCACTCTTTTCAGAATATTATTTTTTTGGTTATTGAAATTTATTCCGTTTACACCAATCTTATACTTGTATATATATATATATATATATATATATATATATATATATATATATATATATATATATAATACCATTTTATATTTGGTAATAATTATCCGTTCTCTCTTCTTTTTTTCTTCTTCTCTTCATTTTAAAATTTAAAAAAATTATTTATTTATTTTTATTTCATATATATTTTTATTAGCAATATTTTTTCTTCTTTTTTCTTTTTCTTCTTTTTATGCATTTTTTCCTTTCTCCATTTTATCTCGGTATATATGTCTGTATGAATTGATTCCAATTCTTAAAAATATTCAGTCTGAAAAGTTGAATATAACAGTATTCCTCAAATACATTATAACCGATATGGATTTTTCAGGTGTTTTCATAATATATATATATATATATATATATATATATGTATATATATAGGAAGAAATATAATCTTAAGGTGTGCCATATTTATGGAATAAAGTGCTCAATATCAGTAATAGAGCGTGTATTCATATAAAAATGAACATTGTAGTCAACACTTGGAGGCGATTGGCTGTTTCATGCTAGACGCAATAGCCAGACGACAGCGTCTAGCATGAAACAGTGTCGCCTCTAAGTGTTGACCTCAATGTTCACTATTATGTCTGATCATGAGCCGTTCTGAAGTTCGTATATTTGCTTTAATTACGGGTTGTTGGGCAAAATGTCCAAATATTGGACAAAAATTGTCCAAAATTTGGATATTTTTTATTAAGCTCGTCCTTGATCTACGCTTTCGGCTCACATGAATCATCTTTATCGAAGATGTTATTTTGTTATGCTGACATAGAAGATTGCTGTGCTACGATAACGGTCGCGGAATAGCAGACGCAGGTCGTAAGTTCAGGATGCGCTTCTATGACGTCATATCACGCAAGAGGCCGAAATATCAATAACAGAACCATATCTCTAGATGTGTTGAAATTTTAGGTTAAAATGACACACACACACACACACACACACACACACATATATATATATATATATATATATATATATATATATATATATAACCGAAGTTAAATAATATTGAGCTTAATCAGTAGCTAGATGGGTGACTGCTTGTCAATATCAAGTGGTGTAAGCTTGAATGTGCGGCTGGGGTATTGGATAATCCCTCGGAATTCTTAATCATAAAGACAAGTCCCGATTCTATTCGGGTTCGTTATATTCATTTACGCGCATAGATCACTTGAAAAACATGTAAATCCATCACTTATACCTCCAGCTGTGACAATGATCCCAGGGTGCAGCGCCTTTGGAAAGTACCTGAAAAACATACCACGCGTTACCCCAAGCTTGGTGAATGAAATTGGATATTCGTGACACTTGGAAGGTTTGAGGTTGTTCAAATTGTTGATCATTCTGGATAACACGCTCTCTCCAAGAAACTGTTACTAAGGTCTGCTCAGCATAGTTGCAGTATAAACCACAAGTTGGCTCTCTGGGTGCTGAACAAACAAAAATGCGCTGGGAAGAGCGTCTGCAATTGGGATTGGATAGCACACTCGGGTATGCTAGAATATATATATATATATATATATATGTGTGTGTGTGTGTGTGTGTGAGTGTGTGTGTGTGTGTCATTCGTAGACAGTAGTGTTTCGCTGTACCACAGCTCCTCAGTGCGATTAGACATCCGGATCCCATAGCCCCGGATCGAAACGTAACCCATTTGGTGTCAGTCAGAGTTCCCCCCACTTACATATCTTCACTAGGCAGAGAGAAACAGCTAAATCTAGTGTATTGTTTTTACGAATGTAAACATACGCCAATCAGCTGGAGTGCTCCAATTCATTTTACAGAAGAGCTTTGCATTAACGGAGGCGGCTGTTGTTTATAGATTTAGCCTATCTCTAAACAGTGCTCAACTGAAATATATTTTCAAGAGCTAAATTATATAAACAGCATATTTATAGGCGATAATCAAAATCATACCACGTGACCAAAGAAAAAGAAAAAGAAGAAAAAACACAAGAACACCGGGGTGAGGGGTAAAGATTTATTCAAACGACTAAATGGGGAGGGGCTATTAACACGCCTATAAATAGCTTGTTTCTCTTTTGCCTCTTTAGCCAGCTTTCCCTGACGATCCGCTTAGGTGAAACCTGGGTAGGTTTGTCTGGCTCACTAGGTTTATCTAGGTCTGCTCTATTGAGCTCTTTTGTTAGTTAGTTGTTTACTCGTATCGGGGTTTTTTTCTTTGGTCTTCAGACCTGCATCTGTGCGATTTTTTTCGACAGTCTTTCATGTTTCTAGCTCTTTCTTTTTTTAAAACCTTTTTTCCCTCGAGATTGATTTGGTTATTAGCAAATCAAAAATTCGAAGGTTTTTCGAAACGAATATAGTTACCTTTCTCTCTCTCTCTCTCTCTCTCTCTCTCTATATATATATATATATATATATATATATATATATATATTTGTGTGTGCGTGTGTGAATGTGTATCTTTGAGCGTGTGTTTAGACCAAATTAATGTCTGGAAAAACGGAATATTTTTGAAAATAAATCTTAAAACTCAGGAAATATTCCTCTCAGCGTTCGATTTTGTATCATTTCTTTCAACGAAGCTGAAAGAAATGACATAAGCCGATTGATATGGAAAAATATCGAAATATCGCCTGCTTCTATCGACACAATGAAGATAACATTTAGAGCTTTACTGAACTTTTAATAAAATAAAAATGAATAAATTTACAAAACATAATCGAAATCAGAATTTGAAAATATGGGACTTACGTTTGCCAAAACATTACACATATATAGAGCTCAATTAATGTGTCTACTGCTGATAAAATCAATTCATTTGACTTGATATATTTGCAGTATTAGACTATTTCCTTGTCAATTCACTTTATCGCGCATTTATCGATTAATTATATCATTGGAGCATTATACGTTGATGATTTCAGTTCCGTTTAAGATCCCTCATTAAAGATATTAGATCGATACCCACGTTTGCAGCTTCATTGCACATGAACAATACTAGGGAAACCATAGAATTGTATTTTACTATATTCACCATTTTATTGCTTGTAGGCGTACGCTCATGACGAATTCTTTGAATTTATGCTGACAATGACGAAAAAGGAACTACCATTCAACAATGTTCACTCAAAGATTACTCTGAGACAAAGTGTATAACGCGAAAGCCAACCTGTCTGTTTCTATCTATCTATCTAACTATCTATCTACAGAACGCCATAGATAAATTGTCGCCATTTTATATTTTTAATTTCGCGCATGCGCTTTGTTTGTTTTTGATTTTGTTGATTGCGCATTATAGTAAGGTCGGTTGGGCACCAGAAATTTAGAAACGGCATTGTGTACTGCTTGACACTTGCACCAAGATCTCTAACACAAACATTTTAGTGTTTCCGTGTCAATTTAATGACAATTAAGAGGTTTCGAAAAGAGTTGGATGAATCTAATGGAGATTACGAAGGTACGGCAGCTAGGAAAACGTATTCTGAGCGTTGTGATAAGAAAAGGACTCCCGCCGTTTTTTGTAAGGGTTTCAGAATCAACATAAAGGACTACATCAAGAACCCTGAGGTAGTAGTGCGTCCGAGTTAAGAGGGTGGATACTCGATGATCCGATGTCTGGCAACAGGACTCTGCACCATGTCACACAAGCAGGAGAAACCAATCATGGCTGTCAAACAACCCCCCCCCGCAAATCAACTCTTACATCTGACCAACTCCCCAAACTGCAACCCCTTGATAATTATGTGTGGGCCACAGTTGAGTGAGAGACTAACAAAAGCTCCTTGCAACAGCAAAGATAAACTGAAGGCAATTTTTATGGCAGCATCCACCAACTTAAATAAGGAGAGCGTCCAGAAGAGTTTCTGGATGTTCCAAAGTCGTCTGCAGGCCACGGTTGAAAGTAATGGCGATTTTATTGAATAAATTTACTCTTCAGTAGTTCAAGATATTTTTGTGTTATTTTGGTATATATACTTGCTCAAATGTGATGTAAATTTTATTTGAATTTTTGCGTAATTTAGACAAAAAATTATCTCATCGCAGCCAAGATTCATCTCAGTTTGTTCCTATCTATCTATCTATCTATCTATCTATCTATCTCGTCCTGGGTAAGACGTTAAACGACATCCGAATCTTGGGTAAGACGATAAACTACGTTCAGCAGCAAGGCCTGTGGTCAGGATGTTTTAAGGAGCGTGGAAACACCTTTTAATTGCTCGTGTCCTCAGGTCCATCCTGACCCAGGGTGGTAGCACCTGTTAGGGTCCCAAATAGTTAACTATTACCAGCAATACTTTTTTGAAAAAAAAAAATTATTACCAGCAATACAATTTTGAAAGAAAAATATTACCAGAAACAGATTTTTGACAAAACAAAATATTACCAGCAATAAATAAGTCGTCGGCATTAAATAACCCATTGAGGTTGATATGCCGTAAAACAAAATAAACCAAACCAAACTATCTATCAAGAGTACTTGACATTCAATTTAAACATTTCTCGTTCAAACAGAAAAGCTGATATTAGGTTGGTGCAAAAATAATGTCGTTTTCTCACATAGTAACATATGTGAGAAAACGACATCATTTTTGCACCAACCTAATAAATTTTTAAATTCTATTATTCTATAATTTGTACATTCTCCTCTATGCATAGAATTTCAAAACGTGAATAATCTGCAAAATGAAAGATATAAAATTTTTTTTGAAATATCGTCACGTTGTAAAGCAAAGCCGTAAATGGGTTGGATAAAAAAAATTGAATGTTATTTTTAAAGATTTATTTAAAAGCATTTCAACAGACATCAAAATATAGCACTTTTATATATGCAAGAAAAGGAAACACACACACACACACACACACACACACACACACACACACACAGACACACACACACACACATATATATATATATATATATATATATATTGCTAATGATAAACAAAAGAACTCAGACATTGGACAATTTATATCGAAATATGTACAAAAAAATCAAGGAAATTATCCAGGATGTAGAGTAAATCAATGTAAAAAATACTTACAATGAACTTCCGTTGGTGTATAACCAGACTTTTATAAGTGAAAGATTAAAACTAAAATATACTCAACATATATATATATATATATATATATATATATATATATATATATATATATATATATATATATATATATATATATATATGTTATCCATTCCAGTGAAATTCGATATTTTTCCAAAAAGCGTTATACTGTCATAAAGATCTGCAACATATGCATATTTTATTTTATAAAATGTTAATTGGTTTATGTCGATTTTTGAAGAATTTTAATGTACACTGGCAGGACACGTTGAAATATAGCTGAGCTTAGAAATCACATTACTAAAAGCAATTCAAAGGATGACACCTAAGTGTGTTTCAGGAATCAGTGATACTAATACTTTTAATAAATATATATATATATATATATATATATATATATATATATATATATATGGTTGGATAGATGTGAGCTTATCTCTGATATTGAGCGCTTTCTAATAAGTACCACGCATATAATATATAAATAATTATACACATATATATATATATATATTTATTTATATTTATATACACACACTTTTCACACTTTTGTTTTTATTTTAAAAAAAACAACAAAAAACAGTGCTAAATACATGACTAGAGCCTAAATTCTAAAGAATTTGGATTATTAACCTGACGTGTTCTTTCCTATTTTTCTATATATCTGCACGCCCCAACAAATATAAATATATATATATATATATATATATATATATATATACACACACACACAGGTATATGATTGGTGTATACCGGATAGATTCCAATAACCGACAAATAATATTCTTAAAAGAGTGCTCAATACAGAGTAAAGCAAATATAATTATTTATTCGAAAATTATAACATAAATAGGTTATAAAATCACTACAAAAATAGCCATTTTGTTTCAACACTTCTGGTGTCTTATCAAGTGAAGGTGTTGAATACATTCATCACCATGATTTTTGTAGTGATCTTATAACATATTTATGTTATAATTTTCGAATAAATAATTAAAAACAGATATATATATATATATATATATATATATATATATATATATATATATATATATATATAAGGCACCAATATTCCATGGTTATGATTTATTACATTGGAATCGTAATCCCGATCCAATGCATCAGGCCTACTAATTCAAATGCCTTTTGAATTTGTAGGTTTGATGAATTGGATCATGATTACGATACCTTCTATATTATATTCTTACTCTGTCCTGGACATTGAGTTCTACCTGAATTCTAACCTCTATGGAATTTATATATATATATATATATATATATATATATATATATATATATATATATATATTCCTCACCGGAAGCAAATCTGTGTATATGTACATTTGTAGTTTTTTATAATTCTATTTTTGTAGTTTGAATATATAAGTTGGGCATTTTTATACATTTCTTTATACTTATTTCTTTTTAAATCCCGAACAACACTATAACCATAGTCAGGTATATATATATATATATATATATATATATATATATATATATATATATTAAAATTTAACTTATGTAGCAGTTCAATTATTCACCTGTAGATTACGTGGTGCATGAATTCTAGATTTATTCTACCGGCCAGAAAAAATGTATATAAATATAGCATATATATACATATATATATATATATATATATATATATATATATATATATATATATATATATAGATGTGAACATAGAAGTTACCGTTAGAAAAAACCCAACCCAAATAAACACGAATTAAAAACTGTTTCTGCCAAAATAATAGTTAGAATAAACTACAACAACCAACCCCCAAACCGAACAAATACCTTTAATTAAATTCTCAAACCAAAACAAAACTATTAAATAAGTGATATAAACAAATCTTTACTACGTTAATAAAAAAACACCGATTAAAAAATAAGTAAATAAATAAATAAATAAATAAAATAAGAAACAAAAAATAAAAACAAGCAAAATAATTTAACCAAAATAAATAAATAAACGACTTCCGGTAAAATAACCACCCTAATAGACTACCCACAATGCACCACTGACCCGTATATGTATAAATAGCCGAGAAAAATAACAGCATAAGTGGCCTGACGAATGCATATAGCATGATGCAGACTGTCGCCTCTAAGTGTTGACTTCTATGTTCACTTTTATATTTACACACGCTCTATCTCTGATATTGAGCACTTTATGCCATAAATATAGCACACCTTAAGACTATATTTCTTCATATATATATATATATATATATATATATATATATATATATATATATATATATTGATGCATGTTTCATTAAATAAATTAAATTTCATTAAATTGCTGCCTAAATATACACAATATATATATATATTTATATATATATATATATAGCTCTATTATTCGCCATAGAGCAGTATTGTATTAACACCAACACACTGAATGTGCGCTAAAATGCGATTGGGAGCTTATCTCCTCGATCATCTCTCGCTTGTTAGTGAACTCTCTTTGGAATCTACAAACCATTCGTGTATGTGTCTCCGACTATCTCTCCTCAATAGAGTTAAATATCTTTTCTTTCTCTGTTGTTCTACTTCCTCTCAAGACTTGTGTCTTCGATAGCATTTCTGATAATATAGACAAAGCCATCTCACTAGATCCGTTTGTAAACATATTCGTGTTCGGTAGTTTTAATGCCAACAATACTTGTAACTGACCTCGCTGGCATCCAAACCCTTAACTTTTAAATCACCAAATCCATCACTCAAGTGGTTGATTCTCCTACGCGTTTCCCCAGTAATCTGGACGGCAACGCTTCCCTTCTCGATCTCTGTTTTACCTCCACACCTGACTCTTCTCACGCTACGGAGCTCTGCCTTCTTGGCAATTCTAATCACGCTGTAGTATCTGCAAGCATCTCCTCCCGCTCTTCTCCCTGCTATGATCCTTCTAACAATAGAATATATTTCCGTTATCAACTCAAAAAATGGGACTCGATCAGTGATTTCTTTTTAGACGCCCATTGGAATGTGATTTTTAATCATCCCGTACAAAAATATACGTCTGACGTCTGCTCCTGGGTAACGCCGCCATCGAGGCTTTGATCCCACCAAGAAAATACCAAGTTAAATCGCGCTAATCTCCTCGGTTCTCATCTGCTTTCTCTGTCGCTATAACCCATAGGAATCACTTCTTCCGTCTGTACCGGAGCGACATGTATGATTCCAACAGACGTCTTTAGTCTCTGCCAGTAATGAGTCAAAGAGTGTCCTCAATGTAGCAAAGTTACTGTTTGCTGACAGAATAAAAAAAAAACTTATGTCATTTTGAAAGTTTGGTTCTAAATATTACCGGCGGCTCTGTAAATGTATGTTGAACTAAAACATATCCTCAATCCCTCCTCTATGCAATCAATTCTAAGTCCTAAGATCCTCAGCTGATAAGGCTGAATGCTTTGCTCGAAAATTCTCTTCCAACTAAACACACGACTCATCCAGGGCACACACACCTGATTTTCCCCCTAGAACTGATGCTATACTGCTTTGCCTAACCTCGTGGATGGTATTAGACATCATCTCTAGATTAGACTCTTATAAAGCAATTGGTAGGGACGGGATACCAACTGGCTCGTCGATTCTTGATTTTCAGCTTGTTGGAAGTCCTTATCTGTCGTCCTGGGCTTTAAGAAAACTGGACATCCTTCTGATCTAACTATTGTCACATCAGTCTCCTACCACTCTTCGGCAAAGTCTTCAACGCTTTAATCAATGCCGAAGTAGTTAAGCACCACACCTCCCACGATTTACTCTCTGACAAACAATGTTTTCCGCTTTGCCCGGTCTACTGCTGACGTGCTTACGGCCATAACTGAATATGCATAGCAAGCTCTTGATAATAACGGCGAAGCTAGAGCTATTGCTCTAGTTATATCGACGGTGTTTGACAGAGTTAGGCATCATGGCCTTCTACGTAAGCTTCAGGAATACGGTATTACAGGACGATGAGTTGATTTACGCTAATCATTCCTGTCTGATTGTGAAATGAAGGTTGTCCTGAACGGGCTTTCTTCCGTTAGTCTTCCTTAGGTCTCTATCCTTGGTCCTATTCTGTTTCTTATCTTCATTAATGAGGTAAT
>OZ010605.1:74913124-74968124 GCA_963932145.1 Acanthosepion lycidas
AACAGGTTGTCCTGTTAAGATTCTAGTGAGTGGAGGAACTAAGTCAGTTAAGTTAAAACAAAAGATTTATTCATTGTTATTTTTGTGATGTCCTCCCTCTAAATAGTCTATATTAGACACTTCCGCCTACTAAAAGATTAGTAGGAAAGAAGGCTTCGGGAAACTGTGAATAGATTGATCGCTAGTTCATTCGATACACACTTACTGATCGTGTAATATTAATCTTCTGTACTTACTGTTTAATATACGATATATCTGCAAACCTCTTTTTTGTTATTATTTAACCGTGTACTTGGTCACAAAAGTCATCAATCAAGAATCCCTAAATATATATCAGAAGCACCGAGCCAGGAATATTCAAACCATGAACCTTAGCCTTATAAATACGTAAGATAATTTGTAGAGAGAAAGAATATGTAGCACGCCACTGAACAAATGTCCTTAGCAGCAAACCTAGCGATGGATTCAACATAAACTTTTCACTTCATATCAAACAATATTAGTCAGAGCAGGTGTAATGAGTCACTCTCCTGGAGGTTAGCATCAGCGATAATGATGGTAGGCAGAAAGGTGTCTTTCAGATTATTAATAGAGATTCCTTTTGGAATTAAATGCCAACCCTTGCCCAATTAACAACAGAATATAGTCCTGTCTATACTTTTGAGATGAGGTATTATATACATTATTTACATTATTCGAACTATTGTCTTCATCTTTGTCGCCATATTTATTAGAACGTTTCGGCCGTTGTATGCTCAGGTGGTTGGAATGTCGGCCTAAACTCTTTATTTCGCTCACTGGGGCAGACTGTTCTAGTTCCACGTGCCATGTCTAATGGATGTCAGTTATCAGTTGATAAAGTCCTCCTCAAGGACACATGGCACAGTGGATAAAGGCGTTAGTTACACCCGGTGACAGAAAGAGTGTGAGTTCAATACCTGGTTAAGGCAGTGGAGAACTTTCAGAGGGAAATTAACAGGAGATATCTGATAAGTGACATTCATTAAACATAGCACGTGGAACTAGAACAGTCTACCCCAGTGAGGGTAATAAAGGGTTCAGTTCGACATTCCAACCACCTGAAGAAGGCCGGATCCTACAACGGCCGAAACGTTGTAATAAATATGGCGACAAAAATGAGGAAATAGTCCGAATAAATTAATAATGTGGACTCCCCGATGATCAATTTCTAGCACATGTTCTTTGATTCATATCATACACATCATTAACCATTTTAAGAGTAAGACTCTCTATTGAGTGGCTCTTGAGCCTTGGATTAGGTGAAATTTAGCATAAAAACAAATCATGGCTCTCTGAAATATAATAACTAATTAGTTCCTTAATTAATACCCATTTTTTCTCATGATTCGTTTCAAATCTGTCTATATTTCTGAGATGAGGTATTTACCCGGATAGCTTTGTTTCAATTCCACTCGGGTTCGTTACATTCAATTGCTCGCAGATATCCTTGGGAATGGTATGAATCCATTTTCCCCTAGCTATGGATTAAACAGAAAGGCTGATAGAGCACTGTAGCCTTGGTCGGCAACCAGTCTATCGCGGGAAAGAAACACCAGCCTACTACAGGAAATATTCTGCCAAAACAGACATGAATCGAGAGAGGCATGTTCGCCCAAACGTTTATCAAATATGGTACGTGACTGGCTTGACCCAATACGAGGCCCAAGAATTAATGAATAGTTAGTTAAAGACAAATTGGCAGCTTATCTAATAAAATGGCGTATATTTGCAGATCATTTAAAGACAATAAATATTTCTAGATTGCAAGAATTTTCTTGATGGGGACAGCAAGATAATAATGATTTAATGATGGAAGTCTGACTAATTAACCCTAAGCTTGGTGAAAAACAGATGGATACATACCTTTAACAAGAGTATTTGCGCGTAAGTGAATATAACGAACCCAACTGGAATTGGAACTGGGCTATCCGATTTCTCATCCCAAGCAATTTTCTTTTGCACCAGGAGCATATAAAGGCTTACAGCAATTCCCAAGAATTCAGCCATCAAGATACTGACCAAGTCAAGCTGTTCTTAAATAAGGTGTTCATACTGGAACCGGTGTTTCAACGTGATGCGGCCGTAAGCATGATAGAATAAGAAGATGCTAGTGACATTTCGTTTGTGGGAAAGGTGTTGTAGGGTGAAAAAACACGTCATCACTTACAAAGGATAAAATCAATGAAGTGTTACAATAAATGTAATAGCTTCGTCCACCGGAAGGAAAGTTGGCTCCCTGTACCGCCCCAGGAAATTTTTCTCGCCGGAGTCGATCCTTCAAATCTACAAATCAACCATTCGCCCTTGCACGGAGTATTTTTGCCATATATGGTCTGGATCCTCTTCTGTTCGTCTCAAGGTTCTTGATAAAATCTAGAGACGGATATGACGTCGCCTCCCTCTGTCTTTTTTACAAATACTTTCATGGTAATTGCTCCGATAAGCTGCTTTCGCTGCTTCCCAGACTTCATGAATTTAAGCGTTCAAATAGGCTGGCATCTCGCTCACACCCTTTCACTGTCGAAACTGTTAAATGTATTCGTCTCTTCTACTCCAATAGCTTCATATCGCACCTCTCGCCTGTGGAAATCCCTCCCCTTTTCCTGTTTCCCTGATAGCTATAATCTCCAACAATTCAAATGTAATGTCAATCGACGTCTCCAGATGCCTTGATCAATACTCTATCCTTCTCTTAATCCTTTCTTCTATCACTCCTATTTGCTGTCGCCCCATTTCTCTGTAACCCCTTGCGTGCTAGCTTCCCACCTTGCTTGCGGTGAAACGCTTAAAAAATCTGTTTTTATTGGAGTTATACACTGAGATTTATACAAAAAATATGCACTTTACAAAATTCCATGTCTTCTTGTGGTTTTTGTAAATTGAAATTTTTTCATCGACACCAACCTGACTGTCGTCAACCAATCATTCAAGAGTAATTCATAAGCGCGGACTTGCGAGTGTCAAATTTGTTCTCATCTATCATCGAAAGCAATGGATAGTACTACAAATATACAAGTCGTGGATATTGAAGGAGCCATCCAACAGTTATAGTCATGATTTATTGTATGATAACGACAACATGTAGACAACATGGCTAGTTATTTCTTACGCAAACATCTTTAACCAAATTCACTGTCAGTTTCGTTTCAACCACATTTTAAAACTCAAAATGGTGGAGGAATTAAGGAAGCAATTTTTTTTCTTGGAACAACATTATTTTTATGGCTTCCCTTACAAATATATCTCTAAGAAAAACAATTGCAAACGATATTATGCCTTTGCAAAAATGCCTAGCACTCATTTTTAAAAGCATAACAGAAAGTAGGATTTAACTTTGAATCTATTGCAGGCATCAAACATTTACATTACCTTTCATGGAAAAGATATGAATGCCACTTCTCATCTCAACTGGTTATTAGAGTGCTAGAATTCATGATTAGTAGATTAGTAGATTGGATTCTCTATCCATCTGTGTAAGCTAGTTCTGGAGAAATATTGTTAATTCAAAAATATAGAGAAGGCAATAAGAAACCTATTTTCACAGTGTTTCACAATTTCACCCACTGTCGTTGGCACTTCTAAAAACATATCTACCATTTCTTAACTGGCACGCCCTCTGCGTCGTGCTCCGTCTCTTCGTCTTACTTTCCTCTTAGTGGAGAGTCGCTAGCTTCATAAAGTTTGTTGAGCAATACAGACCTTACGAGTCCTGTTTTCTTTTCTCTCTTCGGTTGAGTCCTGTGTGTTGTCGTGATAGGGTTGAATCGGGTTTCCCCAAATCCTACGGGATTGAAGTCTAGTGTGAACAAATATCCGAATTTTAGTTTCTCTGAACCCAAGAATTTCGGACAACACATTAATCATATCTTATTCAGCCGAAGGTGGATAGGGTTGGATTTTTCGTTTGGCTCAATTTTACTGATTATTTTCTAGTTAAGTCTCAGTTCGGTCCTCCTATTTTAAAACATAAAGTTTCGGTTTTAATTTTCTTCTCAACCATTCAACCAACTGTTATAGAGTAGTTTCACAGTGGAGGCTTGTATTTCATTAAGTCGGTCCTAAAAAGGTTCGATGTACAAAACGTTAGGAACTTGATATAATTGTTAATGACGCGGCAATCTAGTTGTGGTGGATTGATACTTTAATGTCCGACATCGACTGACTCACCAACTCACTGAGCGGTATTTAGTCACCCACCATGGGGGCATCATGTGGCACAAGGCCGGTTTAACGTGGGATCTCCGAACCCGTGGGATCTCTGAGCCCGTGGGCTCGGCCAAAAATATGCCCTTTTAAAACCCGTATAAACGGATTCAGGGTCGGTTTACCACCCCGAAAGAGACTCCGCCCTTCGTCGTAGCCTCGTTCGGGTTCCTTCCCACCCGAAGACAGAGAGTTCAACCGTTCAGCCGGTCGTCCGACTTCAGACTGAAATCAAACCAACTCCACTGATCTCCCTGGCGACTGCTACTACTACTACTTATTATATGTGGGAGAGTCTATTAACAATGGAATAGGTATGTTCCAGTATAACACCAACTCTCCTAAGAATTTTAATAATTATTATCCAATTAGTAGCCCCTCCAATTCACCATGCTTCAGTCTCATGGATTTAGATGTTTGAACAGGGGCACTGCCCTTTTATAACATGAATTACAAGCAATTCACAGATGAAAAAAAAAAACAAACACAAAAACAATGGAATATATGGAGAACCACAGTTTCTCACTACGAAAGAGATATGTTATTTAAAAATATTTCTCTGAAGTTAAATAGCAGTTTGAATAATCTTTTTATCATTGGGTTGAGCCAGTTTAAGAATAGGGCAATCCTTAATTCAAAAATCCCCTTGATGGGTACAATTCTGTTCTAGTTTAATGATATATTAGGTGGAGTCATAACTGAATTTGTTTATCACCTTCATTCTTCAAAAAATAAAGTACAATTACATATGATATATTCTCCTTTTATTTGCAAAAATGTGCTGTCGTTTTCATCTTTACCTGTCTGTGTTTCTGCTACTTCTCAAATAACACGTTTTCTTAAATTTTGTTTTGCATTTTCATATCCATCTCTTTAAACGATAGACCACTTGCTCTATGTTCCGCATCCGACTTTGAATTCCAGCCGGTTTACGTATTTAAACAGTTTAAATCAGTCAAATCCAGTAACCAGGTGATGTTGGAAGGGCACAATTGTAAGAACTAAGATGAGGAGAAAAGTTCGTGCGTAAATATTGCAAATAATAATGATTCAATGCAATATCAATCGACATCTTCAGATACCTTGATTTAATTCTCCGTCCTTCCCTTCGTCCTTCCCTTCATCACACCTCTTTACTCTTGCTCCCATTCTCTGTAAACCCTGGCGTGCTAGTAGCACTCCCGCCTTGGTTGGGGTGAAAAGCTTAAAAAATCTTTTTGAGTTCGACATGACCTGGAGATTCCGCGGATCCACGTCGCTGGTTTGCAAACGATCATCGAAGGTAAGCAACGTTGAACCTGTTCAGTATCTTGATGCGTGACCGTTTGGGAAAACCAGCTGTTGTATGGTTTGAACTGAGAACCACTGCCAATTCCTCAACTGATAAAGCAGGATTTTCTTCAACGGCTGCTTCAAGAAGCTTTTCATCAAACTCAACTGGACGTCCGGTTCGATTTTCATCTTCAAGGGTGAAATCTCCACATCTGTATTTTGCAAACCATCTTCTGCAAGTTCTTTCATTCACACATTCCTCTCCATAAACTGAGTGAATGTTTCTAGCCGCTTCGGCTGCTGAGTTTCCTTTCTTGAACTCATAAAGCATTATGTGCCTCAAATGATTCTTGGGTACTTGCATATTAGCAGGGCTTTAATCAAACAAAATTTAATTTTATTGTTCTCTGAAATAAAATTTGTTCAGTTTAAATGCATCTAAACATAAAAATAATGTTCAGCTCCATTAGACATTATAAAATACTCTTTAAATTTCGTTAATTTTAACAAAATGTTAAAATTCGGACAGAACTTATGGGATGACCTGATATATATATATATATATATATATATATATAATTCGGACAGATATTTATGGGATGACCTGATATGTTTGTCAGCAAAACAAGAGTCCAACACGTAAATTACAAATTTGAAATACTGATACCATACAACTGAATCAATCTGGGAAGATTCAAAGACAAGAAAGTACGAAACTGAAATCCGAAGAACTGCGATAGCGAAAGGTGCCTTCAAAAGCTAAGCAAAATATTAAGAAACAGGAAAAACCCGTTAGAAACCAAGCGTATTGAACTGTAATGTAAGTTCAGTCCTGCTATATAGCAGTGAATCCTGGACAAACTATTCGAATCATATGGAAAGGGAGAATAGATGAATCCAATTATTCTCCCTCCCAATAGGATTCGAACGGCAGGACAGACTTTGTCCTATATCCCTGGTTGATAACAAGTCTACCACAGGAAGAAACGGCAACGGGGAAATTATCTGCCTTGTTAGTGATGTATCAAAAGAGATATGAACGCTCAAGCGTGTATAACTTATGGTAATTAATTGACTGATGTCCTCAAACGGTAGAGTAATGGATAGCGGATCGGATTGAGGTATCTGAGAGCCGAGTCCAAATTCCAGTCGAATCCATTACATCTACTAACGTGCTAATAAATCCTCTTCTCCCCTGCTAGCTGTGGGTAAATAGCAGAACTTGTGAATCACCGCAACTCGTCAGGCTTTAGTAAATAACACTTTCCTTATTTACTAACGCCTGATGAGATGCATTGATTCGCATCGAAACACGGCTGCATTAGTATAGCATTTTTTTGATGCAATATCCTAAAATATAGTCTCTCTCTCTATATATATATATATATATACCACACATTATGAAATGAACAAAGTCCAACAATTATTTTAAGACATTTTTATGTTTAACATTCTTTTTATAGATACAAGTATTTAAGTAAATGATCTGTTTATAATAAACAGTATTAACAACATTTACCGGCCTGAATGTCCGAGAAATATTCATAAAAATTATCCGTCCTCCGACAGGATTCGAACCTGCATCCTATACAGAAGCGTCATTTAGCTTGGTGTGCCATTACGGATTTGGCCACAGAGGCGCATTCGGTCAGCAAGGTCGAATTTACTGTATTTAAACTTCAATTTTCCGTGAATCTCTCGCGTACATTCATAACTGCTCATGGCGTATCAAATGTAAACAAATGACGCCATACATTAAGAAATGGACAAAGTCCGACAATTATATAAGATAGATAGATATACATATATTTATATAGCAATAACAATATTGGAAAATGTATGATAAAATGGAAAAGGTTTTGTTTTCTTGTGACGCGTTGCCTTCTTTAGGGCTTCATCTGGCTAAATTTGTAATGTTGACGCAACTACACATGAGCATGAACGAGGGTTTGTTTTGGTTTATTTTGTTTTACGGTATATCAACCTCAATGGGTTATTTAATGCCGACAACATTTTTTATTCCTGGTAATATTTTGTTTTGTCAAAAATCTGTTTCTGTTAATATATTTCCTTCAAAATTGCATTGCAGGTAATAATTTTTTCCAAAAAAGTATTGCTGGTAATTGTTAACTATGTGCCCATAGCTGGGACTCTAACAGATGCTACCACCCCGGGTCAGGGTGGACCTAGGAACACCATCAAGTAAGAGGTGGTTCAACGCTCCTTAAAACCTCCTGATCAGAGGCCTTGCTGCTGAACGTAGTTTAACGTCTTACCCAGGACGGCGCATGAACGAAGGATGCTGGGAATTTTAATTTTTAAAATTAAAAAAAAAATCTTACTTTGTTTTTTTTATAGCTGTTTTAATTTAGATTCTTTTTCTTTTTGTTTTCATTAATTTTGTTAGTAGACATGACACACTGTGATAATGGAAGTTCTACAAGGAATGGTGAAGTGATGGTGAATGATCTGCTGAAACTATTAGGTAAGCTTTAAATATATGCGAGAGTAATTAGAATAACCCACAGCCTATACTGGCAGCAAACCCCCTGCATTCGGATAGAAAATAATTTCAGTAAATGCACAAAAATAAAATGGGGTGTGAGGCAAAGATGCGTCTTCTCACTAGATCTGTTTAACATATAAAGCGAAGCTATTCTAAGAGGTTTATAAGCTCTAACGGGATTCATTATCGGTGGCTACAATCTTAACAGCATAAGATATGCTAATGACGTAGGATTGATAGCTGTCACAGAAAGGAAACTACAAGAACTCTTATATTTTATGCTATGCTTCTCTGTTATTCCTATACACCATCACCTCCCCATATACCTTCTGGATTACTATCTATCTATCTATCTATCTATCTATCTATCTATCTATCTATCTATCTATCTATCTATCTCATTGTGTTCATATCTATCTCATTCTGTTATCTAACTAATTATCTATCTATCTATCTATCTATCTATCTATCTCGGTCTGTTCATATCTATCTATCTATCTATCTATGTATCTATCTCGGTCTGTTCATATCTATCTATCTATCTATATCGGTCTGTTCATATCTATCTATCTATCTATCTATCTATCTATCTATCTATCTATCTATCTATCTATCTATCACTGTAATATATTCTCCCTATCTATCTATCTATCTATCTATCTATCTATCTATCTATCTATCTATCTATCTATCTCATTGTGTTCATATCTATCTCATTCTGTTATTATCTATCTATCTATCTATCTATCTATCTCATTGTGTTCATATCTATCTCTGTTATCTATCTATCTATCTATCTATCTATCTATCTATCTATCTATCACTGTAATATCTTCTCCCTATCTATCTATCTATCTATCTATCTATCTATCTATCTATCACTGTAATATCTTCTCCCTATCTATCTATCTATCTATCTATCTATCTATCTATCTATCTAATCATATTACACTAGCCAATTAAATTATTTTGGCATAATAGATATCGAGGTATACTCGGGTCGTTGAATTCAAACAATATATTGGTTTTGTCCATTTGGCTCTAGTTTTGAAGATATTGGTAAAATGCGTTTTATGTGTCAACCAATCTTTACACTATGATACTAATCAGATTAATGCGTTACTAGTGCATTAATATTTCAACAAAATCTCATTATGCTATTTGTTGGTAATCAAACAATATTGAATAAATGTATCACTTTTATTTACGTTTTCTGATTGTATATGAATAATTAAAATCTAATATTCACTTACGGCATGCTATTATATTATCAAGGAAGAAAGAAGGAACGCATTTTCTATCGGCATTCATATTTATTACAAGAGATTAATGAAAAATTATAAAATAAAAATATAATTTCTAATCAATTTCAGAGTAAAATTAAAGTTGTAAAATATGTATTTTATGCTATTCAACATAATTCACAAGGTCAATATCTATAAGGCCAATATCTCACAAGGCCAATATCTATAAGGCCAATATCTCACAAGGCCAATATCCATAAAGCCAATATCTCACAATGCTAATATCTATAAGGCCAATATCCATAAGGCCAATATCCATAGGGCCAATATCTCACAAGGTCAATATCCATAAGGCCAATATCTCACAAAGCTAATATCTATAAGGCCAATATAGATAAGGCCAATATCCATAAGGCCAATATCTCAAAAGGCCAATATCCATAAGGCCAATATCTCACAAAGCTAATATCTATAAGGCCAATATAGATAAGGCCAATATCCATAAGGCCAATATCTCACAAGGCCAATATCCATAAGGCCAATATCTCACAAAGCTAATATCTATAAGGCCAATATAGATAAGGCCAATATCCATAAAGCCAATATAGATAAGGCCAATATCCATAAGGCCAATATCTCACAAGGTCAATATCCATAAGGTCAATAGCTCTCCAGGTCATTGTACTTTAGTTCATGTGAAGACAGCTTCTTTTAGAGAACTTCCTTTTGTGAGTTTTCTGAGAGCAATCACACATAAGGCTTCAACAGTAATCAGATAGCTCCTGGGCTCTCGATTGGCACCTTCACCATAGTCTTGATGTTTCGGTGAAAATATTCTCCCTTTTCTTCGCTTACAAGGTTTTCAGGGAATCAGTTTAAATGGCTGAAGAGTTAGTGGATTTTGATACTCATTTTTGTTCTAAGACCTCGGAAGTTTTAGCGTTACTTCAATTACTTCTTGGTAGTTATCCTCTTTTTTTGGTCTAGGAAGCCCTTCTGCGACAAAAGAAGTCCATGCAGCAGCATTAATCCCAGTCATGTGGGAGACAAAATTTTCATAATTAATGAGTTTCCATATTTATGTCACATCAAAAATATTCCTGCCTTCAGTTTCTAATTACTTAGACAAACAAATTCTGAGCAAATATAACCGAAACATGCGCCGCCTTAATCTACTATATTGACAAATTGTTTCATTCGGCCGAACCGAATATTTAGTGGTGGCAGGATGATGAGAAAACGATTAACCTTATGGTCCATTGAGCATATTTTTCGCCCTCCACAACAAGCACTTCACGAATAGGTCAATCTTTCTTTTTCCAGTGTTGATAATTGTCTCTGCTGTCCTATTAGCAAAGCAAACATAGATATTTGATAAAGCCAAATTGCTGCCCTAAGCCTCTTTGAGATCACCGAATGGTAAAATGGAATAGAAACAAACTTGCCGCCATTTACAATATTTGAGTGGGCAGTTCCTCACACGATATCAAGGACAAAAGTCCATATAAACATATGTCAGCAAATCTTTCGTTTTTGAGTTTAAAGAAGGTTTACGGTAGATGGAGCTGTGTTGCCATTTAGACTAGCTTACATTTGTCATTCGTGTACCATTGTGGCTAGAGTGTCTTGAAAGTTTTACGTGTCTAGTAGTCAGTTAACTAAGAAGTGATCCGTTTAACAATTGCAGGATATTCATATCGTGAGCGGTCAGATATGATTACTACTCACAGACACACGAATGGTAAGGGACGCGGGGCTGAACAACTGTATCAGATTGACTTTTCGACAGAAGGCAGCCATGTCATCGAACCTTTGTTGCTGTTTACCGTCCGGTTGCTGAGACAGGGATCCGTGGAACCGCAAACTATGGATCGAGGAAGACCGATATTTGCTAGGACGCCTGACCATGAAGAACATATTCTACAGGCTATTGGACGACGATCCGGGTATCAGCACATGCCAATTGACCCTAGCATGTCATACCTCATAATACCGTATGGAGGGTACTTCAAGAGCAGCTCCTGTATCCATATCAATACAGGCTGGATCATTGTACGATTTATGTGTGAGCTGGATTTTTAGGTGACTGCCTGAGAAGTGCATATATTCTCTCAGCACATCTACAGTTGTCTACAAGGACTTTATTTCGAACACAGTTCCAGACCTGCTTTACTCTATCTGTTCTTTCTCTTACTTGCATATATATATATATATATATATATATATATATATATATATATATATATATATATAGAGAGAGAGAGAGAGAGAGAGAGATAGATAGATAGATGTGTCTGTTTCTGCGCGTATGTGCGTGAAAATCCTGTCATAAGGAAATCGTAAATATGACAAATACATTGTATTTACACACACACACACACACACACACACACACATATATATATATATATATATATATATATATATATATATATATATATATATATATATAGTTTATGAAAAACTAGGTAATTCGTATGGGTAAACCAAGGAGGATAAAATCAAGAGAGCTCAATGTAAATACAGAGCAAATAATTTAAATAAAAACATACCATTTTAAGGTTCCAGGTAATAAATTATTTCAGCACAGACCTTTTAAAAGGAATGCGGATCATCAAACTTTACTTCCAAACAAAAAATCTTTTTATTTTGGAAGTAAAGTCTGATGATCCGCAGGCCTTTTAAAAGGGCTGCGGTGAAATAATTTATTACATGGAACCTTAAAGTGGTCTGTTTTTATTTAAATTATATATATATATATATATATATATATATATATATATATATATATATATATATATATATATATATATATTATGAAAAGGACACTGCAATGTCCGACAATTATTTTAAGATATTTATGTGTCTTTTTATAGATACAAATATTTAAGTAAATGCTCTGTTTATAATAAAGAGTATTAAACAACATTTACCAGCCTGAAGATTTCTCGCAGATTCAGGCCTGTAAATGTTTTTTTTAATACTATTTATTATAAATAGAACATTTACTTAAATATTTGTATCGATAAAAAGAATGTATTAGGTTGGTGCAAAAATAATGACGTAATGATGTCGTTATTTAACGTCAAAAAACGACATTATTACGTCATTATTTTTGCACCAACCTAATATAAACATAAAATGTTTTAATATATATATATATATATATATATATATATATATATATATATGTATTCGCTTGAAGATGGAACAAAACTAATGGTTTTACTTTATTTATATAATTAAATTTGAAGTTTTTACCTTCAGTTTTTGAAACATGGTTATTACTGTGTAGCGAAGAAACCATATTTTAAATCAGTTAATTGATGATATTTATGCTCTGTAAATTTACATTGAGCACTATTTTATAAAAATAAAAAAAATATCAATAAGAACACCGGATTATATATCTTACTGTTCTATCTTTTTATTCTAACACACACTAACACACACACACACACACATATATATATATATATATATAGTTTATTGGGAATGAGTAGAACTAGTCCTGGGAAGATTTTTCTGCATCAGTTCTATATATAAAGAGATCTTAGCTTTGAAATAGCAGAACATTTTTTAAAATGCCCAACTATCTCAGCCAGCCACGTCTTAGGCCAGAAACAAAAACCTCAAATATTCTTCTAGTATGAAGGGCTTGTGTTTTTGTAATTGACACAAATAACTTTTGAACCGACCGGCATTGTAATCCTCTCCAAATTAAGAACGGATCAATGTGATTGAATCGGCAAGCAAATCGCTGTTGACGTCCTTTGTCTCTAGTGGATAAATAAGGAGAGACACTTCTATCTAGAACGTAATTACAAATTCGAAGACTCGCCTCGAAGCCAGTTTGTAAGATATCAACTCCAACTACCTAGACAAATTTCTCGAATTTGCTGCACACCATAATCGTATGAAGTTTATTTGTTTATTGGGGACAAGAAATCTCTGGAGATATGGCTTTCATTTTAGGTTCTGTAGTGTTTCCAAATATTTTCCGCTCAGTACGTAGTCTATTCTTTTTCGTTTTCCTCGTTGATTGAAATACTGTAATATTCTTTTTTTTAATTTGTTCTTTATTTTAACCCTGAGGGGAGAGTTAGGAAGCGTTTCTGGAAGGAGATGAGAGTTAAGAATTCGGCTAATAAGCAGCTGCCGAGAAAGGAAACAAAAAGAAAAGAAACGAAAAAGGAAATTAAAAATTACAGAGGATAAAAACAGTCGGTATGAAATATGTTAATTTTTTTTCCTCCACACTACTCCGAAAACGTTTCTATCTGCAGAGCTAATGCATTGTGGCAAACAATCTGCTGTTTTAGATTTTGCCTTTTATTTTCTTTTATGTATTTATTATATATAATTGTGGAAATTTCTTTCTTCAGGTGTACTCTAATTAGGTCCCTCACTTAACGACCGCATTCCTGTGCATGAAAAACATAGAAAGCAAAACGAATTTTTTGAAAAGGAACCGGTGTTCTGGTTGATACCACTATACCTATCTTATTCATGTCTTGTATACCTTTTACGTTAGGCTCAAATCCTATCTATCTATCTATCTATCTATCTATCTATCTATCTATATATATATATATATATATATATATATATATATATATAAAGGGAGAGTGGGGAGTAAAAAATCTCTATTTATTTGGCACACACACCTTTCCCGTCTTTTGAACAGGACTAGAGGTTTTTCCCTCGTTTCCTGTTTAGGACTGGGTTTCCGGTTCCGACTAAAATCTCCTTCTTTTTCACCCTCAGTAGACCTTTGCGTCGTAGTAGTGGCCTAATTGTCTTGCTTGGGGTGAACTGCTTGTAATCTCTCTCTCTCTCTCTCTCTCTCTCTCTCTCTATATATATATATATATATATATATATATATATATACATACACACATATATGAATTGATTATAACCACTCTCTCTCTCTCTCGCTGTCTCTGTCTTTCTGTCTCTGTCTCTGTCTCTCTCTGTCTCTCTCTCTCTATATATATATTAGAATGTGCAGCTTATAAATTATATGATAAATGAGCAAATTATACAAAGAATTAATTAACAATGTCAATGTGATTAATGGCGAAATCACTTGGCTAGCGAAATCACTTTTCATAATTCAAACAAAATTCACAATTGTTTGAATTTAAGCGTCTTACAAGGTCGGCATCTCAATCCCATTCTTTCACTGTCGAAACGGTTAAATGATAGCTGTACTCTTCTACTCCAATAGCTTCAGGTCTCACCCTTCCCGTCTGTAGAACTCCCTTCCTCTTACTTGCTTCTCTGATAGTCAAATGCAATATCAATCGACATCTTCAGATGACTTGATTCTGATCCCCGTCCTTCTCGTCATCCTTTCCTCTATCACGCCTCTTTACCCTTGCTCCCACTCTCTGTGAACCCTTGTGTGCTAGTAGCACTGACGCATTGCTTGTGGGGAAAAGCTTAAAAATAACCTTTTCGAGTTCGACATCATCTGGAGATTCCGCGGATCCACATCGCTGTTTTGCAAACGATCATCGAAGGTAAGCAACGTTGAATCTGTTCAGTGTCTAGATGGGTGACCGTTTGGGAAAACCAGCTGTTGTGCATTTGGTTTAATGAATAATGGCTTGGAATTGTTAATCGCAGAGCCGAGTTCCAGTTTCATTTTAGGTTCCTTATATTCCATTAAGCGCAAATATCCTTGGGAAAGGTACGAATTCACCTCTTCTCTCAGAGATAAGGGCTTAATTAATATTTGTACCACTGAAACTATTATTATCTCCACTAAAAAAATTAAATGCGTACACAATATTTATATTCCGTTATTAAATAACCCATAGAAGTTGATATACCGCTGAAGAAATTCAGTATCGAAATAAACTTGGTGAAGTTGTGAGGGCGCAGTTGTAACAACTAAGATGAGGAGAAAAGTCCGTGCGTAAATATTGCAAATAATAATGATTATTCGTCATTCCAGAAATTCAAATTATCTTAATCTTATTATTAGCTTCGTGCAAAAATTATGACGTAATAATGTCGTTTTTTACGTTAAAAAATACGCCAAAAAACGACATTATTACGTCATTATTTTTGCACGAACCTAATAATAATAAATTCACGTATTAGACTACTTATGATAATGAAAATTAATAAAATAAATTCGAAATAATTAAACGGGATATTGAAAATAATTGAAGAGGCGAATCATCTTGTCTATATTTATTTGGAAAATAATGTCTGGTTTTACAAAGTTTCTTCCTGAATTTAGGTATTTAAACAATTTAAATCAGTCAAAATCATAACCCTGGCCATTTGTTTATATTTGACATCAAATTACAATGTTTTTCAAGACTTTGCGAATAAACTGTAAAAAAAAATACTTCAATGCAGTTTCTTATTTAAATAAATTTGGTTAGTTAAGTTTTTTTCAGGCATATCAACATATCTGTGGTATATTTAATACTGAAATCTAAATATTTTGTAAAAATTTTATGGTTTCATGCATTTTGAAGGCAATTGTATGCCTTTTACTAAAGTATTGTTGGTAATAAATTGAAAACGTGTAGATACGTCACAAAAGCCAAGTATCTTTTGAGTGTCATCCTACAAGCCACCACCTTAGGGCACAAAAGAAGAGGCAGAAGTCGGAAGAAAACACGTGATAACAAAGTCATTTAATGAACTGGAAGATCATACATAGAAAAACAGATATTGGCAATCTTACGGCCATATCGTGTTGAAAGACAGATTCCCGATCACCGAAGTTAAGCCACTTTGAGTCTGATTAGTTCCTAGATCAGTGACCGCTTGAGAATAGGTGATTCAAGATTGGATGTGAGCGTGGGGTATGCGTAGAATTCGGCTTACTATAGCAAAGGGAGCTCAAATTTCCTGTTGCATTATTATTTCATGATTAAAATGATGAAAGTATATTACAGAATAAACCTTCATTCAAATATTTTACATCTCTGCCTTTCAGTTCTCTATTATATATTTTTTATATTAACTTTCTTGAATTTTTCTCTTTCATGAATGCTAGGGTCTTTCGAGGGTTGTTTAGAGACCAAGCTAATGACCTTTTAAGCACCTTAACGTGACTTGCAGTTCAGTTTTGAATATGAAATAAATAAATATTACAGGTGGCACTAGAATTTTAGAAATACCTAAGTGGGGCATGGCCCCAAATCGGTTGGGAATCAATGCACAAAAATAATTTTAAAACTGGTTTATTTTTTATCTCATAAAATAATTTTAAAACTGGTTTATTTTTTATCCCATAAAATAATTTTAAAACTAGTTTATTTTTTATCTCATGCAACATTTTTAAAACTTGGTTATTATTTACTCTCATCCAATATTATTTAAACTTATTTTGCATCTCATACAAAATTTAAAAAAATGGGTTATTTTTTTAATCCCATACAATAATTTTAAAACTGGTTTATTTTTTATGTCATACAAGATTTTTAAAACTGGGCTATTTTTTAATCTCTTATTATTTTTCAGGTTTTAATATTATCATGTCATTTTTCTTTGTTTTTCGGATTGAAATTTATTTTAATTTTAATGTCATACATTATCCTATATAATTTAGAAAGGTTGGATCTTGTGCCAAACTAATTTATAATGAGGGAAGTAAATATATCCATTAATAAGTATAAAACGTATTTTCCTCTTTTTTCTTTCTTTTCCTAAAAAAAAATTACTTCCCGTTCTAATGCTTTCAAAAACTCCTGTATTCTCCTTCGGTTGTATTACTCTCGGAAAAATCGATCGATGTATCAATCACTTATCTGTCGGAAGATGAACGCAGATCTATCGATTGCTTTTGATGTAAGATCACCTAGAAAAATTATACGTTTGGGATTTTGGCTAATTGCAAAAAAGGGAAAAAAAAAAAACAAAAAAAAAACCCCAAAAAAACGAAAACAAAACCGAAGAGTTCTATAAATACTGACACATTTCGCTGAAAGTTAAAACGAACGTTTCACTAACCCATATACGAAACCTTTTAGCATTCTCTCTCTTTCTTTTTCTCTCTCGTATAATAAAAGATTTTAAATGCAAGGCAAAACACATTTCTTAACATGAAACAAAAACATTTTCGAAAAATAGGAACTATATCAGGTATTAGGTTGGTGCAAAAATAATGTCGTTTTTTGACGTATTTTTTTTTTTTTCATCAACCTAATAATTGTGCCATCGTGTTCCTGGTATTTGTAACTTTATATTTTCTGATATATTTTAGCCATCAACTGCCTAAAAGATTGCTAGATATTAAAAGACCAGTGAAATGCATTTGCAGAGAAAATAGTGCGAACGAAAATCTTCAATATTCATAAAAAAATCGATTATGGCGAAAGACTACATCAGAAATAAAAAAAATAAGGAAATTTTCAAGACAAAAGTATCTTCAGTTGAATGATAATGTTCAAAACATCAATCCTTAAAATAACTTTAATTTTAGCGCTGTAGTAGATTCGTTGCTAAGCCTCATTTTTTTACACTCAAAATGGTTATATGTAACCTTAAGTTCTATGCTAATAGTTTCTTCTATCGCAGTTTTCGCTTGTAGAACTCTCTTCCCCAATCTTCCTCAATGCTCAACTTTGATCTTCAAAAATTTAAATGCAATCTCAATCGTTACCTTCTGTCTTCTTAACTCATGTTCTTTTATTTTTCTCTCTCCTTATTAGCATTTTTCTCATATTCTCTAACACTCAGTAAACCCTCGTGGCTTAGTGGCTTTTATGTCTTTCTTGGCAAAAATGAATAACTTCTCAAAAAAAAAAAAAATCTATAGTGCTGCGTTTTTTTAAATCTAGTTTGTCAAAATAGTTATTAGGTTGGTGCAAAAATAATGACGTAATAATGTCGTTTTTTGACGTTAGAAAATACGTCAAAAAACGGCATTATTACGTCATTATTTTTGCACCAACCTAATAACAATTTACTCTTCGAGAATTATGCAATCAGAGATAAGTCACTCTTTGGCATGTTCTTCAGGTTTTATCTGTAGACAAATAGCCCAGGAAATGACATATCTTCATGAATTTTACTGTTAGTAAATAGTCATTTAGAATGATGCTCGCATCCTTAGAAAAAAAAAAAAACACCAATCACTTATATATAATGATACATTAATTGACGATGCTCGCTGTTTACAGTTTAAATGAATATTTCTAAGGGATTCAATGATTAAATATTGTGATGTGATGGACTGGCTTGCTGGTGGGGTATTATCTTCTGGAAGGTCGAATCAAGCCAAGAAGGTTAATGTATAAAGCTTAATTACCTGGAGGAGCAACGCTCAATGACAAAGGAATACTGCGAACAGTAGCCATCCTGTTGTAGAGATTTTCCAAGCATAGCTTAGATGTGGCACAAGGCCGAAAGTATGGGGCACCCAGTGAGGATCGAACTCACTACTCATTCGTAATTGTGCTAGCGAGACAAGCTTGCTAACCATTACACCGCCTCGGAGTGCCTTAGCCATCCTGTTGTAATGATAAGTTAAGCATCTTGAGACTTATATACATTTATTATACTCAGGGGCACCTCGAGGTGTGTAATGGTTAGCAAGCTTATCTCGCTTTAACAATTACGACTGAGTAGTGAGTTCGATGTTCACTTTTGGCCCCATTCTTTCGGCTTTGTGCCACATCTAAGCTTCGCATTGAAAATCACTATACCTTTAATACGCAGTGATCCATAGTGTATGATAAGACACATAGTCAATTACAACGTCAGGGAGTGACCAATTTCTACGATGGTTTCTAAACGGTGATGGAACCACAATTTCGAAATTCTACGTACAATGTAAATGTGAAAGCAACTGAAAAAGGCAGTATTAGTAAACACATTTCTTCAACCGCATCGCTAGTCGCGTTGGTCAACTTCCCTACAAACAAGCCGCTAGTGGCCCGCTTGCGTCCTGTCCATGACAGCAACAGTGGTCCTCTGGTGCCAGGCTCCGGCAATGGGTCGCTAGCGGTCCGCCAGTGGTAATATTGCCGAGAGAAATATGCCTGCGGTCCGACAGCGGGCCACCAGCGATAAACGCTAGTGGCATGCCACCTAGTGGCAGATTGGGGGCTTGCGTGTGGGGATGGAGCGTTTCAAAAGGTAAGACTAGGATCCACAATGGTCACAGTGAAAACAATGGAAGAATTAAATTAATGGTTTTCAACTTTCCTCGAAATAGAAGGAAAAAATAGATAGCTTAGCATTAATATTTGACTACTATAAACCTAGTCTGAAAGCAATGATTAAAAATAGCTTTGAACATATGAACCCCTGAAGTCTTAAAGATAGCAATCTTTCATCGATCCCGGGCGCTACAGATTCAAAAGACACTTTACCAAGTAATAAACAAAAGCACATCACTTCCAACAGCAGCAACAGATAAAATCGCGTATGCAACTAGAAGGCAAAGCAATGATATATTCAAAATGCTGATTTTCCACATAGCTTCAAAAAAGAATCTGTCTATAATTCTGAGATGAGGTATTATGTACATTATTTACATTATTCGGACTATTGTCCTCGCCTTTGTCGCCAAGGACACATGGCAAAGTGGATAAAGGCGTTGGTTAGATCCAGTGACACGACCCAAAAGAGTGTGAGTTCAATACCCGGTTAAGGCAGTGGAGAACTTTCAGAGGGAAAATTAACAGGAGATAACTGATAACTGACATCCATCAAACATGGCACGTGGAACTAGAACAGTCTACCCCAGTGAGCGAAATAAAGGGTTCAATTCGACATTCCAACCACCTGAAGAAGGCCGGAGCGTACAACAGCAGAAGCGCTGTGATAAATATGGCGACAAAGATGAGGACAATAGTCCGAATAAAGTAAATAATCTTAAAAAAAGAAAGGTTATAAACCAAACCCGGTTTAGCGCCTCCCAGATCTTTTGAACAGGAGTAGATTTTTGTCGCTTGTTTGTTTAGCATTTTGTTTTCAGCTACTTCATCAAACGAACGTCTTCTCCTTCTCCTTCAACTCCTAGTCGCGGGTTTGAGGTAAATTAATTTAAAAGAAGACCTATCAGCTCTAGTAAAGGCGATAACAGATAATGAATTTGAATAGCCTATTTACCTGAAACGCTGTTTTAAGAGAATGTTTACCATAATAGGTGGCATAAAAGGCGATTGGGCGTATAATACGATCCACAATTTTTCAAGTTAAAATGTAGATTTCGGGCTCTGTTCGCAGTATAAGACGACCCCGCAATTGTATTTTAAAATGTACTGTATTGAATTTATTAATTAACTTCAGTAAGCATACTTTTCGCTCAAATTCCAATGAAAAAAAAAACGGTGGTGAGGTATTGCTAATTAGCTATTACAATCTAGAGTACCTCTTGAGTGGCTGCTGTCTTTCGGTAGGATATTACTGTAGTCTGAATGGTTTTTACGCACTAACCATTTACTTATTCCACTCTTCTCAAATGCGATTTTTAAACTTGTTGAGTCACGAAAACACTGTTTTTGTTCAACAGCATAAAAAAGAGGTTTTTATGTTCATATTTTATACCTTTAGTATAAGACGCTCGCCTATTTTGGAGGGGGGATTTTTTAATGTTAAAAGGTCGCCTTGTACACCAACATATACGGTATATATATATTACAACTGCTTGTTTAATGAATGCAGAATGTTTCCTATATAAAATCATTTTCTCTTAACATTAAGTTTATCTTTACCATGGATTTAAACCTTTATCGTTACTGCGTCTTTCAGCTTAATATTGTTGCTTTTAATTGCAATGTTATTTTAGCGATCGTTCAGTAAGCAAAATAATTTATCTATATCTGTCTATATCTCTGTGATGAGTTATTATTACTTGCATTATTTACATGACACGAACCGTTATCCTCGTCTTCATTGCCATATTCACAAAGTTTCGGCCGTTGTACGCTCCGACCATCTTCAGGAAACTGGAATTTCGTACCGAATCATTTATTTCGTTCTGGATCTAACCAACTTCTTTATCCACATGGCCCAGTGGTTCGCAATTCCAATGACCTGAAGAAGACCGGACGCACAACGCCCGAAATGTTGTGAATATGGCACTGAAGATGAGGATAAAAATCCGGGTAATGTAAATAATTCAAGCAAGTAAAATAATTTGTCACCCACAAGGACGCGGAAACGCTTTTGGATTCTATCGAGACTTGAGAGTGAAGACTGAGCGATCCCTGTCCTGATACGACAGCAGTACTCCATTTTAAGCCCGATATGGCTCTTGTCACGGTAGAGGATAGCACAAGGAGTCAGGTGCTTACAGGAGCAGTATAGAGAAACGACCATTTTTCCTGCGTCTTTAGCGATGGATCATATGTACGAGTTCCACTTGAGGTCTAGGTTGAGTTTATGGCCAAATAGTCGCTCAAGGCCCGAGCATGTCCGAGGGAAGATTCATTCATCTTGATTGTTGGTAGTTTAGGGTCCGATCGGCGGTGATGGAATGTAACTGCTGTGGTTTTCGAGGCATTGAATGTAAACAATCAATTTTTCTCGCACTGAGATGATAGATCGGGAGAGAGGTCAACTGCTAATGTCTAATCCTCAAGAGTTTTAGAGGTGCGCCTGTATATCGTTTTTTCATCGACATAGATTTTTTTTTTAATTATTTCACCCCAAGTAAGGCGAGTTGTCACTAACACGCAAGTTGGAGCGAGAGTAAAGAGACGTGATAGGGGAAAAGATGAAGAGAAGAACAGGGAATAGATCGAGGCATCTGGAGATATAGATTGACAATACATTTGAATAGTTGGAGATTATAGCTATCAGGGAAAAAGGAAAAGGGAAGGGAGTTCCACAGGCGAAAGGTGCGAGATATGAATCTATTGGAGTAGAAGAGACGACTACATTTAACAGTTTCGACAGTGAAAAGGTGGCACTGAGATGCTAGCCTGCTAGCACGTTTAAATTCCTGCAATGTGGGAACTAGCGAAAGTAGCTCGTCGTTGCAGTTACCGTGAAAGTATTTGTAGATTTTTACAAATAATCTGAGTATATTCTTAGGTAGATCATTTATGTAAATCAAAAAGAGGGTAGTTCCGAGAAGTGACCCCGTGGGGACGCCTATGTTGACCGCCAGGGCTTCGGAGAACTGACAGTTAATAATTATCTTCAGGGATCTATTTTGAGAGTGGTTGGATGGTGGAAAATAATTCCTCACTCACAAGGACTCGGAGACGCTTTTGAACTCCATCAAGACTGGAAAGTGAGGATTGGGCAGCTCCCACCAAAATATGACAACAGTACTCTATTTCCGACCTGATCTGGCTCTTGTAAACGTAGCGAATAACACGAGGACTCAGTTACTTAGTAAACCGGCCCAGGGAGCCAACTATTTGATGTAAATCTTTAGCTATGAATCGTACGTACGACTCCCACTTGAGGTCAGGTGTGAATTTGAGACACAATATTTTCTCAAGCCATGGAGCCACACCAAGGGAAAATCCATTCATCGTGACTGGCGGTAGTTCGGAATCCGATCGCTGATGATCGAATGTAACCAGTTTGGTTTTCGAGGCATTGAATGTAACCCAGCCAATTTTCTAGCACTGAGATGATAGAGCTAGATCAGCTGCCAATCCCTGAACTTTAAAGGTGCACGCATGTACCGTCGTATCATCGGCATAGATGTTCACAAATGATTTGGATATATTCTCAGACAGATGATTTATGTAAATCAAAAAAGAGTGTTGGTCCCAGAAGTGATCCCTTGGCAACTCCTGTGTTGACCGAAGGATTGGCTGTTAATATAGTTAGGTATTAGCTATCGTTGTAGAATTTACTCTATTGCCGTAGTCTATTGTAAGTTAACTCTATCCTCTGCATGTAGATAAAGGAACTAATTTCTAGGAGCACGCCACTCATTACATATAGACTCAAGTAGGAAACCAATCAATGCTTACCCATACAATAAAGTATAAATCCTGTCAATGCTTATCTATAAAGTAAAGTGCTTTTATATAGACTCAAGTATAAATCTGCCCAGTTTTATCACAGACTCAAGGAGAAACATGAACAATCTTTGCCTATAGACAATATGAACCGGACCAATTTTTACCGACAACTTCACGTGCAAACCTGCAAAATTCTTACCTACAGCCGCATGTATAAATCTGATCAACTTGAACGACAGCCTCAAGTATAAAACCGACAAATCCTTATCTATATACTCATGTATAAACCCGTCCAATAATTATTCAAAGACACTGGTGTAAACTCAACAAATTTTTACGTTAAACTCAAATACAAACAAGGGAAGTGCTTATAAGCTCAAGTGGAAATTTGACCAGAGTTCACTTCTTGATTCAAGTGGAATCACGACCAGAATTTATCTATAGACACAAGATAAACTGTACGCTATTTACATTATTCGGACTATTGTCCTCATCTTTGTCGTCATATTTATTACAACGTTTCGGCCGTTGTACGCTCCGGCCTTCTTTAGGTGCCTGGCGTAGACTGTTCTAGTTCCACGTGTTATTTTTAATGGGTGTCAGTTATCAGTTATCTCCTGTTGATTTCCCTCTGAAAGTTCTCCACTGGGTATTGAACTCACACTCTTTTGGGTCGTGTCACTGGATCCACTGTGCCATGTGTCCTTGATGACATCTGTGTATGAATTTCTGGGTATTATAAACCTAATATTTTCAGCAAACATTTTTTATCAGAGCTCATATTGCAATTTTTGTTGTTATTATCGCTTCTCTCTGGCACTCCTTATTACTGGTTCCCATATTGTATTCATTTCTATGTTTGGTCGACTCAGGAGATTTTTGTGGCCTAGCATATGTGCTGATTCCTTAAGTTTACGAATTTTTCAATGGTGTTCTTTGTCTATGTTAAGGCAGTGGAGAACTTTCAGAGGGAAATTAACAGGAGATAACTGATAACTGACTCCATTAAGCATGGCACGCGGAACTAGAACTGTCTACCCCAGTGAGCGAAATAAAGGGTTCAGTTCGACATTCCAATCACCTGAAGAAGGCCGGAGCGTTGTAATAAATATGGTGACAATGATGAGGACAACTGTCCGAATAATGTAAATAATGTACATAATACCTCATATCAGAAATATAGACAGATACTGAAGTATAAACTGGACTAATGTTTACGTAGAGACTCAAAAGTAATAACAAATAGTTTCTATATTGAATAAGTCAGCGATGCTTGATAATTTCTGAAAATCACTTTCCCAAACCAGATTTCCCAAACGATTATCGACTAATTAAACAGTCGGCTTAATTAATATAACTTTTATTCTTTACGATATTCAGTCATTTAAATAGTGCAATTAAAAAATAAATAAATATAGTTTATTCATTTTTCCAGACCAAAAGAACTGACAATGTTTCTTTTGATAAATTCCCGTCTTTACGACTTATTGATTTAGTTTTAATTTCTATGTGTCTACACGTGAGAACGTTCATTACGTTAAAATTATTTCCAATATATTTGTGCATGTGTTCAATGTCATATTTTTCTTAACTCGGAAACGGAAATTTCTCTTAGAAAAAAGATCAAATGTTTCTTGAAATATTATTCGCACAGGAAAAATGTAACATATCTTTAAGATATACATATAAAACAAGCCGAAATGTTTCTTGAAATTATTGCTATCACACAATACGTCATGAGGTGAAAGAAAATTTTTGGTGTCATTATTAAAAGAAGAGAAAAAATACCGTGTTCTTATATATTATTTATTCTGAGTACTTTCGACATTAGCACAATTTCATCATCATCAGTATGTGTGTGTGTGTTTGTGTGTGTGTTTTAATACAAATATTGTAGTGTTCAGAATTTTCTAAGAAAAATTGGTGTCTCATCTGAAATTAAAAAAAAAACAAAAAACCTCTCGACTGTCTAGCAACTTATTTACCTCCTCCCCTGAAGCGTTACCCAAGTTCATCGCTTGACACTAAAGTTCTTCATTTCACAAGTTAAATATTTTAACTTTCAGATGTACAGACTTATTTTATCTTTGAAAATGAACATTACAAAAAAGCAAAAAAACAAAAATCAAAAATCAAAAACACAATACCCTGATTATGACATTGTACAAATATCGAAAGTGTTCAAAATAAATAATATATATATATATCGACACGGCAATTTTCTCTCTTCCTTGAATAATAACACCCAAAAGCCTGTCTGTGAATATGAAAAGATCCAATGGAAAATAAGAAGATTCAATGAAACATGCCTCAATGAAAAAAAGGCGCTTAAATTTACACAATCTATCTATCTATGTCTGTTTATCTATTCCCCTCTCTCTCTCTCTCTCTCTCTCTCTACACACACACACACACACACACACATATATATATACATATATATATGTATATGGTTTCGACCCAAGCAAGGGGGTAAAGCTAATAAGATGCTGAGGGTTATCAAGAGTAAATTAAATTGAAAAGAAAACTGCTTTCGAAAACCAAGTATCTTAAAGCAAGATACAAGGTTACAGAAAATAATGATTTACGTCACGTTTAAATATCTGAATATCATATCTGACAATAAAGCAAGAAGCTTGGAATAGTGTTCACTGGTTTGAACCACGAAAGACGAAACCCCTAGAATAGAACACGCGGTTTACAATTCCAACGGTATAATGAAGAGATCTACCTACTAATTCAGTTTCTAAACTTATTCTCGAGAACAAAGAAAAATGTATAAATTCACTTTCATCATATATATAGGTTTCATTAAAATTCTAATCCTCGTTTTTTAAACCAGTAAATATTCCCGAGGCAGTGAAAAAACTTAAAATAATGTCAGTGTCAAGAAAAAATACAGTCTTTTTGACCATTATTTTTTTGCATGCACGACAGTTCAATTCGATAAAGTTTTCTTGTAAAAGACACAGTATCCGCGCACCCAAGCGGATACCCTTCCTTATTCTTCACTATCCGCGTATCCAAGCGGATACACTTCCCTATTCTTCCCTATCCGCGCATCCAAGCGGATACCCTTCGCTATTCTTCCCTTTCCGCGTATCCAAGCGGATACCCTTGCTTATTCTTCCCTATCCGCGCATCCAAGCGGATACCCTTCTCTATCCTTCCCTATCCGCGTATCCAAGCCGTTACCCTTTTCTATACTTCCTTATCCGCGTATACAAGTGGATAACCTTCCCTATTCTTCGCTATTCGCTCATCCAAGTGGATAACCTTCCATATTCTTCCCTATCCCCGCATACAAATGGATACCCTTGGTTATTCTTCCCTATCCGCGTATCCAAGAGGATACCCTTGCCTATTCTTCTCTATCTGCGTATTCAAGCGGATACACTTCCCTATTCTTCGCTATCCGCGTATCCAAGTAGATGGATATCTTTCCGTATTCTTCCCTATCCGGGCATCGAAGTGTATATTCTTGCCTATTCTTCCCTATCCGCGTATCCAATCGGATACCCCTCCCTGTTCTTCCTTTCGTTTGCCGTATGTAAATGAAATAAATTAGGAACTCTGAACAAACCTAAAACAAGTCAGATGTGATCAAGGTAAGAGCGGATGGACTACAACATGGTGACCTATCAGAAATTGTCAGTCAAAGTTATTTATTCGTGTTTATTAGTTCGAAATAGAAATCAATCGGCAATTAATTGCATTTGATCGAATAGGGATAGTGTTCGGTGAAAATAGCCGGCAGGCAACCCAGAAGGGCTCCAAGACTGCAAATGCAGCTCCTGCTTCCCAACTGATCTCAATGTTCAATTATCGATGATCTCACCAAGTGATTGGTTTGACTTGAATTTAGTATAAAAGTAATTGATTTTAAACTTAGATTTATCCTATCACTTAGCCAACGGGGAAATAATTTCGATATATCAAACTTTCCTCAAAAACGCGTAATATATACACACATCTTACAAATATGCGTATAGATGTTATATACAATTACCCGAATTTGTTAGAGATGCTTTCCTTATTTCCTGACCATTGAAAATAATTCTTCCAGGATATTTTCTATAGTAGTTTCTTTGTAGTTGTTTTCTATCGTAAAATAATTGGTAAATGCATTTTTTAGAAAGTGGGAAGGACAGTAAGCTTTGAAAATCAATATTAAAAATCCTCTTTATTTCTGAACTACCACCAGTCACGATGAAGGGATATGCCCTAAAGAGGATTCCCTGTTTTCAGGGGGTATTGGGCCTAAAGTGGCACGCGTACATACGATACATCGTAAAAAATACAGAAAAAATAGTTGGTTCCCTGTACCACTCCAGTAAGTATCTGACTACTCCTGCTTTCCTCTACATTTACATGAGCCAATTGATGCTTAAAATGAAGGACCGTTGTCATATTTTGGTAGGTGATTCTCAGTCCTTACTTTCCAGAAAAGCATCTCAGAGTCCTTGTGTGTGACACATTATTTTCCGCCCTGCAACCCATCTCTCACAGTCGAGATGTCGCTACTTCCATGCCCAGACGAACTACACTGGTCCCAGAAGTTCTAACCTTTACGGCTAGGACCTGTAACGCTACGCGCCTTCTTACGAAACACCATTAGATTTATCCTATCTCTTAGCCAACCTCCATATTCCAGTAGAGAGAACTAATTACCACTCGATCAGTTTCTTCGTACGAACTACTGCTCTGTGGAATTGACTCCCAAGATGATGTTTTCTCGATCACTAAAAACTTAACCTGTTCAAGTCTAGGGTTAACCGTTCTCTTCCTCATATCAGCATCAAGTTTGTAACCCTCCACCTCAAGTGTTCCCCCGCTCCTCGCACAGGGTGAATCTCGCTGTAAAAAATAAAAAAAATATATCATCATCCTAGAGCACTCTACTACTTAAAAATGAGAAATGTCAGGACTTAATTCCAGCCAGGGTTCTCGTTCTGGGTAAGACGATAAACTACATCCAGCAGCAAAGCCTCCGATCAGGGTGTTTTGATGAGCGTGGAACCACCTCTTAATTGCTGGTGTTCCCAGGTCTACCCTGACCCGGGGTGGTAGCACTTGTTAGAGTCCCAGCTATGGGAAAATAGGTAACTATTACCAGCGATACTTTTTTGAAAAATAATATTACCAGCAATACAATTTTGAAAGAAAAATATTACCAAAAATAGATTTTTGACAAAACAAAATATTACCAACAATAAAAAATGTTGTCGACATTAAATAACCAATTGAGGTTGATAAGCCGTAAAACAAAATAAATTAAACCGACCCGGGTTCATTAAGTATAGTCATGTCGTTTAATGAGCCTTGCTCTTTCATGCTAGCCCAGGAACAGTTGAGAGATTTTTGACTTGTAACAATGACTTTATAAATACAAGTTCTACTATTTAATCCATTGTTGGAGGATAAGAGGCGGATTCATATCTTTCCAAAGTATATTTCCGCCTAAGCGTAAGTGAATATAACATACTAGGCACTGCTATTCCACATTTCGGAAATCATTTACATCGTTCGGACATACCCAAACTCCTGATATCCAAAATCAGCTCTCCTAACAATAAGTAGTGACCAGGCAGAAATCTGATTAACTTCGGTGATCGGATAAATGCCTGATCTTTTCTATTATTGCAAAACGGGATGCAGCTGTGAGGTTAACTGCTTCTCCATTCGGTGAGGGGGACTAATTTCAGGTTATCCCTCAGCTGTATCTGAGCCAATGTTATTCTGGTGTCATCCTTCAAAATGCTGCATTCAAGGGGGAAAGCTCACCAAATCTTTCCCCAAAAAATTTAGGAAAATTCTCAATAAAGAAATAGCTGTTGTGAGGCATGATCATTTGCGTCCTGTAGGGAAATTTAAATAGAAGAATTATTTCATGTATCAAAATTTTATCAGAAATGTACGATGCATGAGAAAAATGTAACAGGATTGTTGCCATGCTAAAGTATGCAGAGTGAGGCTGCTTGGTATAAATTAATATTGAACTCTGTCACACATAGGAGCTAAGCTATAACGTTCTCGCTCACTACGTTGCTTCTAGAAGTACTTAGAAGGTAAGTGTGTAGAGTGTGGTCATTTCAGGATACCGCAGAGGTTCTATCAGTGTCCATGGCTTGTATAAAAGATTTTGGCCTAGCACAACATTACTTAGGTTCGAAAGGTACAATATTCCTAAGATTCCCAAGTAGGAATCTACGCGGACGGCACTACAATTTACTCCTGTCTCAAAAAAAAAAAAAAAAAAAAAAATCTAGAGTCGCTGACAAAACTAACCTGGCCGTTCGTCTCGAAAAGAACCTTCAGTCGGTTGTAGACTGGGGCAGGAATTGGCTGGTTAACTTTAACGCCTCAAAAATAAAACTGCTCTCTATTAATCACCACAGAGACCCTTCCCTGTCCCCATTAGAATGCCTGACGCTCAACTTCTCGAGAGCACCTCTCTGCGGCTGCTAGTTCTCACCTGGTCTGCTGGCCTAAGATGGAACAAATATATTGAGTCAATTATTTTGTCCACCGCAAGGAAAGTTGGCCCCCTGTGCCGCGCCAGGAAATTTTTCTCCCTGAAATCGATCCTTCAAATCTACAAATCAACCATTCGCCCGTGCATGGACTATTGCTGATATATATGGTCTGGAGCCCCTTCTGTTTGCCTTGGGGTTCTTGATAAGCTCTAGAGGTGGATATACAATGTAACTGGCCCTGATCTGACATCTCGTCTGCAGTCGCTCTCTCACAGACATGCCATTGCCTCTCTCTGTTTTTTTTTACAAATACTTTCATGGTAATTGCTCCGATGAGCTGCTTTCGCTGGTTCCCAGACTTCATGTATTCAAGCATCCTACGAGTCTGGCATCCCACTCTCACCCTTTCACTGTTGAAACTGTTAAATGTAGTCGTCTCTTCTACTCCAATAGATTCATATCTCGCACCTTTCGCCTGTGGAACTCCCTTCCCTTTTCCTTTTTCCCTGATAGCTATAATCTCCAACTATTCAAATGTATTGTCAATCTATATCTCCAGATGCCTCGATCTATTCCCTGTTCTTCTCTTCATCTTTTCCCCTATCACGTCTCTTTACTCTCGCTCCAACTTGCGTGTTAGTGACAACTCGCCTTACTTGGGGTGAAATAATTTAAAACAAATGTAACTATGTCGATGAAAAGACGATATACAGGCGCACCTCTAACACTCTTGAGGATAAGACATTGGCAGTTGACCTCTCTCCCGATCTATCATCTCAGTGCGAGAAAAAACTGATTGGTTACATTCAATGCCTCGAAAACCACAGCAGTTACATCCCATCACCGCCGATCGGACCCTAAACTACCAACAATCAAGATGAATGAATCTTCCCTCGGACATGCTCGGGCCATGAGCGACTATTTGGCCTTAAACTCAACCTAAACCTCAAGTGGAACTCGTACATATGATCCATCGCTAAAGACACAGGAAAAATGGTAGGTTATCTATACTGCTCCTGTAAGCACCTGACTCCTTGTGCTATCTTATACCATGACAAGAGCCAGATCTGGCCTAAAATAGAGTACTGCTGTCACATCTGGACAGGGATCTCTCTGTCCTCGCTCTCCAGTCTCGATATCTACTGTCCTTCTCCTCATCCTTTCTTTTAGCACTCCTATATGTTCTCGTTCCAAATCCTATGTAACCCCTTGTGTGCTAGTGGCTTCCAGCCTTGCATGGGGTGAAATGCTTAAAAATAAAACGAAAAAAAAATCTCGTCCCATGTGACATTTTCGTCTTTAAAATTCAGATCTCAAATGAAAGGATTAAGATATCGTTAAATGAAAAGGAAATTTACGAATCGAAATTTGAAAAGCTCATAACAGTCATTTTTACTCGAGCATTTTAAAAATAATTTTTAGTGAAAAAAAAAAGTTCGTAATTTCTATCTATAGGGAATCTATATGTGATATAATCCTTAAAAAGATCACGTGATTTGATTGTCGTCTGAGTCACTGCAATTATTTCCCTTCAATATCCAGTTCTGTTTCACATCGTTAATGTGTTTACAAAAAGTCCTTTCAAAATTTCTAAGTTGGTTTTAATTTTTTGAATTAATTTTTTACTAGATATTTTTATTTAAGATATTTAATTTAGTTTGGGTCATATATCATTGAAGTAATTTTTTATTTAAGTTAGTAAGTTATTAAAGAACATAAAAAGATTAAGAGCCTAAGAAACGAAATCCAGACTAAAAAAAAACATTAAATAAAAAATAGATATTACATAATTGCTGAATAAATGTTAATATTTAAAAATTTCTAGTTAAAAACAAAAAAAAAAAACAAAAATAAAAAAAAAAAAAAAACGCGTTCAGTGACTTCGTAAAATTGTGTCAATTTTGATCATCCATAATAGCTGCCAATCACCTCTGATAATATCGATAACGTAAAAAAAGACGTGAAAAAGTTCAGGCACATCGTTAAGAAATGTTTGGATACAATTTTTTGTGCTATAAGTAAGTACTGTTTGTTTCAAATCAGATTAATTTGACTTTTAATTTTCTAATTTTACTCAAATAACGTGTCAAAAATATATAATTTATTTTAGAAAGAAGTTTAAAATCAAAATATTTTGTTTACACATTTCTTAAAATTTAAGAAAATGGCCGCTTTTAAGAAAATTAAAAAATAATCGAGCATATATTTGAAATTCCAATCTATATAATTTCAATTTGAAATCCAACAGAATATGTTACTTACTGTAAATAATAAATTTAATGCTTTAGCTTTCAATTAATACGAACATTTTGATGACAAAACCTTGTTTTCGTTCAGTTATGGGCCTTTTTTCATCGTGCTATGCTGCTTTTTTTACGCGACCTAATGGAGGTACCTAATATAGTATTGTTCTATTGATTGCTTCAGTTCATGAATAATCCATTTACTATGATTTTTTTTTATTGTAATACCAACAGAAAATAATTTATATCTTGCATATAAGTTTCCTATTTATTCAGTTTTATTTCTTATAATTTAAAACATATTCTATATTTTAATATATCGTTCATATTTTAACCCGTGACGCCTGCAATTAGTTTCTTTATTCAATTCTCTTCAATATTTATTATTTTGAAAAGCGATGATTCGAATTGTAATAAAATCTGAACATAAGATGAAAGTGGATTTATACATTTCTTCATGTTCTTGAGTATTTACAACAAAAATATTAAACAGTGTTTTTTTTATTAAATTGTTTATTAAAAACAATAATTCTATACTAAGGGCATTCAAAGAGGTACAATTAAAACTAATGCAGTACAAAGTTTAGCATTTTCAACGATGAAAAAATTTCTTATTCATAAATTAATTAATTTATTAAAATATGTGAAGCAATTATGAGGAAATCTTTATTATTTACCATTTTATAAAATTCGAATCACTTGGAAATTAGACGATGTTTTGACAAATATTCCAATAAATAATAAATAGAGTAAATAAAATATCTAATAAATAAATAGTGTTTATTATTTTTCTTACCAATTCTCAAGAACAAAGAAAATGTATAAATTCAATTTCATATATTTACGCTTTATTACAATTCTAAACATCGTTTTTTAAAAGAAGAAATAAAAAAGAGAAACATTTTCCTGTGAGGTTTTATTTCCGTTCTGTAAGATATTAAAAAAAATCTTTTGCGAAAGTGACTTTTGCAAATATTAAGATTTATGAATTAATCGAGCAAATAGAAAATTGTGCAAGGTATAAAAATAAACTGTAAAATATGAAGAATTTGACAAAATATAAAACAACAAAAAGAAAATGAAGAAACCGGCGAAAAACAAGCCCATATAGCCAATGTATAAAAAAAAGAAATGATTTCAAAGTTCAACAGAGACTCACCTTTCGGTTCAGTGGTTAGAAAGATATTCCTTAAATTGTTTATAAATTTTGGACAAATAGTTTTCAGTGCGTCGACTGTTGAACCGCTCCGGTTTTATTTTCTACAAATATGTTGTGGGAAATTGAAGAGGGTACGGATTTTTTTTTATATAAATTGTCTTGATTCTGAATAAAGAGCTCTTTGTAGTGTTATGAACAGGCGCTCTTAAGAAGTAATCGTAAGTCGTAATGTTAAGGATTTAGTATTAAGAAAAATTACTCATGAAGATCATTGACTATCGTCACTACGAAGCATGCTGTTGCTTGATAGTCTCACACTGCTACTGAAAGCTTCGGAATTTATAAGGAAAGATGAGCTTCAGAATCTTAAGTGCGAATTTCTCCGAAAGACTCTCAAAGTATCTAAAACTGGTTGAAGTTTATATAATTAAAATTGATTTTTCTTTAAGATTATCGACTTCATTTTAGATCAATTTCGTACAGCTTTATTTAGGGATACAAGCTGGTTCTGTCCTTATGTTTTGCCACAAACATTTGGGGTCCATTTTTATGTTGCTGGCGATCCGCTTTGAAAATAATGCGTGTATTTAAATCTTCTAGTTAAAAGAATATTTTGAAAGTAAAAATAATTCCAGTTTCTCACGCACACTTCTTTATGAATTATAATGTTTTTATAAGTATAAAGAATGTCACACTTATTAAAAGAGAAAATAAATTACATAGATGAATGATTATTGAAAGTACAGGTATTGTTCCTTGCCAAAATATAAATATGCGCTATGTTTTTTCAAATATCATTTTCCCTAAACGATATACATCTTTCCCAAGCCAATAAACATTACCGCGTTCATTTTTAAATTAAAAGAAACAGTTAAATGAAAACCTTCTATTGTTAAAAAGTCATAAATAATTAATTAAATTAAAATTAAATAGTAAATAACAATTAAAAATTTTATGAAATTTAAATAAAAAAATAAATATAAACAGATAAGGAAAAATAACAATATTTAATTTATTAGGCATTAGATTGTATCACATAGGACCCTCCATAGTTTATCTAAACATTCATTGAGCCTGAAGAATATTTATCAGCGTACTTAAATTAAAAAAAAAAACTGACGACATGTTTACTTCATAAATATTTCTTGTAAAATAAAATCTTTACATCTTTCTTGATAAAGTACGTCAGAGGATGAAACGCGTTGGTAAATATTAGTTTTTTTTTTTTTGTTGCTTTCTTTATATTTTTATAATGTAGACAAAGTATTTTTTACTAATTAATCCGAAGCATTTTATTATTGTAAACGTAATTTTTAGTGACTACCTGTATTTATGTAGCCGTCATGTTTATTTATTAGATGTATATTTATTTATTTTCATCTGTCTGCCTGGATATTCGAGAAAGAAAAACATGAGATCTCCGGCAGGATTCGAACTTGTACCCCACTTTGCATGAGAAACAACAGCTGATTGAGCCACGAGAGGTGTAGCCGAGAAAGCATTGCCAAATACTTTCTTTTAAACGCAAGTTCTTCTTAGATACTTAAAAGACCATATCTGCTGAGTTTCGTATCCGTACGTAAACGAAGTAATGTATGAAGACGTAAGGTTTTTTATTTATTTATTGATATGACATATTAAGTTGGACGCAGCTTCGAATCCTACTGAAGAGCTCATATTTTTCTTTAAAAATATTCACGGATATTTAAGCTTTTTCACGAAAATAAATAAATATACTGTTTAATAAATAAACTGAAATATTCAAATAATAAAAATAACGTTTAAAGTGATAAGATATATTTTTATTTATATCTGGATTTTTACACGAAGATTCTTGTATGAATTCTTTTTGTTTTAAAAATATATTCTTATAATAAGTGTATGGGTATTTTTTAACAAGCTTCTATCAACAGGTTAAACAAATATACGAAAATCTAAAAGGGTTGAAAAAGCCATAACTTGTTCGTTTTCAGTCATTTTTATCTAGCATTTATAGAGCATCCCTAGGGGATTAAAATGGCGACGTATGATGTCCAGCAACGAGAAAAACTCATTGAATTTTTCTATTCTAATGAAAGATCAGTTATTCAAACTCAATGAAAAATACCGGCAACATTTTAATATCAGAATATCTCTTCGCGATAACATGACTCGGAACCTAATCGCCTGGTTTGAAAGACCTGGATCAGTCGGCGATCTTCCGGGAAGAGGTCCTAAGCGTCACTGTGCGCACTGATGCAGTGGTGGAAGCTGTATGGCAGATTGTCCTTTAGGATCTATCAACTTCTACCTGTCGTCGCTCTGCTCAATTACGCATCGCCAGCACTTCGCTTCAGAAGATTCTGAAATTGGATGTAAAAATGTTTCCATACAAGATTAAAATGATCCGAGCTTTACTATCCCAAGATACTCATGTATTTGTAAAAGCTATTTTTGTTTTATATCATTCAGTCTTTCAATGGCCACCCCATATGTGTATTTTTTGCGAAAATCATGACTTCTGTTACTTTTGGATATGAGCAAGAAATGAGTGAATGAATAAAGACATATTTCACAGACAAATTCCTTCTTTTATTAGAAAAAGTTTGGTTTCAAGGCAACATCAAATTAATAACAGAATATCAAAAGGATATATTGTCCTGGGTATGACTATAAACTACATCCAGCAACAAGGCCTTTGATCGGGAGATTGGAGGTTTTGAGGAGTGTGGAAACACCACTTATTTGCTTTTGTTCCCAGAGCCACCCAGGCCCGGGATGTTAGCACCTGTCAGGGTCCCAGCTATGGGCAAATAGTGAACACTCAAACAAAAATAAATCATTATGAAAGTATAAACATACATTTTCACATAAAAAATACCTATTTATAATAATAATAATAATAATAATAATAATAATAATAATAATAATAATAATAATAATACGAACTCTTGGAGAGATTGAAATAATAATAATAATAATAATAATAATAATAATAATAATAATAATAATAATAATAATAAGCTAACTAGGAATTATCAAGCACATATACTAAAATATTGTGTCAGCCCAAAATGCAGATTCTGTGATAAATATCCAGAAACGATTGATCATCTTGTATCAGGTTGCACGATGTTGGCACCCACTGAATATAAAACCCGACATGACAGAGTCGGCCAATATATGCACTGGAAAATCTGCAACTTCTACGGGAAGGAAACTGAAAGAAACTGGTACCAACACCACCCAGACCCAGTTACGGAGATAGGACCTGTTACAATTCTATGGGACTACACAATTCACACTGACAGAACAATCAAGGCCAACCGCCCAGATATTGTTATTAAAGACCACAAACAAAAAGGGTGCCTCCTTATTCATATGGCAGTCCCTGCTGACTGCAATGTATCTTTGAAGATATTCAAAAAGCTGTCAAAATACAAGGACCTTGAAATAGAGGTCTCGAAAATGTGGCATATGGGAACATCAACAATCCCTGTTGTAGTTGGAGCCCTAGGACTGGTTGGAAAAGATTGCAGTAGACTAATTGCAGGGATTCCTGGAAGCCCATGCCTCAAGGAGATACAAAAAATTGTTCTGACAAGTACAGCCCACACTTTACGAAGGGCTCTATCTATGTAATTATTTTATTTTATTTTATTTATTTTTTTTTTTTTGTCAGTGAAAAGTGTCATGATGCCATTTCTAACCTTAGGTCCCTGGGTGGGACCCGGAAAGAAATGTGTAAACGCCAGAAAGCAAAGAAAATAAAAATGATAATAATAATAATAATGATGATAATGATAATAATAATGATGATCATGATCATGATAAGACCAACTTCTGGAAAGATTGGAATAATAATAATAATAATAATAATAATAATAATAATAATAATAATAATAATAAAAAAGACGAACAAACAAACAAACAATACCCTGTCCTGGATAAGACGATAAACCAGCATCAATGCCTTTGATCAGGAGATTGGACGTTTTGAGTTGAGTGGAACCAGCTAAATTGCTGTTGCTCCCAGGTTCACACTGACACAAAATAGTAGAATCTGTTAGAATCAAATCTATGGACAAATAGTGAGTCCTCCACCCCTAAAAAAGCAAAACATTCTTACATAAAATATTTATAATAAAATTACAAACCCTTACCCCGGGTTTGAAAGAACTGGATCAATCGACGATCTTCTGGGAAGAGGTCCGAAGCGCAACGGCCGCACCAGTGGAAGGTGAACGAAAGAGTGTCCTGGAGAATTAATCAGCTTATACCATGTATAAATATATTTAAAAAAAAAACATGCTGATATATGATCTCTGTTTCGAATGAAATGATAGACACATAGCAAAGCAGGTTTTCGCGAGATTTTTTTAATATTATGCGTGGGTGATATAGATTAATCACACACTCACACAAAATTATGAATACATATTCAGAGATACACACGCATACTCACACAAAAAAGCCATAGAAATAACGTATACACAGGTATAAAATGCACACACTTGCACACATGCAAAACACCAAAAACATTCACAGTAAGACGTAGTAACCTAAAATCAGAGACAATAAAAAGGCAAAATATAATATTTAAGTGTCACTGACTAACAGAAAAACTACCAAAGAAAAACATTATGCAATAAATTGGTATGGTGGCAATTATAATAATAATAATAATAATAATAATAATAATAATAATAATAATAATAATAAGAAGAAGAAGAAGAAGAAGAAGAAGAAGAAGAAAAGAAAATAATAATAATAAAGAAATCTTAGCGCAGCGTGGATTGATTATAGCAAAGCCTTTGATAGTGTTCCACATTATTGGATCCTTAAGACTTTGCAAATGTACAAAGTCTTCCCTGTGGTATTAAATTTCTTTAAGCACAGCATGTGAATGTGGAACACCAAACCACACCTTAGTCACACCAGGGGTACTGCCATATCCAACCGCCTGAATATCCGACGTGGAATCTTTCAAGGAGACTCTCTGTCACCCCTTCTGTTTTGTTTATCCTTAATCCCTCTTACGCATGAACTGAACAACAGTAGCTATGGTTACAAAATAAATAAGAAAATATTCAATCACCTACTGTACATGGATGATCTCAAACTCTTTGCCAAAGACGACAATGAGTTGAAAGGCCTCTTCAATATTGTAAAATACTTCAGTGACGACATAGGTATGGACTTCGGATTAGATAAATGTGCAAAAGTAACATTCAAGAAAGGTAGAATTACAGAAACACCCTTAATAGATTTAGATTTTGATACAAAGATTAGGGAACTGGAGCATGATGAAGCTTATATGTACCTAGGAATTAGCGAAGGTGATGGCATACAACACCCCCAAATGAAGGAAAAATAAGAAAAGAGTACTACAGGCGTGTACGTCTGATACTAAATACTGAACTAAACTCAAAAAATAGAATATCAGCTATAAACATATTGGTTGTCCCTGTGGTGCAATACAGCTTTAATGTCCTTAACTGGACCATAGCTGAAATTAAGCGAATGGACTCCAAAACGAAAAAGCTTCTCACTTGCTACCGCATGCATCATACCAAAGCTGATGTTGATCGTCTGTATGTGCCCAGATCCGAAGGAGGCAGAGGATTAATTCAACTAGAACTGTCCTACAAAACTACAACAATTAGCCTCGAAAGATACTTGGAAACTACAGAAGACTGGATGATGGTATGCGTCAAGGAACATGAAAGTAGTAAGCGTCTTTACTCCGTAATAAAAGAATCCAACAAATTCAAAATGGAGTTTCAAATGGGCGTAGAGATGCAAGTACAGCACAATACGCCTGCTGAAACTGCAAAATACTTTAAAAAGACAGCAAAGGCGAATGCAACCGACCAGATACAGAAGCGATGGCAAGATAAACCGCTTCATGGCCAAACCAAACAAGCTGACGTAGACAAAACCCGTACCCATCAGTGGCTACGTAGTGCAGGGTTGGAAGCTTAAACTGAAGGTTTTATCCTTGCTGCACAGGACCAATGCTTGCTAACTAGGAGTTATCAAGCACATGTACTAAAATATTGTGTCAGCTCAAAATGGAGATTCTGTGATAAATATCCAGAAAGGATTGATCATCTTGTATCAGGTTGCACGATGTTGGCACCCACTGAATATAAAACCCGACATGACAGAGTCGGCCAATATATGCACTGGAAAATCTGAAACTTCTACGGGAAGGAAACTGAAAGAAACTGGTATGAACACCACCCAGACCCAGTTACGGAGATAGGACCTGTTACAATTCTATGGGACTACACAATACACACTGACAGAACAGTCAAAGCCAACAAAAAAGTGCCTCCTTATTCATATGGCAGTCTCTGCTGACTGCAATGTATCTGTGAAGATATTCAAAAAGCTGTCAAAATACAAGGACCTTGAAATAGAAATCTCGAAAATGTGGCATATGGGAACATCAACAATCCCTGTTGTAGTTGGAGTCCTATGACTGGTTGGAAAAGATTGCAGTAGACTAATTGAAGGGATTCCTGGAAGTCCTGCCTCAAGGAGATACAAAAAATTGTTCTGACAAGTACAGCCCAGACTTTACGAAGGGCTTTATCTATGTAATTTTTTTTTTTTTGTCAGTGGAAAGTGTCATGATGCCATTTCTAACCTTAGGTCCCTTGTCGGGACCCGGAAAGAAATGTGTAAACGCCAGAAATCAAAGAAAATTATAATAATAATAATAATAATAATAATAATAATTAAACATGGCTGTTGATCTCGAAAAGGGTCTCCAATCGGTTGTTGACTGGAGCAGGAAATGGCTGATTAACTTTAATCCTTCAAAAACCAAACGGCTCTCTATTACCCACCACAGAGAACCGTCCCTGTCTCCCATTAGAAGGTCTGATACTCAAATGCGCACATCTCTGCGACTGCTTGGCCTCACTCTGTCCCCTGATCTGAGATGGAACAAATACAGTGAATGAATAACTTCTACCGCAAGGAAAGTTGGTTCTCTCTGTCGTGCCAGAAAGTATTTCTTGCCTGAGTCCATACTTCAAATCTATAAATAAAAATTCGCCCTTGGATGGAATATTGCTGCCATATATAGTCGGGAAACCTCGCTATTCTTAAGGGCCTCGAGAAAATCCAGAGACGGAGATGCAATGTGGTTGGCCCCGATCTGGCATTTAGTTTCCAGTCTCTCTCTCTCTCACAAATGTGCCCTCGCGTCACCCTGTCGTTTCTACAAATACTTTCACGGTAACTTCTCCGACGAGCTACTTTCGCTGGTTCCCAATTCAAACGTGCGACTATGTCGATATCTCATCCCACCCTTTCTCTGTCGAAATGGTTAAATGTAGCCGTCTCTTCGACCACCAAAAGCTTCATCTCTCGCACTTCCCGTCTCTGGAAATCCTTTCCTCTTACTTGCTTCCCTGATAGCTATAATCTCTAAATATTCAAATGCATTGTCAATCGACATCACCAGATGCCTTGATCTATTCCCCGCCCTTCTCTTCATCCTTTCCTCTATCACGCCTCTTTACTCTAGCTCCCACTCTCTGTAACCCCTTGAATTCTAGTAGCACTCACGCCTTGCCTGCGTTAAAATGCTTAAGAAATAATCTCTATCTATAAAAGGTATTATGCGTGTGTGTGTAACGAATGCACGGCCGCAATTTTCGACGGATTTGCACCAAAATTTACATGCACATGCTCCAAGTTAGCGGGATGGCCAAGACCGAGTTTTCATTTCCGAACTCCCATCGATAGTGAAAATAATCGATTTTTTCATGATTCTACGGCAGTTTTCGTGTAGTTTGCGGCCATTTTCTACTGGCCAGCGTGAGAGCCAACAGCTGACTGACACTTATGTCAACTAGCAAGCTAGCATACAAGAAAAGTCGATAGCTGCATTCGTCACAAGTGGGAAAAATTGAAATCTGCATGGCACTTTACTCCAATTGGCTCAATCGCTTGCTTAAACTCAACGTTGATTCTGATTCCGCAGAACTGGATTGGATGTGAAAAAGTATTTGTTGTTAACATTCTTTTTTCATTCGGTTTTTCCAGTTACGAGTTCTTTTTTTAAAGCTGATCGTTTTGTGTTCATTTTGTTTAGTTCTTTTTTCGTAACAGATTTAATGCTTAGTATAGAGTTTAGAAAAAAATTCGCAGTGTGAGATAGGTAAGAAATAAGGCATGTAGCAACATCGGCACAGCAAAGCGCACTCCTTTAAAGGCAAGGAAGGGCAAAATACTTTAAGTCAAGTGATAGCGATTGCTGAGTCGTACGATTTTTGAATCAACCACCGGCAACGCCGGGCTATGCTGCTATTTATAATAATAAAAACTAAAAAATTGTGTCAGCCAAAATGCAGATTCTGTGATAAATATCCAGAAACAATTGATCATTTTGTATCAGGTTGTACGATATTTTCGCCCACTGAATATAAACCAGGGCAGAAAAGATTGGACCAATATCGGAACGGGAAAATCTGAAACTTCTACGGAAAGGAAACTGAAAGAAATTGTTAACCAGTAACAATTTTATGGCTCTACACAGACAGAAGAATCAAAGCTAATCATACAGACATCATTATTAGAGACCGTAAAAAAAAAAAAATGTGTCCCCTTATTGATATGGCAGTTCCTGTAGACTGCAATGTATCTTTGAAGATCTTCAAGAAGAGATCATTATACATGGAACTTGAAATCGAAATCCCCAAAATTAAAGATTAAGATTTAGTTTAAACACAGTAAAATCAACCTTTCTAACCGAAACGCTCCTCTGTGCCTAAATCGGTAAAAGCACGTCAGGCTATATGACAGTTCCGTATAGGATACAGGTTCGATTTCTGTCTGAGGTCGCATATTTTCTACAACAATTTCTCGGACATTCCAGCCGGTAAATGTCGTTAATACTGTTTATTATAAACAGAGCATTTACTTCAATATTTGTATCTATAAAAAGAACGCATATACATGAAAATATCTTAAAATAATTGTGGGACTTTTTCCATTTCATAATATATATATATATATATATATATATATATATATATATATATATATATATATAATAAAAAGGCTTAAACACTAATATTCCATGGTCATAATTTATTCCATTGGAATCGTAAATACGATCCAATTCATCAGACCTACAAATTCAAAAAGAAAACAGAAAAAAACCTACTCCGGAAATAAAAATAGAATTTAGAGAGAGAGTAATTATGAGAGTGTGGGACGAATGTTAGTTTATAAGAGAGGGGTTTAACAGAGAGAGTTTTATTTAAAATTAGGTGTGAGTGGAAGGGGGAAAAAGACTGTTGACGGATGTCTAGAACAGTATAAGGATACACATCGAGGTGACAATACACACACCATGGCCGATCAAATCTTAAAGAAGGAGGGAGAGGTAAGGAAGGAAGTGGTGGGGAAGAAAGATGGGGCGGGTGAAATTAAAATTGCAAGGGACGCTGTGTAATTGAGAAAATTTGACAAAAATAATATCGACTGCAGGTTACAAATCAAATATTATAAACAATAAATATGACGATTATCTAATCTGGCGAGGACCTATATTTTTATGTTCAAAACGCATGCAAAACCATACATACATGTATATACTACACACACACACACACACACACATATATACATATATATACACATACACACATACATATACATGTACACACACAAACACATATAAATACATACACACATACACATACATATACATACATATACATACGCACACATATATACACGTATATCCACCTATACCCTATACACACATTTTCCACATACATATACATAAATACACATGCACCCACATACACATATATACATACACACACATACAAAAACCAGATATATATACGCACACACACATATATATATATATATATATGTATATATATATATACATATATATACATACAAAAATGTACACACATATACCTACATATACACACATACATCCATAGGCATCCACTCCTTACCCATTTACACACACTTGTACATATGAACATACGCATACATGCGCATAAACATATATACCTAAAACCTTACATTTCTAACCAATTAAACAAAAAAAACAAAAAAACAATGTATCCCTATATCTATCCGTTTAGCTATACATACATACACATATACACGCACATCTATACCTCTATGTGATAGACCATACATACATACATACACATATACACGCACATCTATACCTCTATGTGATAAACCACATCCCTAAAACTGTGAATACTAGAATAAATAAGCTATCTTCTAGCCAAAAAGTCTTTGATGATAATAAATTTATATACAATCAGGCCCTCAAAAATAGTGGTTTTAGACAGGAATTAAACTATAACGGAGAACTTGGAAATCAGAACAATAACAGATCTAAAAATAGAAAGAGGAAGGTAATATGGTTCAACCCACCATATTGCAAGCTCTCTAATATTGACATAGGAAGTTTTTTTCTGAAATTAATTGATAAGCATTTTCACAGTAAACATCCATTAAGTAAAATTTTCAATAGGAAGACTCTGAATATTAGTTACTCATGCGTTAGAAATATGGAGAAAATCATATCTTCCCATAATTGCAGAATACTTAGAAACTACCATTGTAATGTGACTCAATCAAGTAACCCTACCTGCAATTGTAGGAATAAAGATCATTGCCCAATCGGGGGTAAATGTAACTACAAAAATGTAATATACGAGGCAACTATCTTTCCCGAGGAAAATATAAACGAGAAAAAAAGATATATAGGTATATCCGCCGGTAATTGGAAGCAGCGTCTATACAACCATAGACACTCTTTTAGATATAGATGCCTTAGAAGTCAAACTTCCTTATCCAAACACTACTGGGATCTGGTGGATAAGGGGTTAACCCCACTTTTGAAATGGAGATACCTATCAAGAGCCAAAACACCTAATAACTTCCGCGATCGGTGTGATCTGTGCTTGGCAGAAAAAATTTTTATTATCAAAGATAAAAATCAAGATGAACTGTTGAATCTTCGTAATGAGATATTTTCTAAATGTAGACATAAGAAGAGATTCAAAACATAAACACCGTTTTGTAACTTTCTTTCATTTATGTCAGTTCCATCTTGGTCCAAAACATCGGGCATGACATTTTAACGGAATGACTATTATGTTTATTTTGTTTATCTCTATATAGATCATTGTGTGTTTTTGTGATGCGCTATGGTTTTTTTTTTTTTTTTTTTTTTTTTTACGCCCAAATTGTTGAAATTTTACTTAGTTCTTAAATTCTAATTTATATGTATGTATTTGTACGTATTTGTATGAATGTGGGTATATGTGTATATATAAATTGTTGAAATTTTACTTATTTAGTTTTTAAATTCTAATTTATATGTATGTATTTGTATGTATGTGGGTATATATATATATATAAATATATGTGTGTATGTGTGTGTATGTATGTATGTATGTACTTGACTACGGGTATATGTAGGTATATATTTAGGGGTGTGTGTATTTGTATATATGTGTATGTATATGTATGGATATGTGTGTGTATGTGTATATATTCATGTATACGTATGTGGGTGTGGGTATATGTAGGAGAATATATATGCAGGGATGTGTGTATATGTATATATATATATATATGTATATATATGTATGTATATGTATGTGTGTGGGTGTGCGTATGTGTTTGTGTATATATGTACCCATATGTATGTATGTGTATATATATGTGTGTATGTGGGTATAGATGTGCGTGTATATGTGTATGTATGTATAGTTAAACGGATAGATATAGGGATACATTGTTTTTTTGTTTTTTTTGTTTAATTGGTTAGAAATGTAAGGTTTTAGGTATATATGTTTATGCGCATGTATGCGTATGTTCATATGTACAAGTGTGTGTAAATGGGTAAGGAGTGGATGCCTATGGATGTATGTGTGTATATGTAGGTATATGTGTGTACATTTTTGTATGTATATATATGTATATATATATATACATATATATATATATATATATGTGTGTGTGCGTATATATATCTGGTTTTTGTATGTGTGTGTATGTATATATGTGTATGTGGGTGCATGTGTATTTATGTATATGTATGTGGAAAATGTGTGTATAGGGTATAGGTGGATATACGTGTATATATGTGTGCGTATGTATATGTATGTATATGTATGTGTATGTGTGTATGTATTTATATGTGTTTGTGTGTGTACATGTATATGTATGTGTGTATGTGTATATATATGTATATATATGTGTGTGTGTGTGTGTGTGTGTGTAGTATATACATGTATGTATGGTTTTGCATGCGTTTTGAACATAAAAATATAGGTCCTCGCCAGATTAGATAATCGTCATATTTATTGTTTATAATATTTTATTTGTAACCTGCAGTCGATATTATTTTTGTCAAATTTTCTCAATTACACAGCGTCCCTTGCAATTTTAATTTCACCCGCCCCATCTTTCTTCCCCACCACTTCCTTCCTTACCTCTCCCTCCTTCTTTAAGATTTGATCGGCCATGGTGTGTGTATTGTCACCTCGATGTGTATCCTTATACTGTTCTAGACATCCGTCAACAGTCTTTTTCCCCCTTCCACTCACACCTAATTTTAAATAAAACTCTCTCTGTTAAACCCCTCTCTTATAAACTAACATTCGTCCCACACTCTCATAATTACTCTCTCTCTAAATTCTATTTTTATTTCCGGAGTAGGTTTTTTTCTGTTTTCTTTTTGAATTTGTAGGTCTGATGAATTGGATCGTATTTACGATTCCAATGGAATAAATTATGACCATGGAATATTAGTGTTTAAGCCTTTTTATTATATCCTTACTCTGTCCTGGACATTGAGTTCTACCTGGATTTTATCCTCTCGGAAATTTTTTATTCTAAATATACATGTGTATATATGCACCTGTGGATTTTGCATATATATGTATATTTACCACTAATATTATCTATATATATATATATATATATATATATATATATATATATATATATATATATATATCAAGAGAGAGATAAAGCATTATTTTATAGGATGTGAAAATAATATGGCAGATTTCAAAATGTTACTTAAATAATTCGTCAGATATTACATATTATATATATATATATATATATATATATATATATATATATATATATATATTATGGATGAAGGCGTATTATACAAGGGTAATTACAGTATCTTATTTGTAGTCCGACTGTTTATAAAATTCAGGTGAAAGAAGGTTATAGCTGACGAGAACTGAACAAGCATCATAAAACAGTCGATACGTTTATTCCATTATAAACACGACTATATATATATATATATATATATATATATATATATATATATATATATATATATATATATGTCTTAAAATAATTGTCGGTCTTTGTCCCTTTCATGATGTGTGACGTCATTTGGATATGCTTTGAGCAGATATGAATGTACATGAGAGATTCATGGAAGACTGAAGTTTAAAGACAGTAAAATTGACCTTGTCAATCGAAAGATTCTCCGTGGCTCGATAGGTTAAGGCACGTCATGCTAAATGACGGTTCCGTATAGGATACAGGTTCGATTTCTGTCGGAGAACGAATATTTTCTATGAAACTTTCTCTGGCATTGAGGCCGGTAAATGTTATTAATACTGTTTATTCTAAAACAGAGCATTTACTTAAATATTTGTATCTATAAAAGAACATATAAAACGACCCAGATCTTATCAAGTTTATTTTCTGGGTATATCTAAGGGAACTAAAAGGAGGGAATGAGGCAACCCCCCCCCCCCCAAAAAAAAACACTAGAGTCAAATCACCCAATAAGCAATCTCTCAGTTTGCAGAGAGAAGGCTTACGAGATCTAATGTAAATGGACTCCAATGTTTTAAGATGAAATATTGAGTACGACCTAAACAGAATGGTAAAACGGTCAACACTCAAACCATACACACATTCCCTACTGTTTATAGCATGCTGTGCTATGGAAGACCCGGATGCATTCACCAGCTGACTACCACTAGCGGCCAGATTCAAAATTCTGGGGCGGGGGCGTTTAAATGTTATTTAATTCTGAAATCCAAACGTTGAGATGTTCTACCTATGTAGTCATATCCACAACTACACTGAAATTTATACACAACAGAATTGATATGGTGTGGCGGTAAAACATCTTTACGAATAGAAGACAAAATCGGCCGAGTAAAAAATATTACTCTCACATTAGAGGCAAAATAGCATTTACCGATGGAACGTGAAATTCGCCTAGCTAAAGTCTCACCTTCTGTCCCAATATTAGGTAGACATAAATAAATTGGACATTTTTTAACACAATGCGTCTTAACCATATGAAAATTATCAATGACATTACTCATAATGGACTCCAAAATGTCCAAAGGATATCCATTTTTGGAAAATGTCATCTAAATAAAATTCATTTCAACGCCGAGGAAGGAATTAGAGCAGATTTTAAGAGCTCAAAAAGCCATTTTTCTAATTAAATTGATTTTACGTTGGTACGGAACAAAGGAATCCCAACGTGTATATAAACCTGAAAAGGTTGCCTTCCTAAAAACAGAAGTCGAAAAGCCGTCACTGTTCTTATGGACCAAAACATCCAAAAAGGACAAACAACAATTCGACTCCTTTCAACTGTGAACTTTAAGGACGGATGAACAGAATTTAGTACGGTGAGAAAAGAATGAGCTTCATCGTCATCATTAAAGAGGCAAAAGTATCATCCACATAGCGATGATATATTGGAGGCCGATTAATAAGAGAAAATAATAGGGACTCGTGAAAAACCAACAAAAATTTTCGCAAGCGAAGGACCCAAAAGAGATCCCATTGCAACCCCGTCAATTTATCGATACATGATATTATTGAAAGTGAATTCAACTGACGAGGTGGCGAACTTCATCAAATCAATAAACACCCTCTCAGAAAAATCCGAGGGAGACAAGGAGGAACGGTATAACATCTCACAGCAGATATCTATTGTCTCAACCAAAGTGTCGCAGGTGAACAGCGAACTGTTATACAATTCTGTACCATTAAGAATCTGTTTACATATATATATATATATATATATATATATATATATATATATAATAATGGACTCTCCCGTCGGTTTCGACGTATGAGGATCTGCAAGCTTATTGATTCAGTTATGAAAGATTATGCGATAATACTAAGTGGCATTTAAGACTCGCTAGTTATTTACAAAGGAGGCCACATATGGAGCATGTGTGAGAATTGGAAGATGAGATCACAGTTAGATTGGGTGACCTTTTAGATCTTGCTCTCGCTTCTTGAAGATGATTCAGACAAGCAGATTGAAAATTCCTGAGTCTACTAAAACACGTTGATCTCCATTGTACCCGCTCCAAAGCTAAGCGCTCAAGGGTGTTATGTGGTATATTAACTGCTGACAAGTTGCTTTTCAGCTTGTCTTTGTATCTTAGCCATGGGCGTCCTTCATTCCTGTAGCCCTGATCTTACTGGCTGTATATTAGGATCTTGGGTATCCTGTCATCAGACATTCTCAAGACATGACCAGTGTAGCGTAACTGAGACTATGATAAAAGTCTCGATTCCTCCAATATTACACCTGTTAAACAGGTCTACGTTAGATGTCCTATCTTGAAGCTTAACTCCACAGATTGCACGCAGACAGCTTTTATTGAAAAAAATCTAGCTGGCGTATATGGTACCTGTATGGAGTCCATGACTCTGAGTCATACAAAAGGATGGCAAGTACAACAAGTCTGTAAATATATATATATATATATGTAATCTTGGAATATATCAGTCCGTCCAGAGGACACTTGAACCTACAAGCCAGTTGTTCACAAAAGGAAGAGAACCATTATTTTGTCATATCAAATTCAAACTAGCAAAATAATAGGAAATTTCAATTCAAATCATCCGAATACCTCCCAATCATACCACTTTTACGCTAAACCCTTGGCGTAACTTAAGGATCACAACCTTCTCACTAAACTCTGGTGCTTGTTAGCTGTTTGATTCTAAAGAATCTGTGTTATTGGACGCACTTTTCGAAACACTAAGCCTAACGGCTAGCTTTCTTAAGAGGCATTCATGTCGAGGACTATCCAATAGGTTGATGCTATTATTTGGAAAATAGACAAACATTGACAACCACTTGTAAGAGCTCTTCCTTGTTTCCTTACTATATTGCATGATTATATTTATATATATATATATATATATATATATATATATGTGTGTGTGTGTGTGTGTGTGTGTGTGTGTTCATGCGTGTTTGGTGGGGTAGGTGTGATTAATATACGCTATGTTGAGATGTGAGAATAGCAATTTGAATTAAGACAAATTTGGCACAATATTCACAAAATAGGGGAAAAAAAGCCTTAAGCAAGATTCTCAAGCTATCGCAGATGTCAACTTATAGATTGGCATCATTTTAGATTATTTCCCAGTTGTTTGTAAATTCACTTCTTGTCTTGAGAGCTTTAATAGCTGTTCAGTTGAGTTAGTTAATGTCGAATTCTACAGTGTCTAACATAGCCTGGCACAAGGATGCAAATTATCTCTCTCGGAGAAAGATAAAAAGCATCAAATTAATAGGCTACCAAAGGAGCTCGTTAATAATTACTCATGGCGAGGGGTGCTATGACCTGAATAGGAGCAGATAGGTTCGCCTGTCGCATGGTACACACTCCTTCCCTTATACACAATCATCAGGCCATATGCGTTGTGATCTTAGCTCGACTTTTTTATATGTACATAGAGTGGTCAGTGATGAGTTGTGGGTAGCCTATTGTATAAATCTAACGTTTTTTTGGTGGGTGGTAACGCTTATGTTTCGAATTATTCTAGGAGTTGTTGAGTAGAAATGAATAGTCAAAATGTTGCATCAGGATCCACAATCATTTCCACTCAATTGCTCCTAGAATAATACGAAATACATAACCGTTGATGCCCACCAAAATAACATTTAAAATAATACAATAGACTACCCTTAATGCATCATTGATCTACATATAAAAATAGTCGAGCAAAAAAAAAGCTCAATGCATATGTCCAGTTTTATATTTTAATATTTTAATACACTCTATCTCTGGTATTATGCACTTTAACACATAAATATAGCATAAATTAAATCTATATTTTATCATATATATATATATATATATATATATATATATATATATATGTATGATAAAATATTTTTAAAAATCCAGACGACATACATTTAACGGATGTCAGAATTCGTTGAAAAATACATCCCTACCCCTACCTAAACGAAAACCGTTCTTCAAACGTAACTAATAACTTATACAACAAAATACAGCGATAATGAACATGTAACCACCCCTTGTCTGGATGAATGGATTTCTCTGAATCCTTGGAAACGTGAATTATGATTTTTTTCTGTGCCTATAAAACCCAGTAATTTAAAAAATAATTTACTCTAAAATTCGCTTGAAGATGAAATGGAACTAATGTCTTTAATTTAATTACAAAATTAAATTGGAAGCTTTTAGCTTCCATTTTTTAAACATGGTTAGAAATGTGTAGCGAAAAAAAAAACATATTTTATATCAATTAATTTATAATATTAATGCTCTGTAAATTTACATTGAACACTATTTTGTAAAAATAAAAATATCTATACGAACACCGGATTATATATCTTACTGTTCTTTTTTTTTATTCATATATACATACATACATACATAGATACATATATATATATATATATATATATATATATATATATATATATATATATATATATATATATTATTACGAGACTGGAACTACCTACACAATAGACTCTTCCAGGTCTATATTAAGTATGCGACACAACACTCTAGACAGAGAGGGCCGCGTACGACTACCAGTATTGGACACTAACATATAGTAAGCTCCGCTTACACTATCTTTGTGACCTGTTGTTAATATATTTTTCTTACATCTAATCCATGTTCCGTGTTTTACTTCTGTGGTCCCGACTTTGTCCCCACATCAGTGGCGACGGAGGATTATAGAAACGCACTCACGTCGAAACCTCAATACCTTAACAATCACACATCTGTGGCGACAGAAAGATTCGAGAATTTTGTTCTCACCATATCAATAGCGACAGAGTACTCGAAAAATACAGAGAAACTCCACGCGTTCCCACAGCAGTGTTGAACGAGAAATTAAGCTGGTATTACTACATTAGCGATTTAAACGGAACAACCACCGTCTACATATAAAAAAATATATTCCGATACGAAACATCAGTAACGAACTAGCGATTCGACATCTACGGAATAGTAAAGTCTGTCCAAATAACAATACGAGAACGATTTTTTACACATCCACACACAGAAAAAACAGTTTGTTCCTAAAACAAACTGACAGCACAAGAGCAGAAGCACTACCAATGTACTCAATGTACTAAATTTTTTTTTATGTAACTGAGTTGAACTCGTGCATAAAATTATTCTCCCCTGAAATTCACTGAGGTGAGTTTTCCCTTTTTGTACTTCTATAAACAAAATAATAATACATAAGTGTGTTGAAAATTCATACAATTCCGTTAAAATTAAGGGAACCACCTAATTGCAAAAAAGCTAAACACATAATTAGTTTAGTTTAGCTAATTGTCTGTCCATATTTTTTTTTGGAAAAAAAAAAAAGAAAAAAAAGCTATCAAGATTTTTTTGTGTACCTCCCCTTGGTACACGAGTTTCAAAGTAACAAATAATCGCTGTCATTTTTGTTTGTCTACATATGGAAGATTTTCAAAAAGTAATCGTCCAAATGCTAAAAGTAAATTTGGATCAGCAACAAAAATCAGAAGAAAGACAACAACTATTTTTGGAATTACATAAACAACAAATGGAATTCCAACAAATTACGCTTCAGAATGCTGAACTACAACAGAAACAACTTAAAGAATTACTCGTAAATGCATTAAAAGGCTCAAACTCTGAAAAAGATGCAATATTCTCTCAGAGTACAATCTACAATTCAATGGAAACCTTTGAATACGTACCAGAGAACGACAAAACGTTTGAGGCTTTTTACAGGCGCTACGAAGATATTTTCAACGTAGACTGTGAACAATGGCCCAGTAAAAAAAAAGGTACGTCTACTATTGAGAAAAATGGGAACTACAGATCATAGTAGGTTCGTAGACTTCATACTACCCAAGAAAACGACTAACTTGGATTTTTCAGAGACGATTAAGGTCCTATCGGAAGTATTCAGGCCTATCACAACCTTGTTCCAAAAACGTTGGAAATGTCTGAACACAGTCAAAGACAACCAGCATGATTTTCTAACGTTTGCAGCATCAGTAAACAAGCTCTGTAATGATTTTAAACTAGCCGAACTGACTGCCGATGATTTTAAGTGCTTAATTTTCGCACAAGGTCTAGTATCAGCAGAAGACGCCGAAGTCAGACGACGAGTACTGACCAAGCTTGACAACGAACAAGGATTGACTCTCCAAAATCTGGCAGAGGACTGTCAAAGAGTAATATCTGTAAAGTGTGACTCAAACACTATCGAAGAATCAGGTGTGGCTCAAATTAATAAAATCAGAAGCAGTCTACCTCCTATTCCCCTCAAAAAGACAAAAGGCAAATCTCATGTCCTAAATTCCGCAGTAACCAAAACCCAAATAGGTTAAAGAACCCGCCCGGACCATGTTACCATTGTGGTAAATGGCATTGGATGAAATTCTGTCCAGTTAAGAACAAAAAAATATTGCAAAAATTGCAATAGACTTGGGCATACTTTAACTTCGTGCTGGTACGCCAACAGAACGAGAAAACCCCAAAATAATATTAGGCAGGTTCAATATGACAATATTGTCGATAGGAATTTAAGAAAATATGTAATTGTGGATATTTTCAATAAGTCCATTAAATTCCAGCTTGACTCGGGTTCTGATCTTTCAACAATTAACTAGCGTACTTGGCGAAAATGAAACAAGCCGACCTTATTAAAAAAGGATAAAACAGCAAAATCCGTAACTGGCGAAAAGATTAACATTTTAGGCGAGGTAATACTTACAGTAACACTAAATAGAGTTGCCAAAAAGCTCAAAGCCTACGTATTAAAAACTTCAGATAAGTTATTTCGAACTGATTGGATAGAAAAATTCAATCTTTGGGATTACCCAATGAGTACATTTTGTCGCAAGATACAAAGTACAACGTTCAATTTGGTAAATCTAAAAAAGGAACTCAAACAACAATTTCCCCTGGATTTTTATGGCGGCCTTGGGAAATGTACTAAAATGAAAGCTAAGTTCAAGGTGAAGGACGGTGCACAACCGGTATTCAAAAAGAAACGGAATGTCCCGTTCGCTGCTCTAGAGCAAATTAGAGAGACTCGAACAAGCAGGTATTCTGTCAAAAACAGATTTCAGCGAGTGGACAGCACCTACGGTCTACGTAAAAAAGGAGTCTAATCAAATACGAGTATGCGCAGATTTTTCCACAGGGTTAAACGAAGCCTTGCAAGATCACCACTATCCTCTCCCAAACCCTGAAGAAATTTTCAATAAACTCAATGGTGGAATTTTTTTTTCTAAAATCGACCTCTCGGACGCATACCTTCAGATAGAGGTGGAAGAAGAAAGTTCCAAATTGCTCTGCATAAACACCCATAGAGGGTTGTACAAATACAATAGACTGGCTTTTGGAGTAAAGGTTGCGCCTGCAACTTTCCAGCAGGTCATGGACGCCATGCTGGGTGATCTTGACTACGCAACAACCTATTTGGATGATATACTGGTTACTAGGAAAACTACGGCAGAGCACCGGAACCATATAATAAACGTATTCGAAAAGATACAAGAATACGGATTTAAGGTTAAGGAGGCAAAGTGTGACTTTTTCTTACCAGAGATTAAATACTTAGTGCACATCATAAATAAAGATAGTCGTCGGCCGGATCCAGAAAGAACCAACGCGATCAGAAATATGCCGGCCCCAGATAACGTTCAAGCGTTACAAAGCTTCCTCGGCCTAGCTAATTTTTTACCAAGGGTTCATTAAGAACATGCAAAATTTGAGAGGGCCTCTCAACAAACTCTTAAAAAAGGACAAACCATAGTCATGTACCCCGCAATGCCAAGACGCATTCGAGAAGATGAAGAAAACTCTTACTTCAGACCTCTCTCTCACCCATTACGACCCTAGTCTCGACATCATAGTCGCAAGTGATGCAAGGCATTGGTGCTTGCGTTCTGCATAAACTGCCAGATGGTTCGCGAAAAGCTGTGGCTCACGCATCAAGATCTCTACTTACAGCTGAGAAACAATATTCCCAAATAGAGAAAGAGGCTCTAGGGTTAATATTCGCTGTGAGTTTCACAGATATCTACATGGTAGACGGTTCATACTGCAACAGACCATAAACCTCTAATTACAATTTTTGGTTCTAAAAAAGGTCTGCCAGTCTATACTGCAAATAGACTACTTCGTTGGGGAACGATTCTCTTAAACTATAATTTCATGATAGTCCCTAACATCCAAAAATATTTGCCATGCAGACAGCTTATAGCGACTCATTCCAAAAAATACAGAAGTCTTTGAAGAAAAGAACAAAAACATGATCACCATAAGAGAGCTCCCAGTGACTTTGGCCGACATAAAAAGGGAGTCTCGAGAGGATGAATTCGTTCCATCCATAAAAAGCAAAATTCGCAACAAAGACCCCAATGTGCCTGAGGTTTTCTCCCTCTGAATGACCGCGTAGTGATTCCAAAGAGCCTACAAAGAAAAATCCTCAGGTATTTTCACATGGGACATCCGGAGAAGAACCGTACGAAAAGCCTCATACGCTGCTATGTTTATTGGCCAAACATGGACAAGGACATATCAGACATGATAGAATCATGCAAAGGATGCACGCTTGCAGCAAAAGCTCCAACCACGACGTGCAAACCATGGCCAAACACAGACCATCCATGGCAAAGAATTC
>OZ010605.1:74973124-74975624 GCA_963932145.1 Acanthosepion lycidas
TATTGGTAATTTTAGTATTAACCTTATAAGGAAGCAATGGGTATTCTTTGACCGAGAAGCCAGTGCAACTTGATTTATACTTTTCTTCACTGTTCATCGAGCAGGGATCAAAGTGTATTATCTGTTCTCTTCCTTTTTAAGGATCATCGTTACATTAGTTGTTTCTTTATAAGGAAACATTCGGCATTCATTAACCAAGCAGTCAGTGCTACGTTTGGTTGAAAATCGGTAAAAAATTTTACCTTTAAAAAGGAAGACAGGTTTAAGTCCACTAATTGGTACTGCTCTTTCTAACATTAATAGGGAGTTTCCTTCCTAACATTTTGGTTGAAGTGGTGTGGAATTTCAACATCCTGGTTGTGTCAATATTTTCTCTTCGAGTTACATGTGTTATCTATTTGAGGTGTTTGTCTTTAATGTCTCTAAGTGATGTCGTTTTTGTTATTTGGTACAAAAATCACACACGCAGAATACTTCCTCAGCCTTCCCCAATATCAGAGTTCATATTTGAGTAAAATATATATTGGCGCTTTATCCCACAGCTTCCCCACCGTTTGTATGCATTCGTGCACTACATATTTCCAATGAAAGATGGCTTATTCAAGCAGGAGAACACAATCTATGATGATACGTAAGTTGCTGAGAAGGTGCTTCGTGAATATTTAGGGATTTCCCCAATGTTGTGTAGCAGCCACGATCGCCGTTAGACGAGATCCTACAGAATACTAATTATCTACTGCATGATTATTTTAGCAGTTCAGTAGACATTTAGATTATCGTAATAGGAAATTCACATGCGGAATTCCAACAAATATTCGATATTTGAATTTGATAGGGAACGTGTCTGCTTTCTCGTCATTTTTTAGTTTTATCGTTTGCAATTACAATTACACCCATACACATATCTATGATTATGTATGTACACACACACACACACACACATACACACGTGTATTATAGCGTGTTGCCACCATGCATTGTTGGTGTGGACACATTTAGTTTCTCTCTTCTCTCTCGATATATATATATATATATATATATATATATATATATATATATATATATATATTTATTTATTAAAGAAATTTTTATGTTTAACGTTCTTTTTATAGATACAAGTATTTAAGTAAATGCTCTGTTTATAATAAACAGTATTCAATATCATTTACCGCCCTGAATGTCCGAGAAATTTTCATAGAAAATATTCGTCCTTTGACAGGATTCGAACCTGCATCCTATACGGAACCGTCATTTACTCTGACGTGCCTAACCGCTCATCCGCAAAGGATCGTTCGGGTGGCAAGGTCGAATTTACTGCTTATAAACTTCAATCTTCCATGAATCTCGTACATTCATAACTGCTCATGGCGTATCAAATGTAACAAAATGACCTCATACATTAAGAAATCGACAAAGTCCGACAATTTATTTATTAAAAACATATTTTTATGTTTTTATGTTTAAGGTTCTTTTTTTTTTAATGTATGACGTCATTTGTTTACATTTGATAGGCACGTGACATTGAATTCAACATCCCTCTGCAACAGTGTAGAATATTTTTTGTCTACATTGACTTCATTTTATAAATGCTGTACTTATGAAAAATAAAATAATTCACTCAGAAGGAAAGTCCTTGAAATTGCCGCTATTTAATATTATCCCAATATTAATTGACTTCCAGGATTTTTACCAATATCGCCTTTCCTGACAGAATCACTAGCCTACCAAGTCAGCGTACACAAAAAATATATCAAGAAATCAAAAGAAAACGACTGAATCCGACAACACAACAACTCAATGAATATTTGTACACGTGAAAATATTTTATTCTAATATAAATAATTGACGTAATTTTTCCGTTAATCATATGGATATGTAATATTGATTAGTTTCCTGAGCAGATACGATCGATTGAGAAACTCGTCGAAGATTCTGTGTTTAAAAACAGTAATTTGGACTTTGCTATCTATACGCTTCTCTGTAGCTAAATGGGATAAAACGCCAAACCAAATGATGGTGTCCGTATAGGAATACAGGTTCAATTCATATGGAACAACGTATATTTTCTCCGAAATCTTTCGAAGATACCGACCGGTAAATGTAATTAATACCAGTTAATTAAAAGAAGAGACCATCTATAAATCTCTCTCTCTCCCTGTCCACACACACACACACACACACACGCACACGCACACGCACACATTTAGGCAGCAATCCCTCCTTCATGCACATTTCATTGAATGCAATAAAGAAGGTGCTTTTATTTAGTTTTTTATAAATGTTCTCATGCTATCTAATATTTTTTTATTTTCGGATGATAAATTATATAAAAACTGTCCGAATGAAATTCGTAAATAATTCTATAGGCCACACTACAGCATGTTTGACACGCAGACTCACTCTACATCTTTCTGATCATAGCTCAATTAGATGTCATTTAAATATCCATGGAGACCTACCGGCTACTATTCGTAACATACTTGTTGACAACACTAATATA
>OZ010605.1:74980624-75090624 GCA_963932145.1 Acanthosepion lycidas
TTTTATCTATCTATCTATCTATCTATCTATCAAAAAAGATTTTTCTACCTATCATTTTCTACCCACAAATCTATCTTTCTTCTACCAATCTATTTTTTTCTATCTCCCTATTTTACCGACATACTTTTTATCTATCTATCTATCTATCTATCTATCTATCTATCTATCTATCTATCTATCTATCCCAAAATGTCTTTATCTATGACATAAATTGTTTTTCAGTTGTACGTATTATACATATAGAATGATCTGAATTTTCACATAAAAATGTGTTGTATGAAAAATATTCAATAAGCAACACACACAGACTCACTCCCACAGAAACACACACACACGCACACACACAGACACCCCCCCACACACATATATATATATATATATATATATATATATATATATATCACTACGTAAAATACAATTTATGTATATCAGTACATAGATGTGCATATATTTTACCCACAGATCCATATATATATATATATATATATATATATATATATATATATATATATATATATATATATATATATATATATATGTGTGTATATATATATATAAATGCACAATAAATTGTCTGAGTATGCTTTTAGACATTTTTATTGAATATTTTAGAGACAAGAAGTTCTTTGTATGAAGAATAAATTGTATTGTGAAAGTTACAGTTCGTGGCATATTTCAATAAAATTCGGCAGAGGCATTGAGAGCTTTCGATAGAGTGTCCCGCGTCAAAAGGTCTTTATTACTGCGAAGTTTTAGGAAACTTCATTTCTTTGGGTGCAACTATAATAGACTACTGGTAAGACGGATGGCAGTTGTGGATGCTTGTCGGGGGATCTAGAAATTCTTCTTAATAAACAATCAATCTTACGCTGTCAATAAAGTTTTCTCGCAGGCAAGTGCAGTTTAAAACACACACACAACAAGTCGCACATATACGATGTAGGTATTTAAGTACACATGAATCAATATTAATATATATATATATATATATATCCATTTAGAGGCAGTACATTGCGGCAGTGTTGTCAATTTATGCTATTTAGGCTTTGCTTCTATTTTTCATAATAATGGTTTCCGACATTATTAAAATTTTTTTATCTGTTTATCTTTCTATCTGTTGTGAAAATTACGATAACTCTTTATTGCAAACAATTTAGATAAAGATTAATAAGTTCTTGCATGGTATTTATATAACCTGCGAAGTTATCCGTATCCTTGAGTAATGTCACTCATATTATTCGGTTTTTCATACTTAAAATATTTCATAAAATTTATTCGCAAAGGTTTGCTTTGTTTTATTTGTTTTGTTTTACGGCATATCAACACCTCAATGGGTTATTTAATGCCGACAAAATTTCTATTTCTGGTAAAGTTTTTCTTCAAAAAACTATAGCCGGTCATATTTTTTCCAAAGAATGTATAGCTGTTTGTATTGTTTTTAAAGTGTTGCTGATAATATTTCCTTCAAAAATTATTGCTGGTAATAATTTTTTTTTACAAAGTATTTCTCGTATTAAAACCTATTTTTACACAAGTTTGGATGTTAACTATTTGTCTATAGCTGGGACCCTAAATGGTGCTACCACTGTGGGTCAGAGTGGACCTGGGAACACCAGCAATTAAGAGGTGATTCTACACTCCTCAAAACCTCCTGATCAGAGGCCTTGCTGCTGGAAGTAGTTTATCGTCTTACGCAAGACGCGGATGTAGTTTATCGTCATACCCAGGACAGTATTCGGAAAGGAGACAAGCAACGTCTTATAGGAATTAAATCTTATATATCTTTTCCCAATAAAATCTCATCAGAAAATTTCTTGGATAAACGTTCATTAAAATGAGGAATACCGCCTAAATATTTGCGGGCGTATTTGTAGAACTAGCACGTGTTCATTTTTGGACTATTGAGAAAATAACAATAACTCCTTCCATTATTCGCACAAATTCGAAAAAAAAGATTGTGCGAAATTATTTTCTAACCAATGAAAACCTTGTATTCAAAAGGTTCACATCCCTGTGTGAAATTAGATTTCGAATCCCTTTACGGATATAAAAATAGAAACCTAATGCTTATCAAGGCTCAAAACAATTACAGGGGCCAGTTTGATCAAGACGTACGCACCCAGACACACGTATACAATGAAAGAGTGAACGTCAGCAGCCACCACTAAACCATTGTCCACGCATACAATAAAAAGGGTTGGCAAGTAACCGCCTACCAAATCTTTGTCGACGAACTCACAAACACATTAGCCTGACCGTCATAAAGTAAGGTTGGTCACATATTTCAGAAAATTATTATATATTGTTAAAGAAAGATGCTGACGATACCATAGACCGAACACGTGATGTTTTGGAGAAAATAGAAACATATATTTAACGTCCGAAGGAGGCAGTTGAAATTTCTGTGTCGCTTAATGAGGAAGGACGGCTTAGGAATCTGATACTTATAGGGCAGATTGAGAGAAAGAGCGACAGAGGAAAGCGGGTAACATATTGATGAGCGTGAGTAAAAAACTTATTAAGTGTTACAAGGTACAGGAAGATGCCTTCCCAAATGAGCAATGGTGAGAGGAAAAAGATCATTTAGTCCTTCAGTAATGCTATCAATATTCATACTTTGGCTTTCATCTTCAAAATTCATTCAGGAACCATCAAGAGAACGGTGAATATTTTTTTAAAAAAGAGGGAAGAGTAGAGAGGAAAACCGGATTAGGAGGTGATAACAGCAAGAGTAATCATCATTACAATAAGGACTAAATACATTCTTATTGCTCAATGTAGAGTGTAATAGTGTTATAAATCTGGTAGAATTCCAGTAAGATATGTTTAATCATTTCTAAGATACTACGGTTTAAAGCTTAATCTAACAATTGGATAATTTTGCTGTTACATGATTTTTAGACAATTTTGCTGTTACAGCTGGTAAGTGTGTGAGTAAATTATTTTCAGATGTAGGGTATTTGTAGATTAACAAAATTAATAAAGACAAAAGAGGAAAAACAGTTTTTAGCCGACCCGTTTCGTACTTTGAGGAAATTTATCAAATGCGTCGGCTAAGTCCTGTTTTTTCTATTGTCTTTTTATTTATTCATATATATATATATATATATTGTATCAAAAGTTACTATATATTTCTCTGGTATCCGATGTTTTGTCAGAATGAATTGCATCATATGCATATTTTTTCTAATAAAATTTTAATTGGTTTATGTCGATTTTTGAATAATTGTGATGTACACTGGTAAGAGACGTCGAGATGTAGCTGATCTTAGAAATCGAATTACTGAAGCGATTGAAAGGACAACACCTCAGTGGTAAGTTTGTTCGAGGAAGCATATTATCGTCTTGAGCTTTCTAGAAACACGGATGGCTGACATGTGGAGCACTAATTCTTTTAATTTGCAATATATACATGTATAAATATATATTTGTCGTATTTAGACCAGTTTTTCATAATTCCAAATCTCAAAATGGATAGTAAATTTGATACACTCTGTATATATAGAGGATGTCCCCATAAAATGTACTCACTCTTTAAATGACAATAAATGCAATATTTACTGACTTGCAAACAAGATTAATGGTTACATTTGTAAGTATAAAATAGACAATTTTGTCAGTATCCATCGGCGAGAGTCTGATCCGTGCTTAGAGTTAATCTTCAGAAGAATGAAATAGACAGCGCCGCTGGGTGTTGACTTTAATGTCCATTTTTACACACACACACACACACATATGATAACAGTTTCTTTTCTCGCAATTTGCGCTTGTGGAACTCCTTTCTTGTTCCATGTTTTCCAGCCAAATTTAATTTTCAAAATTTTAATTAAAATGTCAGTCACTGTCTAATGTCCTGCTGATTATTCGTTTCTCTTTCTGCTCATTATTAATCTTTCTGTTCCTAATTCTCACACACCCTGTAACCCCTTGTGCCTTACTTAGGATGAACTCGATTAATATATATATATATATATATATATATATATATATATATATATATCCTCTCCCGTCGAATTCGACGTTGAGGGTCAAGAAGATCAGTTCCCTGGAAACCGACAGCCCGACAACAGCACTTGAGAATTATTTATAGTGGTGAAGGTTTTGTGCAGGACCATCCACACATTTTGAAGGGCTGAATTCAGAGACCTGATTCACTACGTACCACAAGGTCTCCAAACGACCCTCCGCAGGTTTTGAATTAAGAGTTGTCCTTCTCCTAGACCAGTTGCCAACCCAGTCTGTCCTGCTATTTACCCATAGTTGGAGGGAGAAGTAGACGATTCATACCTTTACCAAGGGTATTAGCACGTAAGCGAATGTAATGGATTCGACTGGAATTCGAACTCGGCTCTCCGATTCCTTAATCCAAGCCGATATCCATTACTCCAGTGTGCCTACTACTACTACTACTACTACTACTACTACTACTACTACTATTATTATTATTATTATTATTATTATTATTATTATTATTATTATTATTATTATTATTATAATAATAATAATAATAATAATAATAATAATAATAATAATAATAATAATAATAATAATATATGGGCGGAATTTTCCCTTTATACAGGTGTTATTGAATATGACGGGAAAAAGGAATATTTTGTATGCATTTTTTGTTTTGTTTTGGCACAAAGGAACGATTATTTTCTTTATGGTTGGACAGAAATTATATGTAGTTTTATCAACAGTTCTTTCGGTCTCCAAACCAAAAGCACCTAAAAGTCTCGCCCCTGGGGTGGCGTTGACCAGAGAACAATCGAAAAGACTAGAACTTATGATAAAAAAAATAATATCGACAATTTCTGTACACTTTTTAAACAATCACTTTTTCTCTTGAACAAAAACAATGGAAGGTATAAAATATTAACAATTATTGCCCCTCCATCGTCTGTAATAATAATAATAATAATAATAATAATAATAATAATGATAATAACAATAATAATAATGATAATAATAATAATAATAATAATAATAATAATAATAATAATATATGTTATATGCAATCTACGTACAGACAAATTGTTTCGACGTTTTTTACTTGTACGGTTTCTTTTCATCCTTTCTATTTTCGTGACTCTAGAAGGCATTGCGCCATTTCTTGAAAAAAAAATTGTTTGCGTTGTATGAATGACGAAAAGGAGGCTAAAAAACTGCAAATTATCAACATTTGTATCGATTCACAAACCCTTTATATTTCATTCGCATACACAAGCCGATACTCATATATATATATATATATATATATATATATATATATATATATAAGTGTGCGTGTATAACCTTATGTAAGGCATCATGATAGAGATATAAGAAAATATTTTAACTTTGCACTTCTCTCCAAATAATAAATGCTAGCAAGTTCACATTAATACTGACAAACACACAGTCGCGCTCACGCCCTCTCTCTCTCTCTCACACACACACACACACACATCTATCTATCTATCTATCTATCTATCTATCTATCTATCTATCTATCTATCTATCTATCTATCTCAGTCTGTTCACATCTATCTATCTATCTATCTATCTATCTATCTATCTATCTATCTATCTCAGTCTGTTCATATCTATCTATCTATCTATCTCAGTCTGTTCATATCTATCTATCTATCTATCTATCTATCTATCTATCTATCTATCTATCTATCTCAGTCTGTTCATATCTATCTATCTATCTATCTATCTATCTATCTATCTATCTATCTATCTATCTATCTCAGTCTGTTCATATCTATCTATCTATCTATCTATCTATCTATCAATCTATCTAACTATCTCAGTCTGTTCATATCTATCTATCTATCTATCTATCTATCTATCTATCTATCTATCTATATATGGATGGATGAATTTGCAACGATTATTGAAGCGGAATGTGAGCCGCCCTCGAATTCTGTTCAATTCTATTTCTTTCACTTCTATTTAATAAACATTTGAAATGCATGAATTTAAATTATTCCAGCTATCGTTTAAATAACAGGGTAGTCAGAGCTCTCTTCGCTTGGGTGGTATCCCGTCAACCAGTGGGTAAATTATCAGTCTAATCCAGAGGAGTGACGTTTGGAGATTCCGTATCTTGAAGGATTGCAAAAAAATTATGATTTAATGTTGAAAGTACATTATTCGTATATATTTAAAGATCTTATGGAGGGATTGGACAGCTTATTAATGCAATAAAACAGCTATAATTAAAATGAACAAGAGGAAAACTGCAACTACTGTGATTGTCAATACAAAAAATGCGATAAAATGCAATTTTTTTTGGAATCAAAAAAAAATTCGCTTGAAGATAGAACAGAGCTTACTTTAATTCAATTTAATTCTAATAATTATATTGAAGTCTTCGGCTCTTGTTTTGAAACATGAGAACTCTTATGTAGCGTGTTGGAATCATATTTTTAAATAAATAATTATATATATATATATATATATATATATATATATATATAATGAAATGAACAAATTACTTCTCAGATAATCAGGCCAGTATATGTTGTTAATACTGTTTATTATTAACAGAGCATTTACTTAAATATTTGTATCTATAAAAAATGTTTTTATATATGAATATAAACAAATTATAAAAGTCTATATTTTTGTACATGGTGCGATGGATAAAGTGTCGCCATTTTATATATTTAATTTCGCGCATGCGTGTTGTTTGTTTTTAATTTTGTCGACTACATAGGATACTAAGTTCAATTGGGCACTGTCTGTGAGAAATAGAACACAATGACGTAATACCACCAGAAATTTGCAAACAGCGTGCTGTACTGCTTGGCATTCGCGTAGGAATCTCCAATAAGAAGAACCCAGAGTGTTTTGTGTCAATCTGAGGACAGTGTAAAGGATTTGGAAATAGTTGTATGTATCTAATGGTGATTACGAAGTGATCATTCGTGATGACGTCGTTATTTCTCCATTCTTCTTCCCAAGGGGACAAAGACTCAACACTGTTGCCCATATCAGTTGGCTTGAGGAATTACTGCTACCCTGGGTCAAGGGGTTTGTTGCTGGGAGATCCTATATCTGGCAACAGGAATCTGCACTATGCCATACAAACAGGAGACTCCAGTCATGGCTCCCTGACAATTTCTGCGACCACATCACCCTTTACATTTTGCCACCTAAGATTGCAATCCCTTGGTTATTATGTATGAGGCGCAAGTGAGCGAGTAAACAAGAATAATTGTAACACCAAAATTTTCTGAAAGTAAGGATTATGGCAGCATTCACCAACTTAAACAAGAAGACCGTTTAGAAAAGATGTAGGAGATTCCGAAGTTGTCAAGAGTCTGTGATTGAATCCAATGGCGTTTCTTTTAATAAACTTATCCTTTAGTATTTCAAGATATATCTGTCTAATTTTGGTAGATATATATGTTAAAATAAAATGTCAGTTTTATTTTCATTTTTGCGTAATTTAGACGACAATTTATCCAACTCACCCTGTATATGTAAAGATTATTGTCTTGATTTAATGCAAATTTTCGCGGGGACTTCTATAGTATTTTCTCTCTTTTTCTTGTTCTTTTCATAATACTTACTATGTAATTGTGGTTTTAATTTAATTCATTAAACTAAATCCACGTCCTGGGTAAGACGATCAACTACGTCCAGCATCAAGGCCTCTGATAGGTATTGAGGAGCGTGGAACCACCTCTTATTTGCTGGTGTTCCCAGGTCCACCCCGACCCGGAGTGGTAGCACCTGTTAGGGTCCCAGCTATAGGCAAATAGTTAACGCTGAAAATGAGGCAAAAAACATTATAAAGTGTGAAAATAGATTTTAATACCACAAATACTTTGTAAAAAATTATTACCAAAAATAAATTTTTGAAGAAAAAATATTACCAGCAACATGTTTTGAAAAAAAATCTTACCAGCAATATATGCTTTAAAATAATATTACCAGCTATACATTTTTGAGGAAAAAATATTACCAGAAATAGATTTTTGACAAAACAAAATATTATCAGGAAAAAAAGTTGTTGGCATTAAATAACGCATTCAGGCTGATATGCCGTAAAGCACAAACGAAACTGCGACTCAGTCAACACATTCTCCAGGAACGGTCTTTCCAGGAATATACAAAAGACTATATGTAAATATTGTGTACACTTTCTGGTTTCAATACATTTTGTTCTAAGTACATTTTGCGTTGCATTATTATTCCATGCATTAGTCAAGTTTCAACACAAACCAAACCAAATGAAACCAAACTTTAATTCATTTTAATTATATATGTTGTTATTGCATTCTTTATAGAACTCCTTTTTAGATTTCAGTTATTTGGAGGTGGGCAGTGAATTTATTGATATGACAAGAAGCCAATAGAATATTTCGATTATTGTTTAACAGAAATGTGGATATAAAATTCCGCCTTGAAGACAGAGGCTACGAGAAGAGGAAATCATCGGACAGTGTTCAAAAAGGGATCTCCTTTTTCTCCCTTTTGGGGCATGTAGAATCAACAGGTTTTAGACGTCGGTCGTAGACATTTCAGACCTTCCACTTCTCATAGACTTTCTATCGAAAGTACAAGGTAACAAAAAAAGTTCTGTCCGTTTTTAAAGGAAAAAAAGAAAACGCTTCACAGTATGTGTAACTTATATTTAGTCTTCGAAGTAATCGCCATCGGCATCCAGCACCTTCTGCCAACGTGTCTCCAGCTGTCCAATGCCCTTCGGTAGAACTCGGGGTGGGGGGGTTGACGCAAAGAAGTCCGTGAGGGCTTTGCGCAAGTCTGCTTCATTGGTGAAGGATTTCCCACGCAGATGATTATCCAGGGAGTGGAAGAGGTGGTAATCGGATGGCGCAAGGTCAGGTGAATAAGGTGGATGGCACAAAGTCTCCCACTCAAGTTGCTGTATCGTATCCCTGACCACTCCCGCGATATGCGGCCAGGCGTTGTCATGGAGGAAAAGCACACCACTGCGATTCACCAGTGATGGCTCCTTCTGGCACAATTTCTGTTGCATACGTTTCAATTGCTGCGAGTATAGGTCTCCAGTGACCGTTTGGCCCGTTGGTAGCAGTTCATAATGAACCACTTGACGACCTGTCCACCAGACACAAAGCATAATCTTGTGTGGGTGCATAGGCGGTCTTCTGGTATGAGGGACAACATTCTGAGGAGACAACCCATGTCTGGAACGCTTGAGAGTTTCGTACAGAATCCATTTTTCATCACTGGTAAGCACTCGATTGAATAAGGATGCGGTACGGTGGCGAGAAAGCAGCGATACGCAGGCTGCCACTCGTTGTCCGTTGTGGACCTCCAACAGCGTTTGCGGAACCCACTTGCTCAGTTTGTACGTCTTACCTAAGCGGTGCAGGAGGAGTCTAACTGTTTCATGAGAAACGTTGAACTGTTTTGCAAGTTCACCACACGTTAGACTACTGTCCTCTTCAATGAATTTTCGAAACCAACGGCTTGCAGTACGTTCATCCACAGCACTATCCCCAAACGCTTGACGTATGCGGGGACTTGATGCAGCTACTGATAAGCCCACTTTGAAGTCGTAAAGCAAACAGCCCCGAACGAGATCTCTAGACACTTCCATCCTTCTCACAGCTGTCCGGCTTATAACTGATGGCCGGGCACAGTGCGTGTGTTTTTTATAACGTCTGATGTTCCTACTTCCGGCTGTCCGAATTTGAAAACAATTGCTACACGCATTTTGTATATACTTGAACTTCATTCAATGACTAATCAAAAAACGGACAGAACTTTTTTGGTTACTTTGTAGTTTGTCGAAAAGTAGAAGAAGACTGGCAGAATATTTTTCGGTTTTTCTATTGAGAATTCTCTCATGAAATGATACATAATTCCTAAGTCAACGATTGTATGAGCTCAGTTTAACCTGTTGCACCGTTAGACAGGTTGTCCATAAAGTTCGTGTGCACTTAAAAAAATTATAACTTTATTTGTATTTGCGATAGAAATAATTTGCAAAAAGGAGTAGAAAGAAGTAAATCTATATTTTTTAAGGTTTTATTGAAATTTTATTTAAGTTTCCACATGTCCTCCATCATTAGCAATACAAAGGGTAATACGATTTTGCAGATCACGGAAAACATTTGCCAGCTGATATACAGTAATGACTGAAATCACATTAGTTATTCTAGCTGTACTTAAAACTAGGTACATTACACTTTATAACATTTTTTTACAGATTATTTCTATCGCAAATACAAATAAATTTTTAAAAGTGCACACGAACTTTATGGACAACCTGTATATTTAAGCTTAAAAATATTTTTTGTCTCCCGGCTTGAATATTCGAGGAATCTTCTTAACGGTAAAAAAAATATATGCGCATTTCGGTAGGATTCTAACGTATTTTGAGGGAGAATCCGTCGTTTGATCCAACGTGCACGTGATCCTAAACTGAGCTCGCCGTCGACCAGACAAAGCTGAATCTTGACTTATAAAGGCGAATCCTTCCGAGATTCTCGAAATTTCATATTTGCAAAGTTTCGCATCCGAACTTAGAGACAACAATTTCTAAAGAAGTAATGTATATTAAGTCATTTAACGGTTACTTATATTTGGTTAGAAAATCCATTTATTTATTAAAAAGCATATTTATTTATTTTCTACTGCAAAGGAAGAGCGCGTTTTTTCTTTCTTATTTGTTTTCTTGTTTAATTTTTCCCTTCTTTATTCCTTCCTTCTTTCTTTCTTTCTTTCTTTCTTTCTTTGTTGTTTGATTTGACTCTTGATTGAATTTTTTTCTTTTTGTTTGTTTTCTTTCTTTCTTTCCTTCTTGTCGATTTCATTCATTCATTCATTCATTCTTTCTTTCTTATTTCATTCAATTCTTTCTTTCCTTCTTGTTTGATTCAATTCTTTCTTTCTTCTTATTTCATTTGTTTCTTTCTTTTTTTTGATTTCTTTTTCTTTCCTTCTTGCTTGATTTTTTCTTTCTTTCGTTGTTTCTTTCTTGTTTGATTTCATTCATTCTTTCTTTCCTTCTTGATTGATTTCTTTCTTCCTTTCCGTTTACTCTGATTTCTTTCATTACTTTTCGTATTTCTTTCTTTCTTGCCTTATTTTTTGATTTCTTTCTTTCTTATTTGATTTTTTCATTCTTTTCTCCTTGTTTGATTTCTTTTTTCCTTCTTGCTTTTTGTTTTCTTCTTTTTTGATTTCTTTCTTTCTTTACTTCTTGTTTTGTTTCTTTCTTTCCTTCTTTTTTGATTTCTTTTATTCTTTGCTTTCTTGCCTGATTTCTTTCTTTCTTTCTTTCTATCATTCTTTCTTTCTTTGTTAATTTATTTCTTTCTTTATTATTTGATTTCATTCATTCCTTCTTTTCTTATTGTTTGTTTTCTTTTTTCTTTATTTCATTCTTTTTTATTTCTTTCTTTTTTCTTTCTTGTTTGATTTCTTTCTTTCCTACTTGTTCTCTTACATTTTTCTTCTTTCTTTCTTTCTTTCTTTCTTTCTTTCTTTCTTTCTTTCTTTCTCCGTTCTTTCTTTCTCCATTTTTTCTTTGTTTCTTTGTTTCTTTCCTTCTTTCTTGTTTAATTTCCTCGTTTTTTTTATTATCATTATGTATGCTTTTTTTTTCTAACTAAAACCAAACATCGTCTCTGACTTGTATTTTCCTTTCCTTGTAATCCAAATGAAATGATCCCTTATTTATCTGAAGTAATGTCACAAAGTACATGCTAACAGTCTTAGTAATTTCCTGCGTAATGTACGAACAAATACAATTATAACATGATATCAATTTGATTGAAGACTAAAAGAAAATGTTACATGTAGTATTTCATCTGCAATTACATTGTTATTCTATGAAAATACCAACATGAGCGACTGGCATACAGACCAACGCCAATTCTACCCCACCTCAAGTAACGTTATAATATATAAAGCTATGATTTCCCACCTTCATTGATTTATATATTATATGTCTATCATGTAAAATAAAGCAAGTTTTGCATGTTTGTATTTACGGTTTATCAACCCTTTGCAGGTTATTTAAAATCATAATGTTTTAAAAATGCTGCAAAAACATTTTGAAGATATTCATCATTTACTGATACAAATCCTATCAATTAATCCATAGACGAGGGGATTATGAATAACCCGATTTGAATTGAGATTCCGGCCTACGATTAAATATTCCGAGCCGTCATCGATGAGACCGTATATCCAAGCTTACAGTATCTGGTATTTCCAAGCGGTCACCCATCTAGGTACTGACCAGACTCGATGTTGCTTATCTTCGACGATCGTTCGAGAACTGGTGTTTCAACGTGATATAAACGTAAGCTAAATCAAACAAGTGAAGAAATTTACCTATCTGGGAATTATTTTAACATACATGAAAAAATGTAACACCGAAAGCCGAAGCAGCACTGTAATAGTGAAAGATGCCTTCTAAAAGCTAAGAAAATAATTAGATGACCGGAAAAATCCTTTAGAAGCAAGGAAACGAATGCTGAACACTTATATAATATCAATTCTTTTATATGAACGCTGGAGAATTTGAAAGGATGTTTGAGGCATTCTTCTTATACTAATACAGACTACTGAGAATAGTTTAAGGAAATTAGAAAGAAAAAATAAACTTATATATTTTTGCACAAGGCTCAATTTGTGGAATAAGTGACAAATTTTATGGGGATATAGATATACATACAGGTAAGATAACTGTTGCCTTAGACTTGAACAGATTAAGATTGTAGTGATCAGAAAGCATCTGATTGTGTGTCGGTTTCACAAATCAGGTAAAGGATTAGAGAATGATAGGCACAGTTCATAGGGATATGTGAGGAAGATAAAGATTGACACTAGACTTGAACAGGTTAAGATTATAGTGATCAGGGAAGCATCTGATTGGGTGTTGGTTGCACAAAGCTACGGTTCGTGAGAGGAAGCCGCTCGGTTGGAACCTCCATCTCACCAAAGGAATACGAATGGAATGAGAGTGGTACGCTACAATGGGCGCGACATGGAGGTTAATAGACGCGAAAACGTGAAACTTGTGGAACTAACGAATATAGTACGTCTGAACACTTTACGCGGAAATAGCGATAGAGAAGCAAGAGTTTTGCAACGTTTCGCCTGTGAGAAAGAGGATGTAGGGTGGGAAGTGATTAATCACCCACAAGAACAGAGAAGCTTTTGGAATCCATCGAGATTGGAAGGTAAAGATTAGGCAGCTCTAATTCATATATGGCGGCAGTCCTCCATTTCCGGTCTGACATGGCTCTTGTAAAGGTAGAGAATAGCAATAGGAGTCAGGTACTTACTGGCGCAATAACACGAAATTAGAAAGAGACAGCTGAAATAACGGAGACACATTATGAGGAAAGTGAGCTTGGAGAATATGACATTCACAGGACATTATGAAATGAAAGCGAAACAAATGGTAGTAGAGAGTAATCTAATATGCTTTTGTAAATTAATATGTGATCACAGAGTGGAAAGGTTGGTATTAAGGTAGATATTGCAAAGGGCAGGAAGTTGTGGAGAACCATAATCGCCTACGTCCTGAAAAAAATGAGACGACACCTAACAGAAGAAGAACGATATTGCACGCATGCAGTGGTTAAAAAAACAGTTTTCAAAAATGCAGTTACGCGTTTGCAGTCATATCTCAACAATAACACTAAAAAGTTTATTGCGAATCACGTTGGCTTTCAGTTATTTCCCCTTCTAATTTCTTTTCTGCTCAAGCTCTCTTCTTTTCCCTCTTTATCTCCCAGATCATGCACATACACACATCTACACCATGAATTATATATATATATATATATATATATATATATATATATATATATATTTACTCCTCTTTCTAACTTACATGCACAAGAGAAAAAAAATGTATCTACATTATCATTCCGATTTTCATTTTGTTAAATTCTTTTAAACACGCAACTGATAATTCTCTGTATTTCGTTTTTAACACAGTTTTTTTTTAAACTTAATTTCTACATTATATTTTTTAAACCTAATTTCTACATTATTTTTTTGTGATTATTTTCCATCTTACAGTTTTTCCTAATGTACATCCCCGTGTTTCTAGTTTCATTTTTTTTTTTAAAATGTTGCTGATTTCTTTTTTATCGTTAAGAAATAGACTTTTATTTCTTTTCATTCTTTCCTCTCGCATGGCACGGAAAACGTCGACATTATTATAGTTTTCTTGTCTTTGTTTTTTTTTTTTTTTTTTTTAAATTTATTTCAATTCTTATCCATTTTTTTACAATGTGTAATGACAGGATTTTAATGCAGACTTTTGTTTTTCTGTAATGTAAAATAAGATAAAAAAGATAAACGGTCCTAGAAAAATAACACACACACACATATTAGGTTGGTGCAAAAATAATATCGGTTTTGACGTATTTTTTAACGTCAAAACTCGACATTATTTTTGCACCAACCTAATATATATATATATATATATATATATATATATATATATATATATATATATATATATATATGAAATTAAATTCGCAATTTTTTCAAACCTTGTGGAATTGGTTTTCATATTTTGTTATGTACAACCATTAGACTAAAACCAACAACAAGAAGAAGAAAAGTGATAATAATAGTTTAAAATGGTGAGTATACAAATTGTGGTCAATGAATTATTGGCGCTCTGGGTTTCATAAATACTGAAAATTTCGAAGTGGCTGGAGAAAAATGGTTGTCAATGTCAAGATTAGACACCGAAAGGAAACTGTGCGGTTTGGAATTTCTCATTGACTCTGAATGCTTCTCAAACCATGCTGAATATCTGCCATATCTACCCACAGCTAGTACTATGCTGCTTCCACTAAAAATTGCTACGTTTATATAACAACAACAACAACAACGATAGTAGGGAGGCACGGTGGAGTAATGGACAGCGGTTTGGATTAAAGAATCGGAGAGCCGGATTCGAATTCATTACATTCACTTACGTGCTTGGGATGGGCACGTGACCAAGTGCTTAGTACTTTCGCATTCGGACAATGAGTCCCGGGTTCGAATCTTCGAAGGAGACTTCCTGATGTTATCGGAGTGGAGGGATCCATCCCAATTACCTAAAAACCATGCCAAGCCTTGTGATTAAAATTGATTAGACGGAACCCTTGGGCGCACAAGTCATCGTGTCTAAGGCCTTGAGTGTGCCGGCCTCGCTCAAATTGTTGATCATACTAGATAACACGTTCTTTCCCAGAAACTGTAACTAATGTCTGCCCAGAATAGTTGCAGTATAAACCACAGGTTGGCCCTGTGGGTGTTGAATAAACACAAAAGCGTCTACAATAGGGTTTGGCTAGGCGCCCTAGTAGACATTTATCCTCGAATACGAGTGGCCAGCTATATACCCTTGGGAAATGTATCAATCTATACGTTCTATAGGCTTTGATAGCAACTGGTCTATCGCAAAAAGAAATGTCAAGCTATTGCGGGAAAAAATCTGCTTCGTCAGTCGTGTATCGAAAGATACATGATCGCCTAAGCGTTTATCATGCACGACATATAACCAATAATAATAATAATAATAATAATAATAATAATAATTTGACTAGAAATTACCAATCACAGAAACTGAAAACATGTGCTTATCCCAAATGCAGATTCCGTGATTAATATCTAGAAGTTTATTTTCTACTGCAAAGGAAGTGCGTGTTTTTCTTTTTTCTTTCTTTTTTGTTTGTTTTCTTGTTTAATTTTCCCTTCTTTATTCTTTCTTTCTTTCATTCTTTCTTTCTTTCTTTCTTTCTTTCTTGTTTGATTTGTTTCTTGATTGAATTTTTTTCTTCTTTGATTTCTTGTTTGAGTTCTTTCTTTCTTTCCTTCCTGTTGATTTCTTTCTTTCTTTCTTTCTTTCTTTCTTTCTTTCTTGTTTCATTCAATTCTTTCTTTCTTATTTGATTTCTTTCTTTCCTTTTTGCTTGATTTCTTTTTTCTTTTTTTCTTGTTTGATTTCTTTCTTTCTTTCAGGCGTGTATCGAAAAATATATGATCGCCTATGCGTTCATCACGTATAACATATAACCAATAATAATAATAATAATAATAATAATAATAATCTGACTAGAAATTACCACTCACACAAACTGAAAACTTGTGGTGATCCCAAAAGCAGGTTCTGTGATTAATATCTAAAAACAATAAAACTCGGCATAATAGTGTGGTTTAATGTCTGCACTGAAAAATATGGCACTTTTACGCGAAGAAACTTGAAGAAATTGGTATGAACACCACCCAGACATGATTACAGAGATAGGACCAGTAACAATTTTATGGGCCTTTACAATACACAGAGACAGAAAGATCAAAGTTAATCGTCCAGACAGGATCAAAGACTGCAAAAACATTATATGATTTCTTATTGACATTCCTTGCATTGTATTTTGAAGATGTTAAACTATGAAAATACAAGTATCTTGGGTGAAAATCGAAACAATATGGCGGATATGGACATCGACATCGTAAAAGTGGCATATTTTTCACCATTTTACACCGTTAACTTTACTAATTTACTTTTTGTATGAATGAATGATTCATTGTAATTGTTATGGTCCGGTTCCTTGTACCACGGTGATAGTCCAAGTTAGAACCAATAAAGAAGAACTCGAATACGGATATGGAATAACATAGATATATTACAAACAGGAATATATACAGAGATGTAGAAAAGTGTTAGTACGAACAATCAGGTTTAGTAGTAATTGTCTGAACGCGACTCTGTTTCGGACTGCCTCTGACTCGACTGACTGACTCACTCGCTCTGACTGACTGACAGACTTCTGACGGACTTCACTCCAGATTTCAGACGGAACAGTACCTAGTCACCCACCAACGAGCGCATCATGTGGCACAAGGCCGGTTTAACGTGGTATCTCGGAGCCCGTGGGCTCGGCCAAAAATATGCCCTTTGAACACGTATAAACGGTTTCAGGGTCGGTTTACCTCCCCGAAAGAGACTCCGCCCTTCGGCGTAGCCTCGTTCGGGTTCCTCCCTGCCCGAAGGCAGAGAGTTCAACCGATCAGCCGATCATCCGGTCGCCCGACTTCAGACTGAACGGTGTTATGTGTAAGGTCCCCTAAAAGTAAAGAAATTGAACTCCACCACACACACACACACACACACACACACACAGACACACACACACACACACACACACATATATATATATATATATATTATAATTTTATCATATAGACAAAACGCCGGGGTGACGTCACAATATAATTAATATTTATATCATTTTAGTTTGGGATTAATTCATGTATTATATGATTTAAATAAAAGGAGACTATGTATTTAACCGAATCGAACAGATAAGCAGACAGATAATTGCTGGTGTCTGGTCACAGGCGTGATAAGATTTTTTCTACGAGAAAATACAGCAGCTCTAATTGGTCCATCTGAGTGGTCTTCTAAAAGATCTAATATTATGGATTAATGTATCTGGATTACAATCCTAACTCACGTGCAAATCCGCCGTCGTGGCATCGTCGATAGTGACTCATTGCAATGGAACTTAATGAAGCGTGGAATGATGTTCCTCTTGAAAAGTATCCGCAAATCTACCTAATCCTTGACGCCACGCTTTCAACTTTGTGTTGAACATTCAGGCAAATATTTTGAATATCTACAATGAATGTTGGACATCTACAATGATGAATCATGATAGTTAAATAAATTTCTTTTTGAATTTACCGCTTTTTTTTTACTAGGCACCCTTTATTTTCACCAGCAGAGATTTATTTATTTATTCTTTAGCATATATTAGACCATTCTTTTGCTTGACTGGCACCCCACTTAATGTTGTTTAGTAATGTTTCTTCTTCTATATGCCATATCCCCTCAGGATGTAGGCATTCATGGCTCTACATAATTTCCTGTCCTTCATAGCTCTTAATAAATTTTGACTTCTAAATCTTGTTCTGCCATCCATTTACATTCAAACAAACATTTCGAACATCTCTGATAATTGTTGAGTTCGCGCATGAATCGTGATAGCTAAATAAATTTTACTGGGTATCCTTTATTTCACAAGCAGAGTTTTATTTATTTTGGCTATGGTATTTTGCATGAGACAGATATCCAAGTCACTTCTGATCTTAATTCTTTAACATATATTAGGCCATTCTTTTGCTTGACTGGCACTACACATTCACATCATAAACCATTTCTGATGGTTTTTTTTTAAAAAACTAAATTTGTTTTTACAAAAAATTGTACCTTTTAATGAAAAGGTTTCTTTGTGTAGCTTTTGATCTGTTTTTCCTTGCTTGATGTTAAGATTAATCATTGTTCATAGACATGGAAGATCTAATTAGAGAAATTAAAGATTGTTTTGTCTATTGTTTTCGTTTTGGCAATCAGATCCAGTTGATTAGACCAGGTCAATTTTTTTTTTCAATATAGGAATAGGAAATAAATAAAGCTTGATTGATATGTCCTCCTGAGGATATTTCATCCTGTAAAAGCAATCTATTATTGTTCTATTAGAATTTGAAGATGAAGGCATTTAACCCCTTAATGCTATTGTACCCTGATTATTTTTCAAATAATTTTCTCTATAGCAAGATTATCTTGTTCTAGTTTTATAAACTTATACACTTATTTTATAAGGTAAAAGATTCCCACTAGCATGACTAATCCAGATGGCACTTAGAGTTGGTATAAAAAAAAGTTGAATTGACTAGATGTAACCATGAGTTCTATGCTAACAGTTTCTTTACTGGCACTTCTGCTTTTTTGCTTTCCAGTCAATTTTGATCTTCAAAAATTTAAATGCTATGTCAATTGTTATCTTCTGTCTTAATTCCTGTTTTCATTTTTCTCATTTCTTAATGCTTTTCTTGCATTCCTTCACACTCAGTACCCCTTCCGTGTTCCGTGTGTCAGTGCCTTTGTTGCTTGAATTGGAATGATTTCATATATAATCCAAGTTCATAAGTCCATCCTTTTAATCTTTTACAATCTTGTCCAAGTATATCAGCATATTCTGAACTACAGGGTACACAGTTTTTTTTTAAAAAAAAAAAAAGAGGAAAATTTATTCTTTGAGAAAATGCACCAACTCAGTGGCACTCTAAAAGCCCAGATCTGAATGTTATGGATTTTATTATATCTGGAGTATACTCCTAACTCACTTGCAAAACCATTGTCAATATTGATTCATTGAAGTGGAACTGAAGTTTGAATGAAATTCCTCTTGACACTCTCTGCAAGGCTACTGCTTCCTGGTTACCACGCTTACAACTCTGTGTTGAACATTCAAATAAACATTTCAAACATCTCTGATAATTGTTGAGTTTGTGCATGAATCATGATAGCTAAATAAATTTCTTTCTGAATTTACCGCTTTTTTTACTGGGCACCCTGTATTATACATACTTCAATCACACGATTTATCTATGTGAAATAATCGTTAAGATTGATATAATGTGACCGATGAAAGAAAAACGAATATTGCACAAAATAAATTTATTTATATATTTTCGGACATTTAATATGGTACCATAGCCACTATCTACACCCCACAACCGGAAGTGTGGTAGGGAAATACAACATGAGAATGGTTTCATTCGAAATACTCTAACATTACTCTTCACCCTAAGCCCAAAGCTCTTGCAACTATTTTGTCTTTCTCTGGTAGAGTCGAATTTTCATCCCCGCACATATACTCGATTAAATTAAGATGTGAGCCTTGGGCAATCCAAATTTGTAACATCGCAAAGTCTTCATCGGTGAGAAACTAATTTGTTACACGCCATGTATGACAATGTGATCCATCATGTCAGAATTTTATTTTTATTTTTCTGCTATGTCTAGTATTAAGCAGGGCCTTAGCAAAGTAATAAATCTTTTGCTGTTCAGTGTTTTGTCGATTTTCATTAACTTTCTTGTATCATTGGTTGTGATGCAACACCAAGCCATTATGCATCCATCAAAGTATTTACTTGTTGCATATTTTGTATTGTTGCTTGGACTAGTCGCATTTCGTATATATTTTCTTTCGGTTTCATTCAGTTCAAGTTTTGTTTTGTTTCGTGATTATACAAGGAAACCTACTGGAATTGGTACGAGACTATTCAATCTCCAATTCTGAGCCGTTATCCGCTACACCACCGTCACATGAAAGCATGCAGCACCTGGCAATTTCAAACGGTCACCCATCTATGTACTGACCAGGCTCGAGGCTGCTTTTGGTACGTAGCTTGGAAGGAATTATTATACAGGGCGTCAATAAAATTCGTGTGCACTTTAAAGTTATAATGTTTTAAAGTGCACACAAACTTTATGGACACCATGTATTTTGAAGGAGAAAGGAATAGAAAATGTACTTACCTCAGAAATAATTTGAATTTATCAAAATGTATGAAGTATGAGGTTTTATGACGTTATATATGATTCGTAATAAGCTTCTTTAAAGTAAAAAAAAAAAAAAACAAAAAAAACTTACCAAATTAAGAAACACTAATGGAATGAATATTTGGTATCGTCGTCGGCATCCGTCCGTCTCGGGAGACGATGGAGAAGCGCTCGTGCTCTACGAGCCTGGGCGGGATATATGGAGAACTAGGGCTGTCCAGACGTCTAGTTCCCCCCCTCGGCCTTGCTAGTAGAGTCCAAAGGAAAGGATCAACCAATACAGTTTGGTACTAGCGCGGCTGCAGGAGTTGCCGGAAGTTAAGCACAAAGTGCCGTCCATCCCCCTTAGGGGCTCCACTCCGAATTTGTGTTGGGTTTACTCATTGGCCTTTCCTTCTTCCGAAGATTTCCACAAGGCAATGGAGCTATCTAACCCATAGCTGGGGTTTGGTTCACGGGCACTAGGTCGTGTCCACACACCGGTGGGACTGCATACCGCTTGTTAAGTGGGCCAAACTCCTCCCCACGTCCCCTGTAGTTTAGCCCAAGTCCGCAAGGTGCTCAGTTTCCATGTGTCGCCACGAGGAGGCACTAAATAGGGCTTGCTGATGGAGAAGCTATATACTGGCAGGGGTAAACTTAAGCACTCGGCTCCCCTGTTCGCATTGCGACGGTAACTGAAAGCGAGAAGCTACAAGCACTACCACTACAGACTACCACACTAGACGCATCACAACTGCCGTTGAGACACACAATGTTTGGTATAATAATAATAATAATAATAATAATAATAATAATAATAATAATATTAATAATAATAATAATAATCTTCGAAGATATTCAAAAAGCTGTCAAAATACAAGGACCTTGAAACAGAAATGTCAAAAATGTGGCATATGGGAACATCAACAATCCCTGTTGTAGTTAGAGACCTAGGATTGGTTGGAAAATATTCCAGTAGACTAACTGAAGGGATCCCTGGAAGTCCATGCCTCAAATAGATACCAAAAATTTTTCAGACAAGTACTGACCACACTTTACGAAGGTCTTTATCTATGTAATTTTTTTTTTTGTCAGTGGAAAGTGTCATAACTCCATTTCTAACTTTAGGTCCCTGGGCGGGGCCCGGAAAGAAATGTGTAAATGCCAGAAATCAAAGAGAGAAAAAAAAATAATAATAATAAGTAGTAGTAGTAGTATTAGTTGTAAGAATTTTTTAAATTTCACTACACTTCCATATTTTCTTGCATTTGAATACAGTTTAATTTTGGTTTCGTGATTATATATCCCCCTGGTTCATTCTTTATTATTCCCCAGCAGATCTTCTTTTACCCAATGTTTTAATTTTATTCGATTTTTCTTTTAAAGAATTAATGATGTCACTTTTGGTCGCAACTTGTATTGCTTTTATTACGTATGCTTTTTCCGAGATGAATAAACACTTGCTTCTACAGTAATGCAATTCCCTGCATTACGTGAGCAGGTGTTAATAGTTTTCTGGTTACTGATAACTTCACTAGCTTATTTGAGCTCTCTTGTGTAAAAGTAATTTTACGGCATTTTTTTTTTCGTAACCAGCATGTCTTATTATTTCAAGCTCCTTAACCATATCACATTGATTCATTCTTTGTAACAATTCGATTAAGAAACAGAAAAAAATTCTTACAAATAAAAAAGACAGATATTACGTAATATAAATCCCTCTATATTGAACTGAATGCTTGCTTCTTGATAGAGAAGAACCGTGTCGCAACAAAATATTTACAGAAGGATGTTGAGTATACCATGGACCGAACATGCGAGCAAGGAGGAAGTTCTGGAGACAACGGAAACTAAAAGGAACTTATACATAAATCAAGAAGAGACAGTTGGAATTTCTAGGAGACTTAAAGGGATGTGGGCCTGGAAAATATGATACTCACAGGATAGATTTAAGGCAAGAATGATAGAAGGAAAACAAAGCATAACCAACCTAGCCAGCTTGAGTTAATGGATGATGGAAAATTTTTTAGTAGAGATGACATAGAGATAATATTTATTAATAGTTGGAAAGGATAGAAAAATTGTGGTAATCCATGATCACTAAAAGACACACCATTTAGAAGAATCTATCAAATTTTGCTATCATGGATCACCTTTATCAGGGCAGATAATGAAACTTAAATTCCTTAGTCCTAAAAAAAAAAAAATGAATGATTATTTTTCCCAGGTATGTATTGAACATGGACATAATATCTTGACCGTGTTTTGAAAAATGAAAACGTTTTATAAAACATACATACAACAATCAATTTCTTATTTAACAGTTAAAATATTTAATCCTTGAAAATGGCTAAATGTATAGCCGAAAGCGCTTGGATAAAAAGAACATTCGGACAGTTTTTATATAATTTATCATCCGAAAAGAAAAAAAAATCGCATGAGAAATTGTATACAAAACTAAAAAAAAAAACACCTTGTCCGTTGTATTCAATTAAATATATATATATATATATATATATATATATATATATATATATATATATATATATATATATATATGAGCTAAGGGGAAATGGAGGGAATAGGAGGAAAGAAAACTTTCTTAACAATTTAATTCTCTTCATAGGAAGGGTATTCAGCTAGTTGTAAAAATTACTTTAAATAATTTTAATTGCATTTTTAATTACCAAACAAAGGATTGATGCTTATTACATGAGTGTGGTATCAAAGGTCTTGGAAGATTTTATACTCACAAGATAAATTGAAGGCAGGAGGGATAGAGAGCAACAACGCATAACCAACCTAGCTAGCTTGAGTAAATTAATGATGGAACAAGGTTTAGAAGATACAAAAAAAAGATAAAAATTTATTATGAGCTACAAAGGACAGGAAATTGTGGAGAGCCATAATCGTCAATGTTCCGAATGGTCACAGCATAACAAAACAAACAAAGAAACACGCATTTACAACTTTAGAATTAGAGTCTAATGATATGTTGTATTCCTAATGTTTTAGAAGATGTCTATTTGACCAACTAATATGAAGAAATTGCCATGTGTATCTTTATCTGGGATGATATTAATCTTAAGGTATTTTCAAGTGGCTTATATCGTTTGCATTTTTTTACAAATAGTTCAAGCAAGACAGGAATGCCACTAGTACCCTGGAACTTAACAGGAAATGAAAGTGAGAGAACTTAAGTGAGGACTGAGAACAGGATAAAAGATGAACGGGATTCAAGAGTTTAGAAGATGCCGATTGGCTCAGAGTCCATATTGCATATTTACAAATCTACCTGGAGAAACTTTTCTACATTCTATCAACATGGCTGACGCTAGACTTCAGGAGAGCGAAACTTTGCGCTTTTTTGGCCCCACGTTCGAAGTGGAGCGACTACATCGAATCAAAAGCTGCATCTACTGCAAGGAAAGTTGGGTCCCTGCGTCATTCTAGAAATCTTTTCCATTTAGAATCCATATTGCATATTTACAAATCTACTATTCGCCCGTACAATGAACACTGCTGCCTTATATGGTCTGGTACCCCTGTTATTCAACTTAAGGTTCTTGGCAAAATCCAAAGAAGAATCTCCAATTCAATCGACCCTGACCTGGCTTCTCGACTTCAGTCACTTTCTCACCGACAGGATGTGGCTTCTCTCTGTCTTTTCTACAAATATTTACATGGCTACTGCTCTGACGGCAATTTCTCCTGGTGCACGGACGACATGAATTTAAGTGTGCTACTAGATTGGCATTTACATTTTTGAAAATTGGAGTAATCACAGAAACAATTAAACGAAAGATAGCGGCAGAGGTAGGAAGTTGCCAGAAAAGAAACTGTTTGGAGTAGAAGCAGCGTTTTAGTTTAGCTATTTTTACAGTAAATGGTTGGGATATATATATGCCAATTAAGTAGCACTCTTAAATTCATGTAGTCCGGCACCAGGGTGAAAATGGTCGTCAGAAATTGAAAATATTTGTAGAAATGACAGAGACGAGTTGTCACACAAGGTCTCTTTTTTAAGGTGGGCACCCGAGCGCGTACAACCAATCCAGGAAGAAAAATTGCTCACAGACCCGGCAACCATCAGTTGAGCTGGCCTAGGTTCGAGTACTGATCCTTCTCTCTGGTGCAATGACAGGGCGTGGCCTGGGGCAGCTCTTCTTTAATAGAAAAAATTAAACAGAGAGGTTCCTCTGTTCTTTGACGGAGTCGCCCCTCCGTGCACTCTGCCCAAAGACAGGGACGCAACTGAGAGATAATAAGTAGATGTGTTACAAACCCACCAAAGCAGGGATTTATATACACTAGAAAAGTTTCTCTATGGTGGTTTCACGAAATGTTTAGATCTGTGAACGTTAATTCTGTTTTTATGCGTCTAAACCAGTTCAGTAACTACATCAATAAAGACAAGCATGTTCTTTTTTTTTAAATATGGATGGGCGTAAGATGAATTTTGCATGGCCATATTGCAGAGTGAACGAAAAAAGAAATCCAAACAGGTCGCACAATCCATGCTGAAAAAAAATTTAAATAAAAACAGATGTTGCTCGTCTATGTGTCAAGTTACGAAGGAGGCAGAGAATAAGTTCAACTAGAATCGTTTTATAAAACCACAACAATCAGGTTTCAAAGATACTTAGAAACCTCAGAAGACTGGTTGATGATCTGTGTCAAAGACCATGAAAGAAATTTCAAGTGGGTAAAGAAGTAAATAAATGTTATGGGATCTTACCCATAATAATAATAATAATGGACTATTCCATACTTAATAAATAATACGCCTCAGGAGTAAGCATGAAGTGAGTCAGTCGTTCACTTTCTGACCGACTGTTCGGTTGTACTCTCATCCTACGGACGGGAGGAACCCGAAGGAGGCTACGCCGAAGGGCGGAGACTCCTTCGGGGAGGTTGACCGGCCCTGAACCCGTTTATGCGGGTTCAATGGGCTATTTTTTCGCCGAGCCCACGTGCTAGGAATGCCCACGTTAAAAAGGCCTTGTGCCACATGATACCCTCGTGGGGGGGTGACTGAATATCGTGAGTCAGTAGCTCACTTTCTGACCGGCTGATCGGTTGGACTCTCTTCGGGAGGAACCCGAAGTAGGCTACGCCGAAGGGCGGAGTCTCCTTCGGGGAGGTAGACCGGCCCTGAACCCGTTTATGCGGGTTCAATGGGCTATTTTTTGGCCGGGCCCACGGGCTCGGAATGCCCACGTTAAAAAGGCCTTGTGCCACATGACGCCCTCGTGGGGGGGGGTGACTGAATATCGTGAGTCAGTCGTTCACTTTCTGACCGACTGTTCGGTTGTACTCTCATCCTACGGACGAGAGGAACCCGAAGGAGGCTACGCCGAAGGGCGGAGACTCCTTCGGGGAGGTTGACGGCCCTGAACCCGTTTATGCGGGTTCAATGGGCTATTTTTTCGCCGAGCCCACGTGCTAGGAATGCCCACGTTAAAAAGGCCTTGTGCCACATGATACCCTCGTGGGGGGGTGACTGAATATCGTGAGTCAGTAGTTCACTTTCTGACCGGCTGATCGGTTGAACTCTCTGCCTTCGAGCGGGGAGGAACCCAAAGGAGGCTACGCCGAAGGGAGGAATCTCTTTCGGGGAGGTAAACCGACTCAGAAACCGTTTATACGGGTTCAATGGGTATATTTTTGGCCGAGCCCACGGGCTCGGAGATCCCACGTTAAAAAGGCCTTGTACCACATGACGCCCCAGTGGGGATTGACTGAATATCGTTAGTCAGTCGTTCACTTTCTGACCGGCTGATCGGTTGGACTCTCTGCCTTCGGGCGGGGAGGAACCCGAAGAAGGCTACGCCGAAGGGCGGATTCTCTTTCGAGTCAGTAGTTCAAGTCGAGTCAGTAGTTCAAGTCGAGTCAAGAGTCGAGTCAGAGGCAGTCCGAAACAGTCGCGTTCAGACAATTACTGCAAGACATTGGAATAGTGATACTGGCCGAGACTACATTGTTCTCGCTACTAAATCTGATTGTTCATACTAACACTTCTACTTCTCTGTATATATTCCTGTTTATCTGTGTTATTCCATATCTGTGGTCGCTTTCTTCTTTATTGGTTCTACCTTGGACTCTCACCGTGGTACAAGGAACTGGACCATAACAATAAACCAAAAAGAAAAAAAAATACTGCGGCGGCAAAGAACTAAAAAAGCAAAAGCAAATGCAGTATACCAAATGCAGAATCAATGGCAAGATAAGCCATTGATTGGTCAATACTCTGCCCGTACCAAACAAGCTGATGTGCACACACCATGTACCTATCAGTGGTTATGTATGTATAGCTGGTCACTCGTTTTCTAGGATACCCGTCAACTAGGGCGGCTAGTTAATACCTATTGAAGAATCGTAGCTTTGATACGATAAATATAATTTGTCAGGTAGGATGTATCATTGTTCTAGAAGATAGCAGATGAAATTCTTGAAAACAATCTGGATTCTGTTAGAGAACATGCGAAAAAACTATTATTAAGGAGAGAGGACAATCAAAGAACAAGAATTAAGAAGACAGGTGATAACGATTAACATTGCATTTAAATATTTGAAGATCAAATTTGACATGAAAGCAGGAAGCTGGAAGCGAGATCTATATGTGGAAGGTGCAACAGAAGAAACTGCTAGCATAGAACTTGCGGTTACATTTATCCATTTTAACAGTAAAATAATAAGACCTTGGCGTCAATAAAATACAGTGCCTAAATTCAAAAAGTACACACGGTACACTTTTACATATGAAAGATAGATTCTGTCGAGAAAAAATTGTCTAGCACGAAACGCCTGCCTATATTTCAGAGATGAGGTATTATGTATATTATTTACATTATTCGGACTATTGTCCTCATCTTTTCATATTTATTACAACGTTTCGTCCGTTGTACGCTCCTGCCTTCTTCAGGTGGTTAGAATGTCGAACAGTGAGCGAAATAAAGGGTTCATTAAATTTAAAGTAATTCTTTCTCGCACGCACATACGCCCGCGGGTATAACAAAAAAGTTATTGCAAAGAGGGATATTCATATATTTGAGTTCGAACCTGTACAGGGTTATTAAAAAGTAAGAACAGCTTTCGCAAATTTCATAAAAACAAAAGCTAAGTGACAGAAAGACATTCAACACATTAGTGGATAAAAAAAGGTTGAAATTTATTAAAATAAATGAAACTTTTTCCAGTTTTGTTTAAATACTTCTTTTTGCTGGTAATGTGTCGAATATCTCTTAGTATTTGTTTTTATAAAATTTTATAAAATCTCAACTTTCGTTTTGAATAATCCTGTGTATGTATGTATGTATGTATGTATGCGTATGCGGATTACTTAAATATTAATTTTAGTGGATAGCCCTATTTAAGTAAAGCTTTGTTATTAAACAGTATATTTATTTATTTTCGTCTAAAGAGATCAGATCTAACGAGGGTTTCTCCTACCATGGAAGTCCTCGGTATGACGATAAACTACATCTGCGTCCTGGGTAAGACGATCAACTACGTCCAACAGCAAGGCCTCTGATCAGGAAGTTTTGAGGAGCGTGGAACCACCTCTTAATTGCTGGTGTTCCCAGGTCCACCCTGATCGGGGGTGGTAGCACCTGTTAGGGTCCCAGCTATGGGGAAATGGTTAGCCACCAAACTGGTGTCAAAGTACTATGAAAGTGTAAAAATAGGTTTTAATACCATCAATACATTTTTGTAAGATATTTTTACCAGCAATGAAATTTTTGGTAAAATTATTACCAACAATACATTTTTGGAAAAAAATATTGCCAGCAATAAAAAACTTTTCAGCATTAAATAGCAGATTGATGTTGATATGCCGTAAAACAAATCAAACCAAACCAAACCAAACTTAGACTGGTTGGAAAAAACAAGCCATTAATCACAGTCTGCCTAACTATTAAAACCTAGAGGAAAAAAAAACAAAACAAAACAACATAAAACATAGACCTATATCATTCCGATAGTCAGAAAATCCCATCACCATTTTTTCTAGAACTCGACACTAATATGCTACAGTCTAAGTTTATAAGCGGTACACTACACGAATATGTTGACTAGAAATTTTCTACAAATTCTTTTATATGCCATCCCCCATTCAGGGCGTAGGCAATCATAGCTCTCCACCATTTCCTGTCCTTTGCAGCTCATACTAACTTTTGTGTTTTCGCTATCTCTCCTGATCGTTTTTCTGCCAACCATTTACACGAGCTTGTTAAGATAGTTTATGCTCAATTTCCCACTGTCTCCTACCTTCAATATATCCTGTGAGTGTCAGATTTTCCAAGGAGTCTTTTCTCATTATGTGCCTTAGAAATTTCAGCTCTCTCTTTTGGATATTAAGTATAAATGTTTTTTTAGTTTCCAATTTCTCTAAAACATCGACATTGCTCATATGTTTGGGCCATCATATTCTCAATATCCTGCTGTAGGATCATATTTCTATTATTTGAAAAGTCTTCTCCATTTGTGTGGAGGTTGTTACGCATTCAGTGCCAGGACTAGTATTGCATAACTGTTAAGTATTTTTTAATTTAGAATTAGGGGTTCAAAAACCGTTAAACGGGCACCTTTTCGTATATAACTATACCAAAATAATTTTTTTAATACCTTATTTCCTTATTTACATTATTCGAACTATTGTCCTCATCTTTGTCGCCATATTTATTACAACATCTCGGCCGTTGTACGCTCCAGCCTTCTTCAAGTAGTTGGAATGTCGAACTGAACCCTTTATTTCGCTCACTGGTGTAGACTGTTCTAGTTCCATGTGCCATGTTTAATGGATGTCAGTTATCAGTTGTCTCCGGTTAATTCACCTCTGAAAGTTCTCCGCTGCATTAACTGGGTATTGAACGGCCGAGACGTTGTGTAAAATATGGCAACAAAGGTGAGGACAATAGTCCGAATAATGTAAATAATGTACATAATACCTCATCTCAGAAATATAGACAAATACTGAAGGGCCGAAACGTTCAGATAAATATGTCAACAAAGATGATGACAATAGTCCGAATAATGTAAATAGTGTATATAATACTTTATCTCAGAAATATAGACAGATACTGAAGGGCCGAAACGTTGAGAAATATGTCAACAAGATGATGACAATTGTCCGAATAATGTAAATAGTGTACATAATACCTAATCTCAGAAATATAGACAGATACTGAAAGGCCGAAACGTTGTAATAAATATGGCGAAAAATATGAGGACAATAGTCCGAATAATGTAAATAGTGTACATCATACCTCATCTCAGAAATATAGACATACAGAAGAGCCGAAACGTTGTGATAAATATGACGACAAAGATGAGGACAATAGTCCGAATAATTAAAATAATGTACATAATACCTCATCTTAGAAATATAGACAAATACCTTATTTCCTGCCGTATTTTCTTTCTCATAAAATCGAAAAAAATGTCTTGGGAATAGAAGGCACTGGAGTATTGTTATCTCATCAGACGGACAACTAAACCAATTTATTCAATACATTGAACACTTGATAAGCCCTAATCAATTATATCAACGTGTTATATAACAAGAAATAGATGTGACGTTTACTTCTTTCAAAATTAGAAAAATGTTAGAACATTCTGATGAAATTGCTGACCGCAGAGGCCATTTAATTATTACCACCTAATTAAAATATAACTGTCTTTCATAAATTACATGAACATTATTCTCAAACCAAAAGGGTTACGGGATTTTTAAATCATTTTACTTCTCCTGGGACAGACCAATTTTTAATTTTTTTTTTACCTGGTAATAAGATGAAACCACATAAAATAAAATTATGATAAAGCCCTACCCTGTCTGGTCAAAATTAAATTCCATTATTTTCAGTAATTAACGGACTTTGATGTTTTCGTGAGATATTTTTATAGTCTTTTTCATTATCAGCATATCGAAAAATAAAAGATGAAAGATTATTTAATGAACTTGTGTGAAAATGAGGGTGGGATATTGATTCGTTAAACTTGTTTGGTGTGATCGATTTTGTGAAATAGAAATCTATCTATCTATCTATCTATCTATCTATCTATCTATCTATCTATCTATCTATCTCATGTCAGTATTTTTACATCTATTTACCTATCTATCTATCTGTATATCAATCTATCTAAATCTGTTCATATTTATCTGTCTGTTCATTATCTATCTATATATCTAAGTTTATTCATATCTATCTATATAAGTATGTCCCTACCTAAATATGTCCATGTCGAATTCTGTCCATATCTATCTATCTATCTATCTATCTATCTATCTATCTATCTATCTATCTATCTATCTATCTCAGTCTGTTTTATATCTCTATCTATCTATCTATCTATCTATCTATCTCATGTCAGTATTTTACATCTATCTATCTATCTATCTATCTATCTATCTATCTCAGTCTGTTTTATCTATCTATCTATCTATCTATCTATCTATCTATCTATCTATCTATCTATCTCAGTCTGTTTTATATCTCTATCTATCTATCTATCTATCTCATGTCAGTATTTTTACATCTATCTATCTATCTATCTCATGTCAGTATTTTTACATCTATCTATCTATCTATCTGTCTATCTATCTCATGTCAGTATTTTTACATCTATCTATCTATCTATCTATCTCATGTCAGTATTTTTACATCTATCTATCTATCTATCTATCTATCTATCTATCTATCTCATGTCAGTATTTTTACATCTATCTATCTATCTATCTATCTATCTATGTCTGTTCATATCTATTTTTCTTTAACCTTGTGAATATCCATCTATGTGGGTTCTTTTTTTGACTCTATATCTTTGGTTCTGTGAATGAATCTACGGTTACCATTTTTTCTTTCTCTTCCCCTTTTGTGTCACTGTTCATATCTCATTGACAAATTTGTGTTCAAAGTAATATTTTATATTTATTATAAAATATTAAAATCCGATATTAATTATAGCTTTTTTTCTTAATACATTATGCTATTTTCTGCTCCTGCTCTGCCCGTTACGTAGGTTAATTTAAGTTCTCTTCTGTCATCTATGTTCTTCTCTTGCTTTTGAAATCGCTTGTGTGTGCCAAAATCTGCAAGCCCTCTTTCTTCATTACTCATCTCAGAAAATTCATGTGTTTCTATTCTAAGTAAAAGTGTCTTTAAAGCTTCCTCGTTGCTCACACGTTTCGTCCATGTCATAGCGTATAACTAACAGCATGGCCCGTGCTTGATTCAAAAATCGTACGACTCATACAGCAATCGCTATCACTTGAATTAAAATATTTTTGCCCTTCTTTGCCTTTTGCCTTCCTTTGCCGTGCTGATGTTGCTACATGCCTTACTTCTTCCCAATCTCACACTCACAATTTTTTCGAAGCTCTACACTAAATATTAAATCTGTTATGAAAAATAACTAAACAAAATAAACACAAAACGATCAGCTTTTAAAAAAAGTACACGTAACTGGAAAAACCGAATGAAAAAAGAATGTTAACAACAAATACTTTTTCACACCCAACCCAGTTCTGCGGAATCAGAATCAACGTTGAGTTTAAGCAAGCGAATGAGCTAATTGGAGTAAAATGCCATACAGATTTAAATTTTTCCCCACTTGTGACAAATGCAGCTATCGATTTTTTTTTTGCATGTTAGCATGCTAGTTAACATTTGTGTCAGTCAGCTGTTGGCTCTCACGCTGGCCAATAGAATCTTCCTGCCTATTCGTGGCAGCCAGCTATTGGCTCTCACTCTGGCCAGTAGAAAATAGCCGCAAACTACATGAAAACTAACGTAGAAGCATGAAAAAATCGATTATTTCCACTATCGATGGGAGATGGGAAATGCAAAGTCGGTCTTGGCCTTGCCGCTAACTTGGAGCATGGGCATGTAAATTTTGGTGCAAATCCGTCGAAAATTGCGGCCGTGCATTCGTCACACACACACACACACACATCCTGCGTTTTATAGATAGAGATTATATTTCTGTTATCTGGAGTCTCGTCTTAGGCTTACGGCAATATCACATTAAAATACCGGTTCTTATACAATCATAGAAGTTAAGCAATATGGAACTTGGTTATTAACTATATGGGTGACCGCTTGGGAACAATTCCTCTAAGCTTGAATGTGCGGGTCGTATCACGGTGAAATACCGGTTCTCGTACGATCACGGAAGTTAAGCCACGTCAAACCTGGTCAGTACCTAGATGGTGACCGCTTGGGAATACTAGGTGCGGATGGTGTAATGGATAACAGCACGGAATTTAAAATTGGAGATCCGAGTTCCAATTTAAGTTGGGTTCGCTATATTTATATATACCCCTGCGAAAGGCAGGAATCCAGCTCTATTCCCCTCAGCTATGGAATTATTAGTAGGACGTATCAGTAAATCATATTAGAGAAAAAAATATCGTGCAATCTAAAAAAAAATATCCTTTTATTTTAATTAAAAGTTTGATACGACGTAAAACTTATTAATTATTTTAATGCCTTCTTCATTTGTTAAGAGATTATACAAAAATTTACAGGAGGAGTGATATTAAAAAACTTGCCTTGAAAATCAGCATTTACGTTTTTGAGTTTTACCTCTGATTGAACCAGAACTATTGCTACCGGTGAGCAACCAGATAGTCAGCGAAGAACTTCCTGACAAGTAGACCGAGTTTTTGAAAAAAAAAATTATAATCTACGAAATGCTGTGTATAACATCAATCAGTTAAGCGATAAATTTTATATTAATTCTAATCTATCTATCTATCTATATTAAGCAATTCATCGAGTCTAGAAGAAACCTCAACAGACTGCAGAAAGCACTGAATGCTCGTTTCGTCCATTATTTGGGACTCATCAGCAGTGCGCATTCACTACCGAGAATTGAAAGCTGGACAGCTACATTGACAGGCAAACGTAATACCAACTGTACTAACAGGCCTCGGTGACGAAGAGGTGCCGAACTAGACTCGATATTGCGCCGCTCGTTCACAAATTCCGTGGTGGAACTCATCCAAGTTCCTTTATCCATAGGACTGTGCCTCCGAGAGCCATGACTACCATAACCAATATATATATATATATATATATATATATATATATATATATATATGTGTGTGTGTGTGTGTGTGTGTGTGTGTGTTTGTGAAATTTTGCATCGCACGGCCCTAGTATGAGAATAATTGGATATAACATCCGGGTTATGAAGGACTTCCTGTTTTCAAAATAATGACTCTTTTATTTTTGCTTCACATGAATCTTTTGAACCGATAAGTATTTGGTAAATACTTGAGACATGATGTTGACTTTACCTAGGCTTGAACATTAACTTCCGGTGGATAAATTGCAAAAAAGAAAAAAACTAAATAATCGTCGCTGTCCGCTCAGCTCGTACATCAAATTAAAGAGAATAAGACAAAATTCATATCGTTCTTTTTGAAGAAATTCCAACATTCTACATGTAATTATTTTTTCGCTGTTATCTTCGTTCCTCTGTCAACAATTTCGACATTCATCCAACAGCAAGGCTCCCTAAAGAACAAACGCCGTCCGTCATTTTATTTCGCAAAACAAAACAATCCCATCTACAAAAACAGAAAAAAAAATCTCCCGCTTCCTTAGTTTTCGCAAACTTATCTCTTTTTAAAAAAAAATATTCTTTTGTTCGGTTATTTACCAGAATGACAAAACTTTCTTCTATTTATTTTCATTTTTTTTTGGTTCCTGTCAAAACTGCCTTCGTCAAAACGTCTTTTGATAAGTGTCACTAACACTCGGAAAAAGAATTTTCTCCATGTAATCAATGTAAATTTTGCACTGTTACATTGTGCAAAAGCTGTTGTTATCAAATCCATGACGATAAAAAAAAAATATGAGATATAGATTCTTTATTTTTCACTTTTATTGCCAAAACTTTCCTTTATATTAGTTTTGATGCCAGCCAGCAAGGTTACCATATATTGTTCTATTCTTGTGTAACATTAATATTGGTCAAGCTTTCTCAAGAAGTAAAATATAAAAACAAAACAAACAGCGACAAACACGATTTGCCTCGTGGCAAAAATAATTGCATATTCTCCACTTGTTGCTATTCGATTAAAGTAAAGATTTCGAATGATAAATTCGATGCACTTACTCCATTTTGGTGATCGAAATTTCTAGACAACCGTCACTCAGCTGTCCTCATGCCAAACCTATGTTCGTTTCGTGCAACTTTTTCTTCTTATAAAACTGCTATACGCCTATTTACCTGCAACCACTGGAACCAGAGTTATTTTTAAATTAAGAAATTTTTCAAATAAGGGGACAGCAGAGCAACTATTGGCATATGGAAGCTGGAATGGGCGAGACGGGTTCAAATCCTCGCTTAGTCACTTGAGTTCACTTTTGCACAAATATGATTGGAAAAGACATTGATACATCCCTGTTCTCCTGGGTTTAAGACCATATCAAGTTGAAAGACTGCTTTCCGTATGTTCAAAAAAGTTAAGCAACGTCGAGCATGGTCAGTCACTAGATGGCTGTCCGCTTGAGGATACCCGGTACTGTAAGCTTGGATGTGTGTGTGTGGCGCAATGGATAAGTGCTCGGAATTATTAATCGGACAGTCAAGATCCAATTCCAATTGAGTTCGTTATATTCACTCACACGCACATACCCTTGGGAAAGGCAAGAATCCACCATTTTTTCTTCCCAGCTGTGGGTTGATTATTAAGACTCGTTTCCCTAAAACTTTATTATCTGAAAACATTCTTACAAGTTTTTCTTGCTTTAAATATGCTGAAAATGATTGATATGTCGTAGAAAACGTATCACTTACTAACTCACTCAGTCATCTCCCCTATGCATGGGTTAAATAGTTGGAATAAATGAATAATTCCTTATTGTCCCAATCAAAAAATTCCTTTTATCTGAAAAAATAACTTGCAATGTTTTGGTTTGTTTTGTTTTACGGCATATCATCCTCAATGGGTTTTTAATGTCGACAAGATTTTTGTCGCTGGTAATATGTTTTTCCAAATATATTGCTGGTATTTTTTTTTTTCAAGAATGCATTGCTGGTAATGTTTTCTTTCAAAACCTTATTGCTGGTAATATTTTTACATAAATGTATTGCTAGTATGAAAACCTATTTTTACACTTTTTTTTTCATCCCAGTTTGGTGACCAACGATATACCCACAGCTGGTACTCTAACAGCTGCTTTCACCCCGGGTCAGGGAACACCAGCAATTCCACGCTCTTCAAAATCTCTTGATCAGAAGCCTTACTTTTGAATGTAGTTTATCGTCTTACCTAGAATGCGGATGTAGTTTATCGTCATACCCAGAACAAGCAATGTTTTGATAAACCGTAGAAAATGAGTCAGTCAGTCAATCCAGCCATAGCTATGGGTAATATACCAGGGTAGATTGGGATATTTAGATATGGGTAGCAACAAGTTTCAGAGAAGGAAAACACACAATTCCAGCAACAGTAAAGACACGTGTATGATACAGCTCTGTAATTCAGCACCGTGATTCAATTTTGAAAGAAAATATTCAGCGACATAGTTCTTTGAATGAAATGTTCTGTTTCGGGGTTGAAGGAACAATAAATGAAATAAAGCTGAATGATTTTACACTTTATATCGGGGCAACGTAAGTCCTCGGTATGGTGATAAACTAAATCCGGCAGCGATGCCTCTGATCGGGATATTGTGAGTTTTGAGGGGCGAGCAACCACATTCTTAATAGCTGTTGTTCCCTTGCCCACCCTGAGCAGAGATAATAGCATCTGTTATGATCACAGCTGTTGGCAAATTGGGAATTCTCTATACAACAATATATATATATATATATATATATATATATATAAATGTATAAAAATAAATTTTTATATTAAAAATAATATACCAGCAATATATTTTGTATGTTGTAGCGACTTCACACCAAATCCGTTTAAAATACTAGCAAGCAACCAGCATAAACAAAATCATTCATGAAATTAGTCCATATAATATCCTACAATATCTTAAAGAAATCAAACTGTATTCCAAAATATTACTATAAGAAAACAACATAAAATACACATATCAACGCCTTCAGTTACGATGTAAATGCTGAGTATCATCTACCATGTATTCAATTATGAAAGCAGAATAACATATACGATATTTTTATTATTTCTAAGCTCCTAGTAAATGACCCATAAGGAGTTAATATGCCGTTAAAGGAACAATTCATATCGTATCAATCATTTGTGGTCGATAAAAAGACTACTAGTGAAGTATTTTATTGTAAGGAAGAAATGTTTCATGAAAGTTTTTTTTTTCACTATTTACATTATTCGGAATATTGTCCTCTTCTTTGTCGCCATATTTCTTACAGTGTTTCGGCCGTTGTACACCCCGGCCTTTTCAGTTGGTTAGAATGTCGAAAGTTTTTTTTTTATTCAAATCTTTTACTATGAAGTGCTTCCTTTAAGGACGTGGGTGATATTATTAACAATAAGTTTTTATAGAAAAATACATTTTGTCTGTAGCTGAAGGAATACAGTTATTTTCAAAATATATTCAGTTGAAACCATAAAATTGGGTTCAAAATATTGAGATTTCGGCATTAAATAACCCATAGAGGTGTTGATATGCCGCTAAACAAAATAAACCAAAGAAACAACATGAAATAACTCTTTCATGACATTAACCATATTAATATCCTACAATTTCTTAAAGACATTAAATTTTCTTACAGAATATAACTATAACAAAACTACAACATACACGACACGTATCACCGCCTCTAGGGATGATGTGCACAAGCATGCATATGCACAAAAGCTGAGTATCATCTACCATGTATTCAATTGTGAAAGCAGAATAACATATATTCCAAGCTCCCAAAAATATTAGATTTCGGCATTAAATGACCAATAAGCAGTTGATATATCGTTAAATAAACAAATCAATCACTAAGCCCGATAATGGACCTGCCCGGTTCAAATGCGTCTACGCGGCCTTGTGGGTGATGAATTATATCCCATCCTACAAGGCCTATCCAAATATACAAATTGTTCTAATCCGATCGCTTCTCTATCGCTATTTCCATGGAAATAGAACTATGCTTAATTCCATGGAAACGGAGCTGCACTCTTTAGTCCCATCTATTCTAAACTTCACAGCTAAGAGCCGCCATTTGGCATGCGCTGAATCGAATCAATCTAATTACCTTCACGTTCCATTGGTAAGGAGGAAGTTCCGCTTGAAAAGTTTCTTCCCACGAGCCCACGACTTTGTGAAACCAACTTTCAAGAGAATGCCTTCCCGACCTTTATAATCTTAACCCCATCAATTCTAGGGTTAATCGTAGTCTTCCCCATATTTCCTAATGGTATGCGTTTTTTACTTCTTATTCTTACAGCAGATGCAACAATCTCCTTTACTGACCCTCTATTGAACCTTAATATAAAGTGGAAAATATTATTTATAAATAGCTTTCATAATATAACGAATTAAATTTATATAAAATTTAAGTTAATATTAGGTTCGTGCAAAAATAATGACGTAATAATGTCGCTTTTTGACGTATTTTTAACGTCAAAAACTGACATTATTACGTCATTATTTTTGCACCAACCTAATAGTTACCCCTGACCCAAATTTGGTTCAACGAGTTTTGTAATTTTATACTTACTCTTTATTTTTCGATTATATATTTTTTGATTCAATGAAGATAAAACTGTGTTTGACTTTTTAACGTTTAATAGTTTTTACTACACTATTTTTCATTTTGTTTTTGATTTAATTAAATATCTTATTTATATTATATATGTAATTACTTTTATTTTCCGAGTTCGAATATTAAAAACATCTCTACCTTGGTATTGCTGTTTCCCGCGGGTATTTTAAACGTTAGAGATGAAGGACCAGTTACAGTTCAAATTCATTCTTCTTCGATTACGACATAATATTTTGCTTTTTATTTAGTTTAACGATATATATATATATATATATATATATATATATATATATATATATATATATATATATATATATATATATATATATGTGTGTGTGTGTGTGTGTGTGTGTATATATATATAAAACTAAGTAAAAAGCAAAATAATAATAATATAAAACAGAAATATAACTTCATCCACGTGTAAAAAAAAATAATAAAAATAATGGATGCTTTAATAATAAAAAAGAAAAAGCCAACTCTTAACAATATTAACTACGAACAAAGCCACACTGTGCTAACCGTATTCGGAAATTAAAAACATCTCTACAACACAATAAACATACACATAATGCACCCACTCAATTAAGCTAAAGGTATAGCCGAAATCGCTCGGAACTATAAAACCTTTGTACAGTTTTTACACACTCTTTTTCCAAAAGTTCGAAAACAACAAAATTTAAATATATATATATATATTATGTGTTTGTGTGAATGTAATTTATATGTATATATCTATCTATCTATCTATCTATCTATATATATATATATATATATATATATATATATATATATATATATATATATCGTCATCCACACAAAAACACACACATATATATATATATATATTTATGTGTGTGTGTTTGTATATATATATATATATATATATATATATATATATATATATATATACATATACTCGGTATTTATTGGAAAGCGCTCAATATCAGTGATAGGGCTAACATATTCAGTCGTAAGCCTATGAGTTTGTGACCCAGGGTTTCACGGTTTTGCGATCAAATGAGAAACTTGTCAGACAAACTGATCATCGTGAAAAAGCGTGAAACCCAGAGTTACAAACACATATCCATACGAATGAATATATATATATATATATATATATATATATATATATATATATATATATATATATATATATATATATATTGATAATAAGACGGAGACTTTAATTATCCATTTCAATTATAACTTATTTCATGAACACCAAGGTGTTCATCTCTTCAAACCAAAATCTCCTCCCTAAATCTTAAGGATGAGGTTTCCGTCTGAGGAGTTGAACACTTAATAAGTTACAAACGAAATGGATAAATAAAGACTGCATTCTTCATTATTATCATTATAATACTCTCTAGTCTACATTGAGCTCTCCCTGGATTTATATCCCCTTCGGAATTATCCCTTCTAGTCACAAACTCATAAGCCTCATATATATATATATATATATATATATGTATAAGTATCAACAATCTTGGTAATCCGTATAGATAATCCAAAGGAGAATGAAATCCGGAGAGCTCAATGTTAAGTCAAAGCAAATAATTTAATTTAAAGAAAAGACAGACCACTTTAAGGTTACATTAGTTATAATTTCTTTCACCAGAGATTTTTTTTTCTCTGGCTCAATTTTATATAGGGGGCCTCTAGAATTATATATATATATATATATATATATATATATATATATATATATATATATATATATATATATATCAAATTCTCGAGGCCCCTATATAAAAACCGACCTACACTCAACAAAATTTATTATGAATATAGTGACAACATATTACCGTCCATATAAAAATCAATGCTATTTTATATTTCTACCAAAAACTTAGGGCTAATCGTTTATCACTCACAGCTCATCAAAGCCAACCGAGGACAAAATATATACTTGCAGAAAGACTATAAAAGGAGAGAAAAATAAATATATTAAGACATATAAGACGTTCCTGATACATGATTTTATATTATACTCAGAGAGAAACATAATATATTAATTTCATTTTACAGAGGGTTGTTGACATTAATTCAGATTTATTATAGAAGGAAATGCGCGCTCAATAATACACTTCCTGTGATCATCCGTGATATCTACAGCATATAAGTTTTTATTGAATAAATCAGACGGAACTTTCAGATAGAACTTTCACTACTATTGTATCAGCTTTGGGCAGTTAAAAGGTAAGATGTCAAGTTTATGATGCCAGGTAACGAAAGGGGATTTTAATTAAGTAGGAAAGTATAAAAATTTAAATAAATCAACCATAGCGTCTGATGCTGCGGAGGTGGGAATCATTTGAATGAAAACTAAATTATTTCTCGAAGCCTTGCCTTTGAAAAAAGCGTTTCCGAAGAGGGCACAAAGAAACCTCACACAACATGAGCATTTCCATGTCATTCCAGAAAGAGAAACAGGAGCAAGATGAAAAAAGAAAGACATTGTTTAAAACCAGAGTTTAAATTCAGTTAAATCGATAAGGAAATACAGGCAAAATAAAATACTGAGAATGAGTGAGAAGAAAAATGAATTAAAAAATAAAAAAATAAAAAAAACAGAAGGAAAAGGACCCCCCCCCCAAAAAAAAACAAACAAACAAACAAACAAAACAAAACAAAATAAAACAAAACGCAATGCCATATTCTACGGTGATAATTAACATGTATAGTATTCTTTCTTAAGTTCCTAAATTTGGGGTAAACAGTTAGGACGCTAACTAAATTGGTGAATCTTGCTATGCCCCCGTAGAAGTATCCAAGTTAGAACTGTCCAAATCCGCCAAACGATATTTTGATATAGGTGAATTTTAAAATTTAAATTAAGTAGTAAATAAATTAAAGAAACAAAGAATAAATAAAAACCCTGTACTGGAAAACGATGGACTAAAAGAACATAGTGGATCTCTCTCCAGATTCTTCCAGAAGGATTATCAAAGGAGGACAAGGGTTTTTTTCCCCCGTCAGAGTAGATGCTTCCGTTGTAGTATCTGTCTCATGCCGGAGACCTTTTATCCTCCTTTGCATCCCCACTACTGTTACGGAATATCTGTTACGTAGCGGTGATACCATCGGCTATGACGAGCACAGACAAGCCATGACAGTCTTAGACAAACTAAGACGTGCCTTGGACCAGCGGCCCGAGTCGAAACCCTTGGGTGCCCACGTTAAAATCGACTTTGTGTCACAACCTGTCTCAGTGGGGGCATAAGGTAAAGTTCGGAATAAATGAATGTATAATTTTAATTATGGCTTTAATCTTTTTTTTAATATTAGATCATTGCAAAAGTTCGTACCCGATTAGAAAATAAAAACAAAATTTTGCATACTCACAAAAACATAGTTATTAATCAAGTACGTAATCATTTTTATTAACAACTGATTTCTATCGTTATACAAACTTATTGGTATTATTTTCGTAGAATATTCTTTTCTTTGATAAGTTTGCGTGGTCGTAAAGAGTAACATTTTTGTTATCGGAAATATCCTGTAGATCTTGGAAAACTCCGAAGTAGCCGCGACAGGAGAATAGGTTTGGTACTGGAGGATTTCTGATTTCTGCGAGATTTGTTTTTGCAACATGCGGTTTTTTGTTGTAGTGGTAGAAAACGATAGATTTTCGATTTGCCAAAATCGGTCGATTCTCCTAAACCCAAGTCTCTTCAAATAGCGAAAGGCAAATGGAAAGCAAAGCGTCTTCATCAATGCTGGAAGTTTATCATGGTAAAATATGCCAAATCTCATCTTGACAGTTCGAAAAAAATTGAACACGATTCAAATAGACCTTCTGAATATTTTTTGTCGCCTTCCTAAGTAATTAATGAAGCGATAGTGCAGCATTTCATCCTCCATTTTTAAGACATTCATTTATGGAAAAAAAGCATCAATATTCAACAAAATCTGCAAGGTTCCATTCTCAAACTCATCTGAAATTGGATCCAAAACAAACGCCTGTTTCAAGTCAGGATTATTTTATATTAATAATGAAAATCGGGTTATAATGATCAGATATATGTTAAGCTTAGTACAAGATTGAAATCTGGGCTTTATATTTTACTGTTAAAATGGGTAAACATTAATCAAAGTTCTCTTCTTATAGCTATTTCTCTCGCTGCTTTCGCCTACGGGTCTCGCTTCCAGCCTCTTGGAGTACTGTTAACTGTAATAAAAAAGATAATTTAAATGCAACGTCAATCGTCATCTTTTATCGCCTTGAATTCTGCACATTTGTGTTGTCTTTTCTACTCAGTAATGCATTAATAGTACCTTGTGTGTTAGTGGCATTATTGCCTTGTTTGCGGTGAAATGACTCAAAAATATTTACAAGTGCTTAAATATTATGAATAGGTAACAAACACATGGAAGGAGGCATATATTTGAAGTAGTTAAGACTTGGAATATATTAAGATACATAGATTAACAGACTTAAATAGTTGACTATATACATATATATATATATATATATATATATATATATATATATATATATATATATATATATATATGTATGTGTGTGTGTGTGTGTGTGTGTGTGTGTGTGTGTGTGTGTGTGATAAGAAGAATAGCAAATATGAAAGGTTTATCAATCTAAAACGTTTCACATTTATTAAGGCTTCATCAGAAAATTCTCATTCTACGGAGAACAAGAAGGAAATTCTGGTATTTTTTCTTTTGTGTTGTTTGATTTTTATTGGTCAGTCGTGTTTCATGTGTAACTGACTTTTAAAAATAACTTCAGTATAATATGCGGTGTTTCGAATGTAAGGAGAGACGACTCGTTATAATAACGATCTGCTCGACTCAGAGATTGAACTAACAATCCGTTCGGCATATATATATATATATATATATATATATATATATATATATATATATATATATATATATATTGAACAATGAACAATTAAAATTTTCAGACACACTGGGTTGCATATTGTTATTTTTTTGGTTTATTATTTCAATTAAATTTTTTCGACTACTTTCGGCCAACATGGCAATCACCAGGAGGAAAAAGAAATCTCTGCTTGTTAGCCGCAGTGAGCTACAGAATTGAATGACATTTCCTGAAGAAAGTGAACTTTATCTGTAGTTTTTATTTGTTTTTGATCGTTAATTTTGGCCAGTCCTTTTGTTTTTGGTCAAACGGCCTGTTTCAAGTTGTTTTTAAGACAGAGGATGGGAGATTCACGACTTTCAGAATACCCACTTTTGGCATTTGGTCAGTTTTATTGCTTGCTAGGAAAGGGATGTGTGCGTTAAGTGTACGTTATCTTTTAGTTCTTTGGGAGTGTGTGTGATGTGCGTATATGTACAATTTTGAGATTGTGTGTATAAGTGTGATCTAAGCTTTCGGCTTACTTAAGCCATTATCAAAGATGTCAATTACAACATTTTAAACAATATACGGAAAGCTTAGATTGTATTAAAAAATATGGATCACTACTGTGAATTTCTTTCTTCTTTCAACGATAATGTTATTAAACTTATCAGAAGTTACGAAAAAAAATTACATAAAATAAATAGACAACACTTGTCTATATTATTTAATGAAACGTGTATGAATGAAAAGATGCTGCCTAAATACACACAATATATATATACATATATATATATATATATATATATATATATATATATATATATATATATATATGTATATATATATATATATATATATATATATATATATATATATATATATATATATATATATAATACTAGGTATATCTAATAGCCTAATATATATCTAATATCGGAATATATATATATAAATAAATATATATATATATATATATATATATATATAATATCTGAATATATATATATATATATATATATATATGTATATATATATTTTATACTAGATATATCTAATATCCGAACATATATATATATATATATATATATATATATATATATATGTATATATATATTTTATACTAGATATATCTAATATCCGAACATATATATATATATATATATATATATATATATATATATATATATATATATATATATATATATATATATATTTTATACTAGATATATCTAATATCCGAACATATATATATATATATATATATATATATATATATATATATATATATATATGTATATTGGCTCGAAAAACATGTCAAAATCACTAAACTATTGCAGCCGCGTTTCGATGCGTATGAAATGCATTTCATCAGACTATTGTAAGTTACTTGCGAATGATCGTTTTATTTAGATATAAAGCAAAATACAACCTCTTTTTTGCAAAAAAAAAAAGAAATAAAAGAAAAGAAAAATGGGGTTTGTAAGGTTTGAGGGCTTTACCCAGATCAACCAACTGAATATGACCTACTCGAAATTTAATCTAACCGAAGAAGCAAACAAAAATTACGTCATTATTTTCCATAAATGGGTCATGGCTCGTAGATTGACAATCGATACAAGTACAGACGTTAAACACGATCGGATATTAATCGATACATATTTTACACACCAGAAAATTATTTCATGAGAAAGAAAATGTGGGGAGCGGTAATTTAACAACAAATTATATTCTTTGTGAGTTTTTTAAAGTTTATGAATAAATAGCTTCTTTAAGAAACCAGTAAATAATTTAAATATATAGAATTACTTGGTAAATTATTATGTAACTGTTGACTAAAGATTCTTTATATAAGAATGTTAATAACAATAACCAATTAATGCAAAATCTCACAAATGCCAACCAAACACCAATACATCCGTACAATATGTTACCAATAATACCAGGGCAAAATTATATTAAATCCAAATTAATCTTACAAATAGTACGCCATATAAGACGCAACATAATTCAACTAAAATCCAAGAAAAAAACATTGTCAAATTTTAAGTCTAACTGAATTATAAGGTAAAAGGTAGATTGTGATTACAATTTACCGTTAACCCGGATCTTTGGTTTAATAAAACATTCTTATCAAAGAACCTGATAATTTCCCAAGCCAGTGTTCATGTAAGAATCTTCCTGTCCTTGCGATTTAAAAAAAAAAATCCATTTCACCTTAGGAGTTTTATTATCAACTTTCAAACTCCAAAAAATATTTAGAAAGTGATTTATTATTTCTATAAGTATTATTAGTGATACCACTTAGTCTTGAAAGAATTCTCAGTACAACCAATATCGACTTTTTCAACAGTCGGATTCTCTGTTGTAGAGATAGTACATAGTTAAACAGGGGATTTAGCTAAATATTTGTTTGGAAATTGGCATTGGAGAGAGAGAGAGGGAGAGAGAGAGAGAAAGAGAGAGAGAGAGAGAGAGAGAGATAGAGGTCTCTTCCGTCGTATTCGACGTATCAAAGTCAAGTAGCTCAGTTCCTTGGAACCGACAGCTAGTCACCGGCACATCTGATTTAATTATAGTGTTTTGTGTAGAATCGTACACGCTTTTTGAAGGCACGAATAGAGAGACCTGCGCTAAGTACAACAAAGTCCCCAAACGACTCTCTACAGGTTTTGAATTCAGAGTTGTCCTTCTCCTAGACCATCTATAGCCCTCCCAGTGTGTCCTGCTATTTACACATAGCTGGAGGGAGAAGAAAAGGATTACTACCTTTCCAAAGGGTATTAGCATTAAATGAATGTAATGGATTCTACGGGAATTCGAACTCCCCGCTTCCTCATCCGAGCCGCTATCCACTACACTCTCTCTCTCTCTCCTCTCTCTCTCTCTCTCTCTCTATATATATATATATATATATATATATATATATATATATATATATATATATATATATCATAATAAAAATTTACATTAAAAATAGCTTCTTTTTCAACTAACGTTTTTGATGCAATCTATGACATCTACTAATTCGACTGAAAATTTTAAATATATGAGAAAAGGTTAATGTGCGCGAATTTCGGAGGAATAAATTTTGAAATGTTTATTTTTTTAAATACAGGGTGAATTGAAAAGTAACTCCCTATTTTATGTATGATGGACTTTCCCGTCTTGCAAAATTTATAGATAGACGGGACAGTCCATCATACATATAAGATAGGAAGTTACTTTTCAATCACCCTGTACTTTTAATCCTTCAATATACATTTTTTTGGCGAATGTTCATTCTTTCACATAATTCTGGCGATTTTCTAAGCGTAACTTAAGTGTGTCACAAGGACGGTAGCATGGTGCACCCAGTGAGAATGGAACTCACTATTCAGTAATAACTAATTAAGCGAGACAAGGTTGCTAACCATTACGCCACATCGGAGTACACAAAGGATTTTTAATGTTATTTAGGGTTGAGAAACCTAATTCATATAAATAAAAATTAGAAAATTGAAATAAAAAACAGAAAGCCTAATATAGGTTACAAAGTTTAATACTATATTCCTTTATTCAAATACTAACAAGGATCGGTCAACCGGAATCTTTAGTTGGGCACGAATCTGCTAGACATTATCTCAGTTGCACATTAGATTATAAAGAAATAAGCCAGTGTTTCTCAAACTTTTTAAGCTATGGTAAACTTAGTAGCAAATGAAAATATCACGGCACATTACGAAAAATTTTTAAAAAGGTATACATTTAAATGTTATGAAATAAAACCATAGATTTACAAAAATGCACACACAAATATGAACTTAGTTTCTTTCAGGATTTCTGTTTTACTATTTGTGCAGCTTATTTAGTGTGAGACCTGTGCCTGGTGTTTTTCGCAATTATTTTCAATGTTTGGTCGCATGTGCGATAACCAGACTCATTTTTTTGAGTGTAGTCTTTCTCGCTTCATATTTTTTATGTTATTTAATGTTGAGAAGCCTCAGAGCAGAACCATTCATCATGACTGAAGAAAACTGGGGACCTGCTCTGTTATAATGAAACGTTAGGTGCTTCGTATTAAATGTTACAAATCAGTTTCTCCTCAACTCAGCCCTACTGGTCAGAAGAGACATCAGGTGCTACGTTCAGGTTATCCAGACTTTTCGTGGTGCTCCTATAAACTTTGTTATCGTTAGTCATATGTCTTAGTAATCTGAGAACGTTCTTCAGTGGATTGCTCATCTAGGATGCGATGGGTAAATTGTCATCTAAATTACGCTAAAATTAAAATAAGACTGACATCTCATTTCAACAGATATATTTACCAAAATTAGACAAACGTATCTTGAAATACTAACGAGTACATTTATTCAATAAAATCGCCATTGGCTTCAACCACGGCCTTCAGACGACTTCGGAATCTCTTGCTTCTCTTCTGAACGGTCTCCTTGTTTAAGTAGGTGAATGCTGCCATAATAATTGCCTTCAATTCGTCTTTGGTTTTACAAGACGTTTTGTAGGTCCCTCACTCAACTGTGGTCCACACATAACAATCAAGGGAGATAGGTGGCCAGATGTAAGGGGTGATGTGGTCGCAGAAAGTATCTGGATTCTCCTGCTTGTGTGACATGGTGCAGAGTCCTGTTATCAGACATAGGTTTTTTCAGCAGCCACTATGATGAACACTACCTCATTAAGGCACTTGATGTAGGCCTCCGCGTCCAGTCTGAGGCCCTCTGGGAAGATGAATAGAGGCATAACGTCACCATCACTAGTGATCACTCCAAACACCACGATGTTGACTGAATATTTCCGAATCATCTGCCTTGTCATCAGATGTACACCCAAACACATATCTGCTCGTATTGGACCTTCCGGCGCGAATGCCAAGCATACCTTTCCAAATTTTTGAAGGAGTGAATTGCAGCACAGTGGTTTTGGTTTCTCACAGACGATGCCTAACTGACTCTATTATACTGTGCAGTCGACAAAATAAAAAAAACAACGCGCATGCGCGAAATTCAAAATTCAAAGTGGCGACTGTTTACCCATCGCACCCTGTATATACAAGAGACATGTTGATCTGTTGTTTAAATATTTCATATATTCTTCTAATGTTCTAACAATTTGTTGCCTATCCATGTCAAAGTTGTGGAACACTATGAAAAGTTCAAGACTTTATTCGAGTTCTTGCAACGTATAAGTTAACTATCATGAATCAAACATTGTTACTATTATATATAAGTGTTAGCCATTTTTGGTAGCGTTCAACTTTAGACATATTTGTATCGTATACCATTCAGCCAGAGAAGCGCACCTGGTGGCAAGATAAGGTAATTAACCTGTTTTTCAAAAAAGAATTATTTTTTATTGTTTAAATACTTTGAACTAAATAAAAAAATGCATTTCAGATAACCGATAACTTTTCTAAGTAGACTAAAGTCGTTTTTTGTTCTAACTAATTAGTTCCGATAAATCCGGTTTCTGTTGAAGATGATTGGCTATATAAGTGTAAATGCAAACATACAGTTGAGACAGTAGAATCAGGGGACAAATTTTCATAATAAAAATAATGAGGACACTACGAACGCCTGTTTCCTCAAACTTAGTCTAAAAGAGATCTTATTTCCTCGTTTCACTCTAACGATATTTTCTTAAATTCAAGATAACAATTATTTTTGCATTTACAGATGAAGGAAAAGTGCCGAGTAAAACGTAGATTTTTTTTTATCATTTAGGAAGTGCGATAATACCACTAAGATGACAGTAAAAGAAAATGAGAGGTTTTTTAATCAAGAGAAAGGAAGATAAAAGAAGAAAATTCGGAAAGACAGGTTATTTCAGTTGGCGTTCCATTTAAAGTTTTGAAATTCGCAGTTGACATTAAAGCAAGAATGTCTAGCAAGCTGGAATTGTGAAAATATTAGAAAAGAACTTATGACATCTTGCTTTTCCAAAAGTAAAACGATGAATGCCCATTGACAATCTAATGGTACGTTTAAATTTATGTTGTTTGGCTTAGATTGATTTGATATTTTACGGCATATCAACATCAATGGATTATTTAATGCCGACAGGCTTTTAATGTTTGTAATATTTTTTTCCAAGAATGTTGGTAATTTTTTTCACAACAAATATTGCTGGTATTAAAACCTATTTTTATACTTTCATAGTGATTTGACATCTTTTGAAGGATTAACTGTTTGCCCATAGCTGGGACCCTAACAGTTGCTACCATCACAGGTCAGGGTGGGCCTGGGAAAAGCAGCAATTAAAGGGTCGTTCCACCACGTTCCTTAAAAGCTTCTGTTCAAAGGCATTGCTGTTGGATGTAGTTTATCGTCTTACCCGGGACGCGGATGTAGTTTATTTTCATACCACGGACGAAAATTTATGAGGTAGAGATACTAAAGAGACAAGATTTTCAGAACAATGCCCATGAAAATATTTATAGAAAAGACAGAAGGAAACCATTTTATAGCAGTGAGAAAGTGATTGAAGTCGAGATGCCAGCTCAGGGCCGATAATTTACGGAGTTCTTTTCGATCTTACAATAAACTCAAAAATATACAGCCGGAGCATCAGAGTATGCGACAGCAATCTTCAATGCATGGATTAATAGCAGATTTATAGACGTGCTGGATGAATTCTGGCCAGAAAAATTGACTGGCACAACACAACGTTCCTAGTAGTAGATCTAAAAATTTATTTAATATAATCATTTTACTTAATGCTTGCGAAGGACAACAGGCCATTAGATCAAGATGGCGCATGTCTGTTATATTTCCTCACAATTTGCTGGTCTAAGTAATGAGAAACTGAAGGCGGGAATTTTTGATGTGACACAAATATGGAAACTGATTAACGGTGAAAATTTTGTCTCTCACATGACTGAGATTGAGACTGCTGCATAGACGTCTTTTGTTGCAGTTGGGAAAGGTTTCATGCGCAAAAAGAAAGCAGGTAACTACCAAGAACTAGTCGAAGTAATGCTAAAAACTTCAGAACTCTTGGATCAAAAATGAGTATCAAAATCCACTAACACTTCAGCCCTTTAAAGAGATCCCCTGAAAAACCTTGTAAGTGAAGAAAAGGGAGAATATTTTCACCGAAACATCAAGACTATGACGAAGGTGCCAATCGAGAGCCCAGGTGATATCCGATTCCTGTTGGAAACTTATGTGTGATTGTCCTATGAATACTCACAAAAGGAAGTCCTCTAAAAGAAGCTTCCCTCAGATAAAGTAAAGTACAATGAATTGGAGAGCTATTGGCCTTATGGATATTGGCCTTGTGAGATATAGCCTTGTGAGATATTAGCCTTGTGAGATATTGACCTTGTGAGATATTGGCATTGTGAGATATTAGCCTTGTGAGATATTGCCTTTGTGAGAAATTTGCCTTATGGATATTAGCCTTGAGATATTAGCCTTGTGAGATATTGACCTTGTGAGATATTGGCATTGTGAGATATTAGCCTTGTGAGATATTGCCTTTGTGAGAAATTTGCCTTATGGATATTGGCATTGTGAGATATTAGCCTTGTGAGATATTGGCCTTGTGAGATATTAGTCTTGTGAGATATTGCTTTTGTGAGAAATTTGCCTTATGGATATTGGCATTGTGAGATATTAGCCTTGTGAGATATTGGCCTTGTGAGATATTAGTCTTGTGAGATATTGCCTTTGTGAGAAATTTGTCTTATGGATATTGGCATTGTGAGATATTAGCCTTGTGAGATATTGGCCTTGTGAGATATTGGCATTGTGAGATATTAGCCTTGCGAGATATTGCCTTTGTGAGAAATTTGCCTTATGGATATTGGCATTGTGAGATATTAGCCTTGTGAGATATTGGCCTTGTGAGATATTGGCATTGTGAGATATTAGCCTTGTGAGATATTGCCTTTGTGAGAAATTTGCCTTATGGATATTGGCATTGTGAGTTATTGGGAATAGGATAAAATACTTATTTCGCTGGTTTAATTTTGGTGTGAATTTGAATGGAAATTGTATTTTTACTAGCAGGCTTCGCCCACTCGCTATCGCTTCGCAAAGTAAGATAAATTCACTACTTGAAATCTTTGAAACAAAAATTTTAATTGAACATTTCAATCATAAATTTGGTTGTTATAGTTAAGGAAAGTTTTACAAATAGATGCCAACTTGTTGAAGGCTAAGCAAAAATGCAAATTTCAAACACTTTTCTGCACTATATAAGACAATATTCTTATTCTTAAACAGACCTATTTTTCATATGAAAATCAAAACAATGAAGGACAGTTAATGGGGAACAACTGCCCGAGGCCGCGCCCTCCCATTGCACAAGACCGAGGGATCGCTGCTCGCACCGAGGCCAGCGCTATTGACGATTGCGGGGTCTGTGGGGAATTTTTGTCCCTTGCCCGAGTGTGCGCACTCGCCCCCCCCCCCTTTAAAAAGACCTTGTGTCACATCTCGTTCTGGTGGGGGAACGAGTAAATACCGTATAAATTACTATAAAGTAATTTGTACGCATTATTTATCATCTCACAGTTGCGTCTCTGTCAGAGTGCGCTCAGGGGCTTCTCTGTCAAAGGACAGAGGGGCAACTGAGAAACTTATACTGAAGAGGTGCCCAGCTCTGGGGAAAAGCTGCCGGAGACCGCGCCTTTCCATTGCACAACAGAGAGGGATCGGTGGTCGCACCGAGGTCAGAGCAACCGACGTTTGCGGAGGCTGTGGGCAATTTTTGTTCCTGTCCCGCGTGTACGCGCTCGGGTCCCCATTTTAAAAAGACTTTGCGTCACATCTCGACCTCGTGGGGGAACGAGTAAACACCGTATAAATTTCTATAGAGTTGTTTTTTTTTAAACCCAGAACTTATTGGATAATTATGCTCCAGTTTCGCATTTGCTCATATCAATTCTGTAATATGGGTTTTACTTAATTAGATATTCTGTTTTTCTAACTCTTCAAATGCTGAATGTATAACTAATTCTAATTTATATTTTCCCATTTATTTAATAGAATAATTTTATCTTAGAAATTGTCCTCTGTTCCGTCGCCCATGAAATAAAAATGATTGTGCGGAAAATAATGTTCTAGGTGCATCACATCGTCTTAAAATTAAGTGCCAGCAGAAGAATTATCGTTGAAATTTTAAAAGGTAAGCTTAAACATTAATTCAGTACTTAAATGCAGCGATCAATTTTAAGTTATTCTGTAGTTTATTGACGTCTATCGCATCTATTCTTCCCTATTGTGATGATGGCCAAACCAAGAGTCATCCACAGGAGCTAGCTTAAATTCCGCCGGATACAAAAATAAAATAACAGTTACTCCGCATAAACCATGAACTCTACCAAATATCTAATATAATATATTAATACAGGGTGACCCCAAAAAACGGGAATTTTTAAAGTGCGTATTGCCAGATATAAGTAAGTGGCAACACTTCGAGACCTACCTTGAGCAAGTAAACATATCGCCATTTTAGTAACCATGGATTAGTGGAACAGACAACAGCGTGTGTTAGCAGCAGTCAATAAGGAATCTCAACAGCAGATTTCAAGAATGCATTCGTACAGGAGGATGCCATCTATAGGACGTAATTTTTAAAAAATGAAAATTCCATCATTGTTTCTTAAACGGCATATTTTAAGGTTTCAATTACTATGAATAAAATATTTTTCTTCCATGACTCGTTGTTTTATTGCATTGTTAAAAAGTTCCCTTTTTTGGGGTCACGCTGTATATATTTTGAACCTCTCATAATCTGTCATCCCTGAATATGAACTAAACGAAAAGCCCTCCATGCGCGTAACATTTATAGGGCTTTTAAATGAGCTATGAATCATTGAACTCGGACCAGAGGGAGCGGAGTAGTTCCTCGGATGCACACATGCACAAATACATACACATACACAGTATTTTATATATAAGATAGTTATCCCTCTTAATAATAGTGGAGAACAGGAGACCATGAAGCGCAAAGAGTTGATATTCTGGAGGTTAGCATCAGAGATGTTCATGGAAGGTAAAATAAAGTTTAGCTGTGATGAGAGCAGTTTTTTTCTGGAGGCGTTGAAAATTGAAAAGAAATTCCTGTCCCAGTTAAAAACTGAATAGATGTTTCGAGTTATCGGATCTATAAAACGGTGTAAATATTTGTGTCATTATTAGCGTAAATACCTAGTTTAGAATTGATGACATTGGGAAGGTCGGTGGTGCAGATATGAGACAAAATGCGAGCTGTATGAGACAAAGGCATTAATTGGAAAAGATAAAGAAAATTGGAACATAAATATCTTTGATTATACGATTTGTAAAAAAAAAAAAAATTGAGGATGGAAGTGATAGAGTAAAAGTAAGGAAAGAGAGAAATAAGGAAATGAAGAAAAAAATGAAAGATGAGCAAAAGCATATGATGAGAGGAGTGAAGGAAGAAATAAAGGAATAAGAGATGAGAAAGAAAAAGGAAGAAGAAAAAAGACAAGCATTTAATGAGAGGAAGAAAGGAAGTAGTAAGGAAATAAGAGAAAGGAAGGGGAGAAATGAGGAAAGGAAGAAGACATGATGAAGAAGAAAAAGCATTTAATGAGAGGAGGAAAAGAAGTAGTAAAGAAATAAGAGAAAGGAAGGGGAGAAATGAGGAAAGGAAGAAGAGATGATGATGAAGAAAAAGCATTTAATGAGAGGAGGAAAGGAAGTAGTAAAGAAATAAGAGAAAGGAAGGGGAGAAATGAGGAAAGGAAGAAGACATGATGAAGAAGAAAAAGCATTTAATAAGAGGAGGAAAGGAAGTAGTAAAGAAATAAGAGAAAGGAAGGGGAGAAATGAGGAAAGGAAGAAGACATGATGAAGAAGAAAAAGCATTTAATGAGAGGAGGAAAGGAAGTAGTAAAGAAATAAGAGAAAGGAAGGGGAGAATTGAGGAAAGTAAGAAGACATGATGAAGAAGAAAAAGCATTTAATGAGAGGAGGAAATGAAGTAGTAAAGAAATAAGAGAAAGGAAGGGAAGAAATGAGGAAAGGAAGAAGACATGATGAAGAAGAAAAAGCATTTAATGAGAGGAGGAAAGGAAGTAGTAAAGAAATAAGAGAAAGGAACGGGAGAAATGAGGAAAGGAAGAAGACATGATGAAGAAGAAAAAGCATTTAATGAGAGGAGGAAAGGAAGTAGTAAAGAAATAAGAGAAAGGAAGGGGAGAAATGAGGAAAGGAAGAAGACATGATTAAGAAGAAAAAGCATTTAATGAGAGGAGGAAAGGAAGTAGTAAAGAAATAAGAGAAAGGAAGGGGAGAATTGAGGAAAGGAAGAAGACATGATGAAGAAGAAAAAGCATTTAATGAGAGGAGGAAAGGAAGTAGTAAAGAAATAAGAGAAAGGAAGGGGAGAAATGAGGAAAGGAAGAAGACATGATGAAGAAGAAAAAGCATTTAATGAGAGGAGGAAAGGAAGTAGTAAAGAAATAAGAGAAAGGAAGGGGAGAAATGAGGAAAGGAAGAAGACATGATGAAGAAGAAAAAGCATTTAATGAGAGGAGGAAAGGAAGTAGTAAAGAAATAAGAGAAAGGAAGGGGAGAAATGAGGAAAGGAAGAAGACATGATTAAGAAGAAAAAGCATTTAATGAGTGGAGGAAAGGAAGTAGTAAAGAAATAAGAGAAAGGAAGGGGAGAAATGAGGAAAGGAAGAAGACATGATTAAGAAGAAAAAGCATTTAATGAGAGGAGGAAAGGAAGTAGTAAAGAAATAAGAGAAAGGAAGGGGAGAAATGAGGAAAGGAAGAAGACATGATTAAGAAGAAAAAGCATTTAATGAGAGGAGGAAAGGAAGTAGTAAAGAAATAAGAGAAAGGAAGGGGAGAATTGAGGAAAGGAAGAAGACATGATGAAGAAGAAAAAGCATTTAATGAGAGGAGGAAAGGAAGTAGTAAAGAAATAAGAGAAAGGAAGGGGAGAAATGAGGAAAGGAAGAAGACATGATGAAGAAGAAAAAGCATTTAATGAGAGGAGGAAAGGAAGTAGTAAAGAAATAAGAGAAAGGAACTGGAGAAATGAGGAAAGGAAGAAGACATGATGAAGAAGAAAAAGCATTTAATGAGAGGAGGAAAGGAAGTAGTAAAGAAATAAGAGAAAGGAAGGGGAGAAAAGAGGAAAGGAAGAAGACATGATTAAAAAGAAAAAGCATTTAATGAGAGGAGGAAAGGAAGTAGTAAAGAAATAAGAGAAAGGAAGGGGAGAATTGAGGAAAGGAAGAAGACATGATGAAGAAGAAAAAGCATTTAATGAGAGGAGGAAAGGAAGTAGTAAAGAAATAAGAGAAAGGAAGGGGAGAAATGAGGAAAGGAAGAAGACATGATGAAGAAGAAAAAGCATTTAATGAGAGGAGGAAAGGAAGTAGTAAAGAAATAAGAGAAAGGAAGGGGAGAAATGAGGAAAGGAAGAAGACATGATTAAGAAGAAAAAGCATTTAATGAGAGGAGGAAAGGAAGTAGTAAAGAAATAAGAGAAAGGAAGGGGAGAATTGAGGAAAGGAAGAAGACATGATTAAGAAGAAAAAGCATTTAATGAGTGGAGGAAAGGAAGTAGTAAAGAAATAAGAGAAAGGAAGGGGAGAAATGAGGAAAGGAAGAAGACATGATTAAGAAGAAAAAGCATTTAATGAGAGGAGGAAAGGAAGTAGTAAAGAAATAAGAGAAAGGAAGGGGAGAAATGAGGAAAGGAAGAAGACATGATTAAGAAGAAAAAGCATTTAATGAGAGGAGGAAAGGAAGTAGTAAAGAAATAAGAGAAAGGAAGGGGAGAATTGAGGAAAGGAAGAAGAAATGATGAAGAAGAAAAAGCATTTAATGAGAGGAGGAAAGGAAGTAGTAAAGAAATAAGAGAAAGGAAGGGGAGAAATGAGGAAAGGAAGAAGACATGATGAAGAAGAAAAAGCATTTAATGAGAGGAGGAAAGGAAGTAGTAAAGAAATAAGAGAAAGGAAGGGGAGAAATGAGGAAAGGAAGAAGAGATGATGATGAAGAAAAAGCATTTAATGAGAGGAGGAAAGGAAGTAGTAAAGAAATAAGAGAAAGGAAGGGGAGAAATGAGGAAAGGAAGAAGACATGATTAAGAAGAAAAAGCATTTAATGAGTGGAGGAAAGGAAGTAGTAAAGAAATAAGAGAAAGGAAGGGGAGAAATGAGGAAAGGAAGAAGACATGATAAAGAAGAATAAGCATTTAATGAGAGAAGGAAAGGAAGTAGTAAAGAAATAAGAGAAAGGAAGGGGAGAAATGAGGAAAGGAAGAAGACATGATGAAGAAGAAAAAGCATTTAATGAGAGGAGGAAAGGAAGTAGTAAAGAAATAAGAGAAAGGAAGGGGAGAAATGAGGAAAGGAAGAAGACATGATTAAGAAGAAAAAGCATTTAATGAGAAGAGGAAAGGAAGTAGTAAAGAAATAAGAGAAAGGAAGGGGAGAAATGAGGAAAGGAAGAAGACATGATGAAGAAGAAAAAGAATTTAATGAGAGGAGGAAAGGAAGTAGTAAAGAAATAAGAGAAAGGAAGGGGAGAAATGAGGAAAGGAAGAAGACATAATGAAGAAGAAAAAGCATTTAATAAGAGGAGGAAAGGAAGTAGTAAAGAAATAAGAGAAAGGAAGGGGAGAAATGAGGAAAGGAAGAAGACATGATGAAGAAGAAAAAGCATTTAATGAGAGGAGGAAAGGAAGTAGTAAAGAAATAAGAGAAAGGAAGGGGAGAAATGAGGAAAGGAAGAAGACATGATTAAGAAGAAAGATGAAGAAGAAAAAGCATTTAATGAGAGGAGGAAAGGAAGTAGTAAAGAAATAAGAGAAAGGAAGGGGAGAAATGAGGAAAGGAAGAAGACATGATTAAGAAGAAAAAGCATTTAATGAGAGGAGGAAAGGAAGTAGTAAAGAAATAAGAGAAAGGAAGGGGAGAAATGAGGAAAGGAAGAAGAGATGATGATGAAGAAAAATCATTTAATGAGAGGAGGAAAGGAAGTAGTAAAGAAATAAGAGAAAGGAAGGGGAGAAATGAGGAAAGGAAGAAGACATGATGAAGAAGAAAAAGCATTTAATGAGAGGAGGAAAGGAAGTAGTAAAGAAATAAGAGAAAGGAAGGGGAGAATTGAGGAAAGGAAGAAGACATGATGAAGAAGAAAAAGCATTTAATGAGAGGAGGAAAGGAAGTAGTAAAGAAATAAGAGAAAGGAAGGGGAGAATTGAGGAAAGGAAGAAAACATGATGAAGAAGAAAAAGCATTTAATGAGAGGAGGAAAGGAAGTAGTAAAGAAATAAGAGAAAGGAAGGGGAGAATTGAGGAAAGTAAGAAGACATGATGAAGAAGAAAAAGCATTTAATGAGAGGAGGAAAGGAAGTAGTAAAGAAATAAGAGAAAGGAAGGGGAGAAATGAGGAAAGGAAGAAGACATGATGAAGAAGAAAAAGCATTTAATGAGAGGAGGAAAGGAAGTAGTAAAGAAATAAGAGAAAGGAAGGGGAGAAATGAGGAAAGGAAGAAGAGATGATGATGAAGAAAAAGCATTTAATGAGAGGAGGAAAGGAAGTAGTAAAGAAATAAGAGAAAGGAAGGGGAGAAATGAGGAAAGGAAGAAAACATGATGAAGAAGTAAAAGCATTTAATGAGAGGAGGAAAGGAAGTAGTAAAGAAATAAGAGAAAGGAAGGGGAGAATTGAGGAAAGTAAGAAGACATGATGAAGAAGAAAAAGCATTTAATGAGAGGAGGAAAGGAAGTAGTAAAGAAATAAGAGAAAGGAAGGGGAGAAATGAGGAAAGGAAGAAGACATGATGAAGAAGAAAAAGCATTTAATGAGAGGAGGAAAGGAAGTAGTAAAGAAATAAGAGAAAGGAAGGGGAGAAATGAGGAAAGGAAGAAGACATGATGAAGAAGAAAAAGCATTTAATGAGAGAAGGAAAGGAAGTAGTAAAGAAATAAGAGAAAGGAAGGGGAGAATTGAGGAAAGTAAGAAGACATGATGAAGAAGAAAAAGCATTTAATGAGAGGAGGAAAGGAAGTAGTAACGAAATAAGAGAAAGGAAGGGGAGAAATGAGGAAAGGAAGAAGGACATGATGATGAAGAAAAAGCATTTAATGAGAGGAGGAAAGGAAGTAGTAAAGAAATAAGAGAAGGAAGGCATTTAATGAGAGGAGGAAAGGAAAGTAGTAAGGAAATAAGAGAAAGGAAGGGGAGAATTGAGGAAAGGAAGAAAACATGATGAAGAAGTAAAAGCATTTAATGAGAGGAGGAAAGGAAGTAGTAAAGAAATAAGAGAAAGGAAGGGGAGAATTGAGGAAAGTAAGAAGACATGATGAAGAAGAAAAAGCATTTAATGAGAGGAGGAAAGGAAGTAGTAAAGAAATAAGAGAAAGGAAGGGGAGAAATGAGGAAAGGAAGAAGACATGATGAAGAAGAAAAAGCATTTAATGAGAGGAGGAAAGGAAGTAGTAAAGAAATAAGAGAAAGGAAGGGGAGAATTGAGGAAAGTAGTAAAGAAATAAGAGAAAGGAAGGGGAGAAATGAGGAAAGGAAGAAGACATGATGAAGAAGAAAAAGCATTTAATGAGAGGAGGAAAGGAAGTAGTAAAGAAATAAGAGAAAGGAAGGGGAGAAATGAGGAAAATTTAAGAAGAAAAGCATTTAATGAGAGGAGGAAAGGAAGTAGTAAAGAAATAAGAGAAAGGAAGGGGAGAAATGAGGAAAGGAAGAAGAGATGATGATGAAGAAAAATCATTTAATGAGAGGAGGAAAGGAAGTAGTAAAGAAATAAGAGAAAGGAAGGGGAGAAATGAGGAAAGGAAGAAGACATGATGAAGAAGAAAAAGCATTTAATGAGAGGAGGAAAGGAAGTAGTAAAGAAATAAGAGAAAGGAAGGGGAGAAATGAGGAAAGGAAGAAGACATGATGAAGAAGAAAAAGCATTTAATGAGAGGAAGAAAGGAAGTAGTAAAGAAATAAGAGAAAGGAAGGGGAGAATTGAGGAAAGGAAGAAAACATGATGAAGAAGAAAAAGCATTTAATGAGAGGAGGAAAGGAAGTAGTAAAGAAATAAGAGAAAGGAAGGGGAGAATTGAGGAAAGTAAGAAGACATGATGAAGAAGAAAAAGCATTTAATGAGAGGAGGAAAGGAAGTAGTAAAGAAATAAGAGAAAGGAAGGGGAGAAATGAGGAAAGGAAGAAGACATGATGAAGAAGAAAAAGCATTTAATGAGAGGAGGAAAGGAAGTAGTAAAGAAATAAGAGAAAGGAAGGGGAGAAATGAGGAAAGGAAGAAGAGATGATGATGAAGAAAAAGCATTTAATGAGAGGAGGAAAGGAAGTAGTAAAGAAATAAGAGAAAGGAAGGGGAGAAATGAGGAAAGGAAGAAAACATGATGAAGAAGTAAAAGCATTTAATGAGAGGAGGAAAGGAAGTAGTAAAGAAATAAGAGAAAGGAAGGGGAGAATTGAGGAAAGTAAGAAGACATGATGAAGAAGAAAAAGCATTTAATGAGAGGAGGAAAGGAAGTAGTAAAGAAATAAGAGAAAGGAAGGGGAGAAATGAGGAAAGGAAGAAGACATGATGAAGAAGAAAAAGCATTTAATGAGAGGAGGAAAGGAAGTAGTAAAGAAATAAGAGAAAGGAAGGGGAGAAATGAGGAAAGGAAGAAGACATGATGAAGAAGAAAAAGCATTTAATGAGAGGAGGAAAGGAAGTAGTAAAGAAATAAGAGAAAGGAAGGGGAGAAATGAGGAAAGGAAGAAGACATGATGAAGAAGAAAAAGCATTTAATGAGAGAAGGAAAGGAAGTAGTAAAGAAATAAGAGAAAGGAAGGGGAGAATTGAGGAAAGTAAGAAGACATGATGAAGAAGAAAAAGCAATTATGAGAGGAGGAAAGGAAGTAGTAACGAAATAAGAGAAAGGAAGGGGAGAAATGAGGAAAGGAAGAAGACATGATGATGAAGAAAAAGCATTTAATGAGAGGAGGAAAGGAAGTAGTAAAGAAATAAGAGAAAGGAAGGGGAGAAATGAGGAAAGGAAGAAGACATGATGAAGAAGAAAAAGCATTTAATGAGAGGAGGAAAGGAAGTAGTAAAGAAATAAGAGAAAGGAAGGGGAGAATTGAGGAAAGTAAGAAGACATGATGAAGAAGAAAAAGCATTTAATGAGAGGAGGAAAGGAAGTAGTAACGAAATAAGAGAAAGGAAGGGGAGAAATGAGGAAAGGAAGAAGACATGATGATGAAGAAAAAGCATTTAATGAGAGGAGGAAAGGAAGTAGTAAAGAAATAAGAGAAAGGAAGGGGAGAAATGAGGAAAGGAAGAAGACATGATGAAGAAGAAAAAGCATTTAATGAGAGGAGGAAAGGAAGTAGTAAAGAAATAAGAGAAAGGAAGGGGAGAATTGAGGAAAGGAAGAAAACATGATGAAGAAGTAAAAGCATTTAATGAGAGGAGGAAAGGAAGTAGTAAAGAAATAAGAGAAAGGAAGGGGAGAATTGAGGAAAGTAAGAAGACATGATGAAGAAGAAAAAGCATTTAATGAGAGGAGGAAAGGAAGTAGTAAAGAAATAAGAGAAAGGAAGGGGAGAAATGAGGAAAGGAAGAAGACATGATGAAGAAGAAAAAGCATTTAATGAGAGGAGGAAAGGAAGTAGTAAAGAAATAAGAGAAAGGAAGGGGAGAATTGAGGAAAGGAAGAAAACATGATGAAGAAGTAAAAGCATTTAATGAGAGGAGGAAAGGAAGTAGTAAAGAAATAAGAGAAAGGAAGGGGAGAATTGAGGAAAGTAAGAAGACATGATGAAGAAGAAAAAGCATTTAATGAGAGGAGGAAAGGAAGTAGTAAAGAAATAAGAGAAAGGAAGGGGAGAAATGTGGAAAGGAAGAAGACATGATGAAGAAGAAAAAGCATTTAATGAGAGGAGGAAAGGAAGTAGTAAAGAAATAAGAGAAAGGAAGGGGAGAAATGAGGAAAGGAAGAAGACATGATGAAGAAGAAAAAGCATTTAATGAGAGGAGGAAAGGAAGTAGTAAAGAAATAAGAGAAAGGAAGGGGAGAAATGAGGAAAGGAAGAAGACATGATGAAGAAGAAAAAGCATTTAATGAGAGGAGGAAAGGAAGTAGTAAAGAAATAAGAGAAAGGAAGGGGAGAATTGAGGAAAGGAAGAAAACATGATGAAGAAGAAAAAGCATTTAATGAGAGGAGGAAAGGAAGTAGTAAAGAAATAAGAGAAAGGAAGGGGAGAATTGAGGAAAGTAAGAAGACATAATGAAGAAGAAAAAGCATTTAATGAGAGGAGGAAAGGAAGTAGTAAAGAAATAAGAGAAAGGAAGGGGAGAAATGAGGAAAGGAAGAAGACATGATGAAGAAGAAAAAGCATTTAATGAGAGGAGGAAAGGAAGTAGTAAAGAAATAAGAGAAAGGAAGGGGAGAAATGAGGAAAGGAAGAAGAGATGATGATGAAGAAAAAGCATTTAATGAGAGGAGGAAAGGAAGTAGTAAAGAAATAAGAGAAAGGAAGGGGAGAAATGAGGAAAGGAAGAAGACATGATGAAGAAGAAAAAGCATTTAATGAGAGGAGGAAAGGAAGTAGTAAAGAAATAAGAGAAAGGAAGGGGAGAAATGAGGAAAGGAAGAAGACATGATGAAGAAGAAAAAGCATTTAATGAGAGGAGGAAAGGAAGTAGTAAAGAAATAAGAGAAAGGAAGGGGAGAAATGAGGAAAGGAAGAAGACATGATGAAGAAGAAAAAGCATTTAATGAGAGAAGGAAAGGAAGTAGTAAAGAAATAAGAGAAAGGAAGGGGAGAATTGAGGAAAGTAAGAAGACATGATGAAGAAGAAAAAGCATTTAATGAGAGGAGGAAAGGAAGTAGTAACGAAATAAGAGAAAGGAAGGGGAGAAATGAGGAAAGGAAGAAGACATGATGATGAAGAAAAAGCATTTAATGAGAGGAGGAAAGGAAGTAGTAAAGAAATAAGAGAAAGGAAGGGGAGAAATGAGGAAAGGAAGAAGACATGATGAAGAAGAAAAAGCATTTAATGAGAGGAGGAAAGGATGTAGTAAAGAAATAAGAGAAAGGAAGGGGAGAATTGAGGAAAGTAAGAAGACATGATGAAGAAGAAAAAGCATTTAATGAGAGGAGGAAAGGAAGTAGTAAAGAAATAAGAGAAAGGAAGGGGAGAAATGAGGAAAGGAAGAAGACATGATGAAGAAGAAAAAGCATTTAATGAGAGAAGGAAAGGAAGTAGTAAAGAAATAAGAGAAAGGAAGGGGAGAATTGAGGAAAGTAAGAAGACATGATGAAGAAGAAAAAGCATTTAATGAGAGGAGGAAAGGAAGTAGTAACGAAATAAGAGAAAGGAAGGGGAGAAATGAGGAAAGGAAGAAGACATGATGATGAAGAAAAAGCATTTAATGAGAGGAGGAAAGGAAGTAGTAAAGAAATAAGAGAAAGGAAGGGGAGAAATGAGGAAAGGAAGAAGACATGATGAAGAAGAAAAAGCATTTAATGAGAGGAGGAAAGGAAGTAGTAAAGAAATAAGAGAAAGGAAGGGGAGAATTGAGGAAAGGAAGAAAACATGATGAAGAAGTAAAAGCATTTAATGAGAGGAGGAAAGGAAGTAGTAAAGAAATAAGAGAAAGGAAGGGGAGAATTGAGGAAAGTAAGAAGACATGATGAAGAAGAAAAAGCATTTAATGAGAGGAGGAAAGGAAGTAGTAAAGAAATAAGAGAAAGGAAGGGGAGAAATGAGGAAAGGAAGAAGACATGATGAAGAAGAAAAAGCATTTAATGAGAGGAGGAAAGGAAGTAGTAAAGAAATAAGAGAAAGGAAGGGGAGAATTGAGGAAAGGAAGAAAACATGATGAAGAAGTAAAAGCATTTAATGAGAGGAGGAAAGGAAGTAGTAAAGAAATAAGAGAAAGGAAGGGGAGAATTGAGGAAAGTAAGAAGACATGATGAAGAAGAAAAAGCATTTAATGAGAGGAGGAAAGGAAGTAGTAAAGAAATAAGAGAAAGGAAGGGGAGAAATGAGGAAAGGAAGAAGACATGATGAAGAAGAAAAAGCATTTAATGAGAGGAGGAAAGGAAGTAGTAAAGAAATAAGAGAAAGGAAGGGGAGAAATGAGGAAAGGAAGAAGAGATGATGATGAAGAAAAAGCATTTAATGAGAGGAGGAAAGGAAGTAGTAAAGAAATAAGAGAAAGGAAGGGGAGAAATGAGGAAAGGAAGAAGACATGATGAAGAAGAAAAAGCATTTAATGAGAGGAGGAAAGGAAGTAGTAAAGAAATAAGAGAAAGGAAGGGGAGAAATGAGGAAAGGAAGAAGACATGATGAAGAAGAAAAAGCATTTAATGAGAGGAGGAAAGGAAGTAGTAAAGAAATAAGAGAAAGGAAGGGGAGAATTGAGGAAAGGAAGAAAACATGATGAAGAAGTAAAAGCATTTAATGAGAGGAGGAAAGGAAGTAGTAAAGAAATAAGAGAAAGGAAGGGGAGAATTGAGGAAAGGAAGAAGACATGATGAAGAAGAAAAAGCATTTAATGAGAGGAGGAAAGGAAGTAGTAAAGAAATAAGAGAAAGGAAGGGGAGAAATGAGGAAAGTAAGAAGACATGATGAAGAAGAAAAAGCATTTAATGAGAGGAGGAAAGGAAGTAGTAAAGAAATAAGAGAAAGGAAGGGGAGAAATGAGGAAAGGAAGAAGACATGATGAAGAAGAAAAAGCATTTAATGAGAGGAGGAAAGGAAGTAGTAAAGAAATAAGAGAAAGGAAGGGGAGAAATGAGGAAAGGAAGAAGAGATGATGATGAAGAAAAAGCATTTAATGAGAGGAGGAAAGGAAGTAGTAAAGAAATAAGAGAAAGGAAGGGGAGAAATGAGGAAAGGAAGAAGACATGATGAAGAAGAAAAAGCATTTAATGAGAGGAGGAAAGGAAGTAGTAAAGAAATAAGAGAAAGGAAGGGGAGAAATGAGGAAAGGAAGAAGACATGATGAAGAAGAAAAAGCATTTAATGAGAGGAGGAAAGGAAGTAGTAAAGAAATAAGAGAAAGGAAGGGGAGAATTGAGGAAAGGAAGAAAACATGATGAAGAAGTAAAAGCATTTAATGAGAGGAGGAAAGGAAGTAGTAAAGAAATAAGAGAAAGGAAGGGGAGAATTGAGGAAAGGAAGAAGACATGATGAAGAAGAAAAAGCATTTAATGAGAGGAGGAAAGGAAGTAGTAAAGAAATAAGAGAAAGGAAGGGGAGAAATGAGGAAAGGAAGAAGACATGATGAAGAAGAAAAAGCATTTAATGAGAGGAGGAAAGGAAGTAGTAAAGAAATAAGAGAAAGGAAGGGGAGAAATGAGGAAAGGAAGAAGACATGATAAAGAAGAATAAGCATTTAATGAGAGAAGGAAAGGAAGTAGTAAAGAAATAAGAGAAAGGAAGGGGAGAAATGAGGAAAGGAAGAAGACATGATGAAGAAGAAAAAGCATTTAATGAGAGGAGGAAAGGAAGTAGTAAAGAAATAAGAGAAAGGAAGGGGAGAAATGAGGAAAGGAAGAAGACATGATGAAGAAGAAAAAGCATTTAATGAGAGGAGGAAAGGAAGTAGTAAAGAAATAAGAGAAAGGAAGGGGAGAAATGAGGAAAGGAAGAAGACATGATGAAGAAGAAAAAGCATTTAATGAGAGGAGGAAAGGAAGTAGTAAAGAAATAAGAGAAAGGAAGGGGAGAATTGAGGAAAGGAAGAAAACATGATGAAGAAGTAAAAGCATTTAATGAGAGGAGGAAAGGAAGTAGTAAAGAAATAAGAGAAAGGAAGGGGAGAAATGAGGAAAGGAAGAAGACATGATTAAGAAGAAAAAGCATTTAATGAGAGGAGGAAAGGAAGTAGTAAAGAAATAAGAGAAAGGAAGGTGAGAAATGAGGAAAGGAAGAAGAGATGATGATGAAGAAAAAGCATTTAATGAGAGGAGGAAAGGAAGTAGTAAAGAAATAAGAGAAAGGAAGGGGAGAAATGAGGAAAGGAAGAAGACATGATGAAGAAGAAAAAGCATTTAATGAGAGGAGGAAAGGAAGTAGTAAAGAAATAAGAGAAAGGAAGGGGAGAAATGAGGAAAGGAAGAAGACATGATGAAGAAGAAAAAGCATTTAATGAGAGGAGGAAAGGAAGTAGTAAAGAAATAAGAGAAAGGAAGGGGAGAAATGAGGAAAGGAAGAAGACATGATGAAGAAGAAAAAGCATTTAATGAGAGGAGGAAAGGAAGTAGTAAAGAAATAAGAGAAAGGAAGGGGAGAAATGAGGAAAGGAAGAAGACATGATGAAGAAGAAAAAGCATTTAATGAGAGGAGGAAAGGAAGTAGTAAAGAAATAAGAGAAAGGAAGGGGAGAAATGAGGAAAGGAAGAAGACATGATGAAGAAGAAAAAGCATTTAATGAGAGGAGGAAAGGAAGTAGTAAAGAAATAAGAGAAAGGAAGGGGAGAAATGAGGAAAGGAAGAAGACATGATGAAGAAGAAAAAGCATTTAATGAGAGAAGGAAAGGAAGTAGTAAAGAAATAAGAGAAAGGAAGGGGAGAAATGAGGAAAGGAAGAAGACATGATGAAGAAGAAAAAGCATTTAATGAGAGAAGGAAAGGAAGTAGTAAAGAAATAAGAGAAAGGAAGGGGAGAAATGAGGAAAGGAAGAAGACATGATGAAGAAGAAAAAGCATTTAATGAGAGGAGGAAAGGAAGTAGTAAAGAAATAAGAGAAAGGAAGGGGAGAAATGAGGAAAGGAAGAAGACATGATGAAGAAGAAAAAGCATTTAATGAGAGAAGGAAAGGAAGTAGTAAAGAAATAAGAGAAAGGAACGGGAGAAATGAGGAAAGGAAGAAGACATGATGAAGAAGAAAAAGCATTTAATGAGAGGAGGAAAGGAAGTAGTAAAGAAATAAGAGAAAGGAAGGGGAGAAATGAGGAAAGGAAGAAGACATGATAAAGAAGAAAAAGCATTTAATGAGAGGAGGAAAGGAAGTAGTAAAGAAATAAGAGAAAGGAAGGGGAGAAATGAGGAAATGAAGAAGAGATGATGATTAAGAAAAAGCATTTAATGAGAGGAGGAGAGTAAGCTGTAATTGAATGACAGAAAAAAGAACGAAATGTGCAAAGGAAAAAGGGGAGGTTGGAAGGAAGTAATAATGAAAACAAGAGAAAGGAATGGAGAAATAACAAAAGGGTGTCGTTTTAAAATCTACTTGTTAAGCTTATTATATTCACTTTAACACAAATGCTGTTCAGAAAGGTATGAATAAATCTTTTCTCGCTATTATTTACAGAGAAGAGAATGTCGAGGTCTCTCGCCATTGTTAGACACAAGTATAGGGAAATGATTGTGTGCTTACAAGGGATATGATCCTCCCATGCCAACTTCACTCCCCGAGCTTTTAGCTACTAAGCTACAGTGGTATGGACCATGATATCTATCTATCTATCTATCTATCTATCTATCTATCTACTTGTTTCTATCTATCTACTTGTGATGTGTCTGTTTTCTTTTGAAGTTTTCTTACTTGTTTCTATCTATCTATCTATCTATCTATCTATCTATCTATCTATCTACTTGTTTCTATCTATCTACTTATTTCTATCTTTCTTAGTCTCCAGTGATGTGTCTGTTTTCTCTTGAAGTTTCCTTGTTTCTATCTCTCTATCTATCTATCTTAGTCTCCTGTAATTTTTCTGTCTGTCTTGAGTTTTCCGTACATGTTTCTATCTATCTATCTATCTATCTATCTATCTATCTATCTATCTATCTATCTATCTATCTATGCACATATCTGCGAACACACATTACTTACATATATGTGAACACACACGTAAACACAGTCAAAAAACAAAAACTTATGGAGAGCCAAGTTTTATGTTTCATATAAAAAGGGAAGAAAAGGAGAATTTCTGAAAACGTTCTTTTATAATTGGATAGACAATGTCTATACTTATGTTTAAAAATGAATAAAATCAGGTCTTGCGCCATATCAGGCGATGTCTATTCGAGGAAGCTGTGAGAATCGAATGATTTATTTGATAAATCGAATGTATACTGCTCATATTTTAACCAGGTGACAAACAAGAGTCTGCGACTCAAGAACACTGGCTGGCACGTAGAGTGACGGCTCACGCTTCTCTAGCTTGTGAATAAACGAAAAACAAAAAAGTCTATATTCCTTGAAGTACGAACGCGAGCTACTAAATTTTAGACGGCTCTTAGATTTTCATTGGAAAAAAAAAACTTATTGTCCGCTCAATATATAGAGGGTGTTCCAATAACTTGGAGCGATTTTAAATGTGATTTAAGTTAAAGCGTCTAATAGTTTTTTTTCTTTTTCTTTCAGAAAGTTTTTTCTTTTTCTTTCGGAAATTTGGGTGATATAAATTTTTCACACTTAATTGCCATCACTTAATTAAAATGATTCAATAGAGAAATAAATAAATTTTCACCAATAATACTGATTTATTTACTCCTGATTTTGATCTGTCTTAATGAAACACCCTTATATATACTCCGTCTTAATGAAACACCCTTTATATATATTCTGCATAACATTTCTAACTTCCACGAGAGTGATTTATTGTACCTTTATGCGCAAACGTTTTCCGTTGATATGAAGTGGGAAGATTATATTTAATCAATTATTTGGTCTTCAGCTAGGAAATTTGGTTCACTGTTTTGAGCTAGGCAGTTCTTCTCGCCAGAATGAATCTTACATATGTATAAGAGTACCAATTGTCCTTGCTTTGAATATTGCTGCCAAATCTGGCCTAGTAACTTCTGCTATGTGTTTAATGATTCTTGATAAGATTCAAAGAAGAATCTGCAATGTTATCGGGCCTGACATGACATCTCGGTTCCAGTCACTCTTCCAGCGCCGTAATGTAGCTTCCCTATACCGTTTCTATAAGTATTTTCGTGGCAATTATTCTGATGAGCTTTCATCGTTGGTACCTAAACTTTATGAATGTAAAAGTGTCATACTAGATTGGCTGCCAGCACTCATCATTTTACTGCTTGATAAATTGCTGGTTGTAACCGCAAGTTCTATGTTAATAGTTTCTGCTATCGCACTTCTCACTTGTAGAAATCTCTTCTCTGTTTTCCAGCCAATTTTGATCTTCCAAAATTTAAATGCAATGTCAATCGCTATCTTCCATCTTCTTAATTCCTGTTCTTTGATTGTTCTCTTTCATTAATACTGTTCTTTTCTCGTATTCTTTAACACTCAGTAAACCCTTACGACTTAGTGACTTTATTGCCTTGCTTGAGCGGAAATGATTTTAAAAAAATGTCCTCATCTTTGTCGCCATATTTATTACAACGTTTCGGCCGTTGTATTCTCTGGCCTTCTTCGGGTGGTTGGATTGTCGAACTGAACCCTTTATTTTGCTCAGTAGGGTAGACTAATTCCACATGCCATGTCTAATGGATGTAAATTATCAGTTATCTCCAGTTAATTCTCCAAGTTCTCCACTTCCTTAACTGGGTATTGAACTCACACCCTTTGGGCCCTGTCACTGGATCTAACTAACGCCTTTATCTACTGTTGCATGTGTCCTTGAGGACATCATGTATATGAATTTCTGGGTATTATAAACCTAATGTCTTCAGCAAGATTTTTTTTTACCAGTGCTCATATTGCAAGTTTGGCTGTTATCATTGCATGTTTTTTTTTTTACCAGAACTAGAACAGTCTACCCCAGTGAGCGAAATAAAGGTTTCAGTTCGACATTCCAATCACCTGAAGAAGGCGGGAGCGTACAACGGCCGAAACATTGTAATAAATATGGCGACAAAGATGAGGACAATAGTCCGAATAATGTAAATGGTGTACTTAATACTTCATCTCAGAAATATAGACAGTTTTAAAAATGGTTGTTCAATTTTCCTTCTAAGAAAGCAAAAAATAAATAGTGTTTATTCTATCTCAATGAAAAAGAAAGGAGAAAGAAACCATTTATATGTTAAAGGTTATAGTATTTCTGAACTAATTTTCAAACTGATTCAATCATATGGAATCGCGAAATGAAAGTTACCTACATTTTTAGATTTTTTGGCTCACAATTTTAGAATTTATTTTACATTAATACAGCCTTTCCACAGGGCTCCATCCTTGGAACAGTTTTGTCCCTAATTTTCATCAAAAACCTTCCTCAACTCTGTATCCATTCCTAATGACACAACTATAATACTCCTGCCTTAATAATGTCTGGGCGATTCGATAAGGTCAAATTGGCAAGTGATATAAAAAAATGACCTACATAGAGTTTTAACTGGTGCAAGAAATGGCTTGTTAATTTGATCCATAACTGCTCACTTTTAATCGTTTGAGAAAACCGTTTTTTATCTTCCATCATCATATGGCTGATGTTAACCTCCAGGAGATTAAATCATTACACCTCGAACTAACGTTTTCTGCTGACATGAAGTGAAAGATTATATTGAATCAATTACTAGGTCTACTGCCGTGAAATTTTGTTCCCTGTTTCCTCGCTAGAATCTATCTTACTATATCAGAAGTCTACCATTGCATTGAATATAAATTCCACATCTGGCTTTGGGACCCTGCTCTATATTTAGATATTACTGATAAAATTCAAAAGAAGAATCTGCAATGTTATTGTTCTTGATCTGGCAACTCAGTCTCTTTCCAACCGTCTTAATTTCGCTTCTCTGTGTTTTTTACTATTAATAATGTCCTAGTTTTTTTTAATGAACTTCTATCTATGGCACGAAGAATTTATGGATTTAAGCGCGGTACTAGATTAGCTACAAGATTTCATCATTTTACAGTTGAAAAGTCTAGATGTAACCATCAGTTCTATGCTAACAGTTTCTTTTATCGCACTTCTCACTTGTGGAATTCTCTATCCACTTTTGCTTAACAGTCGACTTTGATCTTCGAAAATTTAAATGCAACATCCCCGTTACTCAAGATGAAAGTTACATGGTTATGATAGCATTCTCCATAGAAACACATGTGTGTCAATGCAATTATCTACATTATCTATAGAGAGATTTCACTCCATTCACTCATAAATAGGAAATCGGATATTATATAGCAGAAAGATTAGGGTAATATTAACACGCGTGGAAAGAAAAAATTCAGTATATGAAAGTGTGCGTTACCTTATATTTAACTGATATTATAACTAGAGATTGTGTTTCGTTAAAGTCACTTTGAATACAATGCAAAGCCCTTGTACTATATTTCGTAAGAAACGTTATGACAGTCTATAATACAAATGTTTATTTAATATTCAATTTCTCTCCGTATTATGGAAAACTTTATGGACACCTCTAGACCATTTTTCATTTAACGTTACGAAGACAGTAGTTATGTTGGCCAGCAAGAGTAATAGCCCAAGATTCGAAAAACTACAAAAATCTTTATGGACACCTCTAGACCATTTTTCATTTAACTTTATTAAGACAGTAGGTATGTTGGTCAGCAAGAGTAAAAGCAGAAGCTACGAAAAACTACAAAAATCTTTATAGAGACCTCTAGACCATTTTTCGTTTAACATTACGAAAACAGTAGTTATGTTGGTCAGCAAGAGTAATAGCCTAAGCTTCGAAATACGAACGAACAATAGCAAATTCAAACAGTTACAGAAGTTTAAGTATCAAGAAAGTGTTTATTTCAGAAGCAGGGTAAATGTAAAACCAAATTCCGAAGGAGCCTTGGAATAGCGAAAAATCCATTCGAGAATCTATGCAAAGGAATAAAAAAAGCTAAAAATTCGTTTCTAGCAAATAAATGAGAACTGAACTGTCATTTTATTTCAATTCTTCAATATGGAAGTGAATGTTTCAGAATTTCCCCACAGATGAATAAAATACTGGAAGTAAGAGAAATGTGGTTCTATATAAGGATGTGCAGAATAACGAAGTACGTAAGTCTTAAGGAAAACTGAGACAGTAACGAAATTTATACATAGAATGGGAAAGAGACAATTAAAATGTCTAGGAAACGTTCTGCTATTCATTTCGAAGTTCTTGACAAAATCCAAAAAAGTATTTGTAATGAAATCGATCAGACTTGGCATCTCCACTAAAGTCAGTTTCTCACCGACGTAACGTGGCTTCCCTCTGTCTTTTCTACAAATCTTTTCATGGCAACTGTTTTGACGAGCTTCTTTTCCCTGGTTTACCCATCTGCATGAATTTAAGAGTTCTACTAGATTGACATGTACCCTCCCACACGCTTACTACTGAAATAGTTTAATGTAACCATCACTTCTACCCGAACAGTTTCTTTTCTCGCATTCCCCGCGTGTAGAAATTCTTTTTATTCAATTGCTTACCTTTAATGCAATGCTAATCAACATCTTTTATCTTCTTGAATCCCGTTCATCTTTTCGTCTTTCCTCAATTTTCCCTGTACTAAAACCTTTCTCTTACTTACCCTGCGTTCTAGTGACATTTCCGCCTTGCTTAGGGTAAAATGATTAAAAAAAAAAAAAAAAAAACATAACAAAAAAGAGGTACTTGGAGAATTTAGCACTCAGATGACACATGTAAGACAAACGGGACAATTCCAGGCTAGATTTGGCAGTAATGCTCCATTTTGGCCTAATCTATATAATAATGATAACGCATGACAAGAGCCTTGTAATTCCTGGGTGGGGGGACAGAATGACATTTTTCCATCATAATTAGCAATGGTTGATGCAGGGAGCGATGGCTATATTATTGCCATTTTATATTTTTTAATTTTGAGCCTTGATTCTTTTTGATTTTATCAACCGCACAGTTTATTAGGGTCAGGTTGGCACCGTCTCCGAGAAAAAGAGCAGCAGGACGCAATTCATTCCACCAAAAATTTGGAAGCAACATGTTTGGTTTTCTCACCGGAAGGTCTAATACGGACATTTCCGAGTGATTGGATTTCTATTCGAGGACAGTGCAGAGGATTCAGTTCGATGAGGATAATGGTGTTTCCGATGGTGTTTGGAGTGATCACTAATATTGGGGACGTTATGGGTCCATTGATCTTCCCACTTAACAAGGAGGCCTGCATTAAGTGCCTTGAGGAGGTAGAGCTGCCCTGGGTCAAGTGAGTGCCTGCTGGAAGACCCTATGTCTAGTATCAGGACTCTGCACCATGCAACATAAGCAAGAGAACACATTCATGGCTGTGAGACAATATCTGCGACTACATTACACCTTACAATTGGCCACCTAACTCCCCAGACTGCAACCCCCTTCATTATTACGTGTAGGACGCATTTGGACGAGAGATCAAGACAAATCCTTGTAGCACCAAAGATGATTATAGCAGCATTCACCAACAAGGAGATCGCCAAGAAGAGATACAGGACATTTCGATGTCGTCTGGGGGCCGTGGTTTAAGCCAATGGAAATTTTATTAAGTAAATCTACACTTTAGTGTTTCAATATATTTTATGTAATTTTGGTAAACATATCTCTTAAAATGAGATGTCAGTGTTATATTCATTTTTTAATTATTTAGACGACAATTTATCAATCGCAGCCTATGCATACATATATTCATCAACTTAAACAAGGAGACCGTCCAGAAGAGATGCAGGAGATTCCGAAGTCGCCTGGAGGCCGTGGTTGAAGCCAATGGAAATTTTATTGAATAAATATACTCTTTAGCATTTCAAGATAATTTGTGTAATTTTGGTAAACATATCTGTTAAAATGAAATGTCAGTGTTATTTAGATTTTTGCGTAATTTAGACGATAATCGATCCATCGTACCCTATATATGTGAGTTTAAGTAGTGGTCTAAAGTTAACTTGAGACGCAAAGACTTTCGAAGTATGAAGCCTCATAAAGTGTATAGGCGATTGTGACTGGAGAAAAGACGGTCACGTTTTGATCAATGATAATGAAATGATGCGATCAAAGCCATAATGGAAAATCTGTCTTCTCCTTTCTTTCTTTTCATTGTTTTTTTGTTAAATAATGCGTAGGCTTGAAAAAGTTAAATAATGATTATCACAGAAATCCTAGGAGTATTTTTTCTTCTTCTTAAACCCCCAAAAGTGCAAGGATAATGTCGCTTTTTAACTTTAAAGAATACGTCAAAAAGGACATTATTTTTGCACCAACCTAATATTTTCATACAAACAATAAGCATCTTTGATCTTTACAGAGAATGTAATTGAAGACCGTACTGTACTGATCTCATGTTTGGTCCGAAATGGCACCAAACTGATTGGGACGATTTGAAACATCTTGTGTGTGACAGTAATTGATTGTCTCTGTTTAAATTCTGATATAAAATTAAAAAAAAAAGAAAAACGCGCGAAAAAGATGTGTATGATATCGGCAGTTGACAGATCGAAATCTCTGATGTTTTTCTGGTCCTTTCTCTCTCTGGTTATTTTGGGTGGTAACGTAAGAGAATCACAGTTTAAAGAAGATTCGCAGTAGCGTTAGCACAGCGCAGCTCGAAAAGATGGTCGATCGGCTGACAACCGCTCTCTCACTTTACGTCTTACGCGCGGTCTCGTTAAAACAGGATGTCCTTCCCAAAATAAAACGAAGAAAAAGAAAAACGATTTAGTAACAATAAAATCAAGTAGGTGCGGAAATTTAAATATCGATGAAGTAATTTGACAGAGGACGGTAAGTGGGTCGATGAGATCTCAAGACGTCTTGGGATGGCCAAAGACGCAATCCAAAAACTAGTCAGAGCATTACAAGGCAGGATGATTTCTTTGCTAACAAAGAAAAGAGTACTGAGTACATGACATATGTCGTACTATACGGCAGCGATTGCTGGACGGTCTTCTCAAAGATGAAGAAGAGACTCGAAGCGACGAAGGTATTGCTCTACAGAAGGATGATAATGATATCCTGGATCGAGCGTGGGAGCAAAGATGAGATTTTGGAGATGATACAAACAAGGAGGAAGCTTATACTTAACACCATGATGAGGCAGCTGAAATTTCTGGGAAACATAATGAGACAGGAGGGCTTGGAGAATCTAATACTCAAAGGTCGAATAGAGTGAGAAATAAACAAGGGAAAGCAACACACGTCATACCAAGTAGGCTTAAGTAAGTGAATGACAGAACATGGCCTGGGGCAAATAGCAAAGAGACAAAACTTATTGAGAGTTACAAGGGATAGGATAAGTGGAGAGCCATGATCGCCTACATCCTGAAAGGACTCGGCACAGAAAAAAAAAAGACCTGAAGACAGCCGCAGATGCTAACGTAACGGTGCAGCCAATTGGGAACTGTCGCAAAAAACAACAGTTCGGCCAACATCGTTAATTTTCTTCTCACTCGAATATTTTCTTCCTCCATTCCACTGAATTTTCTATTCTTCCTACACCATTTTCGTTTCTTTTTAAATCAATTTTTTCCTCTGATTTTCATATAATTCTTTGTTTGTACCTCAAATCCTTCCGTTACAACAATCACCCAGTAATCGTCTAATTTGAATAGATTTTAGGGTTTTTTTTTTATTGGGGGAAGAAACAATAAAAAAATTAAAAAAGAACAATTACGAACAACCATCCAACTACTGTTGGCTTACAGCCATATTACGTTGAACGCCGGTTTTCCCAAGAATATTGAAGTCAAGCCTAGTCAAAACCTTATGAGTGACCTCTTGGGAACAACAGATCCTGTAAGCTTGGATATGCGTGTGATGTAGAGCGTTACTGAATAAGGTGTGTGGCTTGGATTCCATCGCAAGAAGCAGAAAGAGAAGTTTGAAGAGTATTTTAGCGTTCAAGAAAGCCCACGCGTGGGAATCTATTTAAAAAAAGTAGCAGTTCTTGGGAAAAACTACCTGGGTAGAATTACCTTTTTACAAGTGGAATATGGAGGAAATGAGTCTGATTTGACTTCTTCGAAGCGAAATCTAGCCGTAAAAAGCTAACGGCTATATCACATTGAAACATTGATTCTCCTCCGATCAACGAAGTTAAGCAACTACGAACTTGCTCCGTGACTAGATGGGTGATCGCTTGGGAATATTAGGGTTAGAAAGCTTGGATGTGCGGGTGGAGTAATGGATAATGTTGTGGTAACATCCCTCTAAAGTGTCTATCTTGGACTCTTCCGCCTACTATAAGATTAGTAGGAGAGAAGGCCTTGGGGGAACAGTGCCAGACTGTTCATTACTGTCAAACTCTCTGCATTGAGCAGAGAAGAACCCAGACGAGGCTTTGCCGAAGGACAAAGTTTCGTCCGGGGTGGTAAACAGACTGGAACCCGTTTACGTAGGTTCTAAGGGAATTTTTTGGCCGAGCCTACGGGCTCGTAGAACCCACGGTAAACTCAGCTTTGTGTCACATATATACCTCGTGGTGGTGGTGGTGGGGGGTTAACAGTCGACCAGATTGTTCAACTGTCGAACTCTGCCTTGAGCAAAGAGGAACCCAAACGAGTCTTTGCCGGAGGGCAGAGTTTCGTCCAGGCAGTAGACAGGCCCGGACCTGCTTATGCGGGTTCTACGGGAATATTTTTGGCCGAGCCTACAGACTCAGAGAACCAACAGTAAACTCGGCCTTGTACTACATACATCCCTCGTTCTGTTAAATATTAACAGTCGAATAGATTGATCGCTCGGTCAACCGACACACACTGACTACTTTTGAAATACACTTCTGTTGTACTTACTGTTTAATCATACTTATTATAAAACCCAGGTTGTGTGTGTCTGTCTGTACGTTTATATGTTACATCGGATTTCCTACATTTTTCAACCGATTTCAACAAAACTTCACAGAACTGCGTAAAATTACCTTGCGGTGGTTCTGACAGCGCCAAAATTTGGAAAAACACAATTGTTTTTGCACGAAATCAATTTGAAAACACGATTAACAGGCATCGCTTTCGCGGAATGTATGGGGGACACACATATCGAGTTATTATAAAACCCAGGTTGTTTGTGTGTGTGTTCGTTTATATATAGGATCAGATTTCCTACATTTTTCAAGCGATTTCAACAAAACTTTACTTTTTTTTGGCAGGTAGTGTTTCTTATTGTCTTGCACACTTTTTTCTTTATTTTTACATTCAGAATACTTTAAAAATTCCATTTACAAAACAATTGTTTATAATAAAATTCTATTCAATCGGTAGACTCATAACGATTGAAAACAATATTTTTGTTTGAGTTTGGGTTTGACAAATCCGTAAAAAAAAAACCCAAAAAACAAACAACAACAAAAAAAAACTAATTAAGACATGCGTGTCCGTCAACCTTAAACAATAATCTTTGTCAATTTTATTTTTCAGTCTTTATGATGGCCGATACTTGATCTATCTCTTACTGTTACATCCCCGGGCAACCCCGGGCTCTACTGCTAGTATATGATATATCTGTAACACTTCTTTTGTTGTTTCTTTAATCATTTACTTGGTCACAACAGATAACCACACGGAATTGGAAATCGGAGAGCCGTGTTCCAATTCCCGTCAGGTTCGTTATATTCCCTTTGACCTTTTGATTTCTTCTTCAATTATTCTTCTTTCTATCATTAGTAGTAGTAGTAGAAATACTACTACTACTAATAATAATAATGAGTTCTGTTTCTCTTTTAATGTTTCTTTTTCTTCATTCATACTATTAGTCTCAATTTTCTTTGACTTCCGATTTTCATTTTTTTCCTCTTGTATTTCTCGATTCTATTTCTCAGTATAACTTTTCAGGTTCTTTTTTTATTCCTATATAATACGCGATTTGCTGTAGTGGCGAAATCGGTGCAAGCACGTCAGGCTATATGACGGTTCCGTATAGGATACAGGTTCGATTCCTGTCGGAGGACGCATATTTTCTATGACCATTTCTGGGACATTCAGGTCGGTACATATTGTTAATACTGTTTATTATAAACAGAGCATTTACTTAAATATTCATATCTTCTCGATGCGTATCCAAATATAAACAAATGACGTCACACATTATGAAATGGACAACGTCTGTCAATTATTTTAAGACATTTTTATGTATCTATAAAAAGAATGTACAAACATAAAAATGTCTTAAAATAATTGTCGGACTTTGTCCATTTCGTAATGTGTGACGTCATTTGTTTACATTTGGATACGCATCGAGCAGACACGAATGTACGAGAGAAAATCATGGAAAATTGTAGTTTAAAAACAGAAAAAAATCGACCTTGCAAACCGAAACGCTCCTGTGTAGCTCGACCGGAACCGTTATATATATATATAAATCAGGATATATATATATATATATATATATATATATATATATATATATATATATATATATATATATATATATATATATATATATATATATCAGGATATATATATATATATATATATATATATATATATATATATATATATATATATATATATATATATATATATATATATATATATATATATATATATATATATATATATATATATATATATATATATATATATATATAACGGTTCTGTATAGGACACAGGTTCGATTCCTGTCGGAGGACGCATATATATATATATATATATATATATATATATTACAATGTAAAAATATTTTCTAGCTTTAAATAACTTTGAAAAGTTTGACAAACTGTCCATCGTACGCTAAATATTTGAATTTTTAGTAGTGGTGTAAAGTGAACTTGAGACGCAGGACACTTTCAAAGTATGAAGCCTCATAGTGTATATAGCCGTTTGTGATTGAAGAAAAATCGGTTACGTTTTGATCCTGTGTTAATGTAACGATGTTAATCAAATAATTAAGGCAGCATCTGTTTTCTACCCCTTTCTTTCTAAAAAAATATTTTCTGGCTTTAAATAACCTTCAAAAGTTTCATAATCTATGATAAATAAAATCAATCAATCAAAATCCAACTACTGCCTTTTTTTTAATCTTTTCTCTTCCTCTTCGATGACGTCATCGCATTCTTCCGTCTTTTGTCATTCTTCTCGCAATTATCGCCGCCGTCCTTACGCGTTGAACTGTATTTGTTTTCCCGTTTTCACTATTTCTAGACATGTCGTTATCGTTGCATTCTCCTAGTTTATTTCCTTGTTGACATTTTTTAAGTCATGTTCGACTTCTGCCTTTGTTAACATAAACAAATTAGTTATCACTTGTCAAATGCAATAAACACGTGTGTTAAAAAATAAACAGACACAACTGTAAATAAATGATTTAATAAAGGCCTAGAACGAAATCAACAATCGCTTTCCGTTTTTTCTTTCTCGCTCAATCTCCCGCCTCTCTTATCGTCATTCTTCTAAAACTACAAGACCCTGTAATGACAGACGGTATTCACTTTATATCATTTTACCACATTTTGTACATCATTTTCTGCACTTTCTCCTTAATGTCTTCAATTAAATTTTTATTTCTCTTTCGTCTCGTTTTCATTTCTTCCTGGATTTCTTTTGGCTTTTTCGCCGCCATATTTGTTTCTTATTATCTTCCGCCAATTGATCGAGTTTTTTTCATTATGACAACTCTGATTACATCTTGCATTCCTAATTGTCTTTTGTGAGCACTTCCTCGTTTTCTTTTTCTTCTTCACGATCCTTTACATCTTCTTTTCAAATGTGATATATTTTATTTATTGTTTTTTTTTTATCATTTCACCCCAAGCCATGCGAGTATGCCACTAGGACGCAGGGGGCGGTTTACAGCGAGTGAAAGTGAAGGCGAAGACTGATTATAGCTAGAATTGAGGAAAGGACAAATGATGAACGCGATTAATGAAAACAGGAAATGGTGGTTGACATTTTTGAACTTTGTATTTATCAGGGAAGAAAGTAAACGGATGAATGTTCCACAGGCGGGAAGTAAGAGAAAAGAAACTGTTGGAGTAGAATTGGCGGTTGCATTTAGCTATTTCAACTGTAAATGGGTGGGACCTAGATGCCAATCTAGTAGAACGCTTAAATTCATGTTTTCGGGGCAATAGAGGAAAAAGATTTTCAGAACAGTTGCCATGAAAACGTTTGGGGAAATAGAGAGAGGGAAGCCATATCAGGTCGGTAAGACAGGATCGATTATATTACAGATTTCTTCTTTGGATTTGATCAAGAATCTCGGGATGTACAGAAAGAGCACCAGACCAGTCCTTTTCCCGATTTCCATCAATCTTTCTACTCCTTATTTTTTCCTCTCCATTTTAAATAAAATCTCTTTCTTTGCATTTTCTTTCTTTTTCGACTCTGTTGCATCTCTCTTTCCTTTTCCAAAATGATTTCTTTTTCTTACCTCGTTTCTTTTCCTCCCACTATCATTTCTCCCCCCTCCACCAATTTTGCTGATTTTTTACTGCCTTTTGGTTAATTGCGCTGGTTCGATCACCACTTCGACAATGTGGATCGAATGAGTGCCTGGTCAGTACTTCGATATGCAATCGTGTGAGAAAAAAAAACCTGTTACAGGAATCCGAAATATGTTTTGGGTTTAAAATAAACTTATTATTCCTCATTGTTTGCTCCTATTGTCAATTTTTCTCTTTTTTTTCTTCAATGATTTTTTCTTAATTTTGACTTTTTCATTTCTTCTTTCTATCATTTACTACTACTACTGCTACTACTACTACTACTACTACTACTACTACTAAAAGTAGAAATACTACTACTACTAATAATAATAATAATGATGTCGTCCTTGGTATGACGATAAGCTACAACTGCGTCCTGGGTAAGACGATAAACTATGTCCAACAGCAAGGCCTCTGATCAGGAACCACTTCTTAATTTCTGGTGTTCCCAGGACCACCATAACCCGGAGTAGTAGCATCTGTTAGGGTCCCAGCTATGGGTAAGTAGTTAACCTCCAAGCTGGAGTCAAAACACTATGTAAATGTAAAAATGGGTTTCAATAGTGGAAATACTTTTTTAAAAAATTATTACCAGCAATACATTTTTGAAAAAAAGTTATTATCAGTTTTGAAGAGAAATAAAAATTTTACCAGCATTAAATAACCCATTGAGTTTCATATGTCATAAAATAAACCAAACAAAACCAGAAATATATTTTTGAAGAAAATAAATATTATCAGCAATACATTTTTGAAGGAAAAAATATTATCAGCTATGGGCAAACAGTTAACATCCAAACTTCTGTAAAAATAGGTTTTAATACCAGAAATACTTTGTAATAAAAAAATTATTACCAGCGATAAATTTTTGAAGGAAATTTTATTATCAGCAATACTTAAAAAAAAATACAGCAATAAAACAGCTATACATTCTTTGAAAAAATATGACCAGCTCTAGATTTCTTCAGGAAAAATATTCACAGAAATAGATTTTTGAAGAAAAACATTACCAGCAATAAAAATTTTGTCGGCATTAAATAACCCATTGAGGTTGATATGCCGTAAAACAAAAAAAATAAACCAAACGAAAAAACTAATAATAATGAGTTCTGTTTCTCTTTTAATGTTTCTTATTTTTCATTCATTCCATTAGTCTCAATTTACTTTGATTTCTGATTTTCATTTTTTTTCTGCTTGAATTTCTCGATTCCATATTTCAGTATACCTTTCTGTAAGAATTTGTATCGAAAACAAATACTGGATTTTCTATTTAAATACCGTAAAAACAGAAAAATGCCTTAGTTCATGAACCCCTTGTCTAACTTCAATGAAATTTGTATTCAAGATACAGTATGTTTCTAAATTGCTTGGAGTATTACGTATCGTTTAAGTTATGTCTCAGGAACAACCATTCACATCAGATTCCTTCTTGGACATTTATAAATCAACTATTTGTCCATGTATTGAATATTGTTGCTACATCTGGTCTGGTGCTTCTGTTGTACATCTAGAGCTTCTTGAAAAAAATCCAATGAAGGATCTGTTAAATAATATACCCCGACCAGGCATATCGACTTTAGTCACTTTCTCGTCTACATTAGTTGCCTTCGCACTAACTTTACTAAAATATTTTCATGATAACTGCTCTGATTATTGAAAATCAATAGCTTCCTACCGTATTTGGCTGTACGGGTATATAAGCTGCACCCGAATTTCACCGGGGAAAATCAAGAAAAAATTAGTAATTAGTAAAATTTTTAGTAAATGGTACAGCCCAGGCTATATTTATGAGGTATTACTTTTGTTAAACAAGCCATGATTAAAATTAAACGAAAAATAATAGGAAAACGAGGCTATAAAAAACTTTATTATGTCCAAAGTTAAGAAAACAAAAGGAAAATCAAACATTTATTACATTTGAGCAAAACAGTACAGTTACCATTAAAATGTTATTCATCTTCAAATCCAAAAAATTCGTTGTCTTCTTTATCAAAACTCTGATATTCATTTTCAATACTATCATCGTCGTTAAATAATGCGTCATCTTCCGTTCCATTGAGAGCATTGCTAATGTCACATTTTTTACAACAATTTCCGGTCTAATATTATCTCAAGCTTGCTTCACCTATTCGCAGACTTTTGCAATGCTGGGTCTTTTTATTCTTCCTGTAAGTGTAATGTCATAACCAGGTATTACCATCTACGTGTTCCATTGCTCCTTTATGCTTAAGTCTAAGCTAATAGGTGTTGCCAGGAAGGTAATTCCGGCCGACTATCGCGAATTTTAAAACTACATATGGCATATAAGACGCAGGGGAATTTCAAAAGTTAATTCTAGTAAAAAAAAGTGTCCCTTATATGCCGTCAAATACGGTAATTTTGAGAAGGCAGCAGGGATGTTTGTAAACAAGAGAAAAAGGTTAATTTTCGAAGTATGAAATGGAAATATCAAAATTGAACTGTTACTGAAGTTTATATATCAATGAAGTGTTTTAACAGAAGCAGAGTAAAAGTAACAACAAAAGAGAAAGGAGGATTGGAATAGCTAAAAATGTCTTCCAAAAGCTAAGCAAAGTAATATACAAACAGAGAAATTAGTTTGTGACAAATAAAAGAGTAGTGAACTGCCATGTAATATCTGTCCTTGAAAGACAAATAGGAGAGTGAAATATGATTCTACAGGAGGATATTGAGAATAACATAGAGTACGTGAGTCTTAAGGACAATTTAAGATGGATATTTATACAGAGAATAGGAAAGAGGCAGTTAAAATGCCTAGAAAACATCCTGTTATTCATCTCGATGCCGTTGAGAAAATCCAAAAAAGAATCTGTAATGTAATCGATCAAGACTTGGTATCTGGACTTCAGTCACTTTCTCACCGACATTACGTGACTTCTCTCAGCCTTTTCTACAAATATTTTCATGACAGCTTCTCTGACGAGCTTCTTTTCACTAGTTCACCGACCTCTTTAATTTAAGAGTGCTATTAGATTGGCATCTAGATCCCATCCATTTACTGTCGAAATAGTTAAATGTAAGAAGTGGCTTCTAGTATAACAATTTCATTTCTCGTAATTCCCACCTGTGGAACTATCCTCTGTTTAATTGTTTTCCCTGATAACTACAATCTCCAAAAATTTAAATACAACGTCAATCGCTATCTTCTGTCTTCTTGTATCTCGTTCAACTTGTGTCCTTTCCCCGCCCCACAGTCCTTTCTATTCTAAGTCTATCTCTTTGACTTTCACTCCTTGTAAACCACTGCGTACATAGTGACATTCCCGCCTTGCTTGGGGTGAATTGATATATAAAAAAAACATGCAAGATTAGCGTTTTAGTTTTATATAGGTTACTTCCACATTCGTTTTCCTCTCATTCTCATTCTTTTCGATGTACTATTTTAGTTTCAATCCCGCTAGGTTGGCTATGTCTTGCATTCTTTTATTCCTTGTGACTTCAATCTGAACTGTAAACATTAAATTTTCCAAGCACTCTTTTCTAATTATGTGGCTCAGAAATTTCAACTGTCACTTCCATTCGTTTTATCAACTGCAGCGCCATGATACAATGCGCGTCTCACAGTTTTCTCGACTGGATAACGTCAGGTTCAGCTCGAGGCTCCTTTTCTTTCTTTTTTTTTTAAAAATTTGAAACAAAACGGTGAATCTTTTATTTTCCAAGTTGGTAGATCGTTTTTGGACATTTCCGTTTTTCTTCTGTTATCGATTGACTGCTTTGTTGTTTTTTGCGGTTTATGAACCTTTTGTAGATTATTTAAAGCCAGAAAATATTTTTAGATTTTAAGGACATTTTTGAAGATAATAATGATTTACTGATACAAGTGTTACTAATTAACCCATAGCTGGGGGAGAAGATGTGGATTCATAACATTTCCAAGTATATTTACACTAAAATGAATATAACGAACCTCTCCGAAATTGGAAAACCATGTTCCTTCAGAAGAGTGGCAATCATGACTCTCCCCAAATTCTTGTATTTTGTTGTTGTTGCTGTGTGTGTGTTCACACATTTATACACATATTGATACATATACAGACATCATTATCCATGCAGTATCAGTTATTATATTGGCCTTTCTTTTTTTTTTCTCGCGTTCTTTTCCTCTTTCTTTCTCTCTTTCTATCAATCTTTCCTTCTCTTTTTTTGCTATCTGCGATTTTTACACTATTATTTTCTTTATATATTTCTTTTTTTCTCGCTTTCTCGCCATCTTTCATTCACTCTTTCTTTTTTTTTCTATCTTTCCAGGTGTGTTTCTTACACTATCTCTTTCTCTCTTTTTTATCGTTTCCTTCCTTTTTCTCTCTCCCTTTCTCTCATTCTTTCATTCTCTCTTTCTTTCCTTCTTTTTTCTGTTTTCTATCCGTGTTTCTTACACTATTTCTTTCTTTCTTTCTTTCTTTCTTTTAAAGTGCCTTATTTTTAAAACTATCTTTCTCTTTCTTATTTTTATAACGTTTTTTACAATTTCGTTTATTTGCCTTATTCTTTCTTTTCATCTCTTTGTGTTTCGATATTTACTCATCCAACCCCCTGTTTGTAATCATATTTTCACTCTGTCCCACTCTTTTGTTCATTAACACGGCTTCTCTCGTTTTTTTTACCCCATAACATTTTTGCAACTTTTCCTGCTACAAAAGCGATTTTAAAACTTAATGATGAGAATTTCCTGAAACCACCAAATGGCGTTATATGTCTTCTCTTGCTTCGATGACCAGTAGAAAATTATATTACATCTTAAATTAGGTCTATTTAGCAACAAAAATTCGGCAAATGTCCGAAATTCTTTTTCTATTTATTGCGAACCAATAACGTTAAAACCAACTATAATTACACTGGTATCTATCTATCTATCTATCTATCTATCTATCTATCTATCTATCTATCTATCTATCTATCTATGTCAATCTCTTCATTATCTATCTATCTATCTATCTATCTATCTATCTATGTCAGTCTCTTCATTATCTATCTATCTATCTATCTATCTATCTTTGTCAGTCTCTTCATTATCTATCTATCTATCTATCTATCTATCTATCTATGTCAGTCTCTTCATTATCTATCTATCTATCTATGTCAGTCTCTTCATTATCTATCTATCTATCTATCTATGTCAGTCTCTTCATTATCTATCTACCTATCTATCTATCTATCTATCTATGTCAGTCTCTTCATTATCTATCTATCTACCTATCTATCTATCTATGTCAGTCTCTTCATTATCTATCTATCTACCTATATATCTATCTATCTATGTCAGTCTCTTCATTATCTATCTATCTATCTATCTACCTACCTATCTATCTATCTATCTATGTATTCGAAGTAAATCATAGACGAATTTAAAGTATAAAAATAATAGTAAAATCGATTACGAAAAATAAGAAAAGAAAGTGATCGTCAAAATGAAACGAAAACTCACTGAGTTGTTTCAAGTCATGTTTTGTAAGCAACCGAGAAAGCAGTCAATAAGAGGACAGTATTCAAGCCACACCCACTCTCAGATGGACTGTTTCTTTTAGTTTTTTTTTTTGCAGTTGTTTTTTATTTCAGAGATAGAATTGTAATCAAAGATTGTATTAGGTCCAATCAGTGTTTAAAGATTTTGATGTTTTTTTCTTAATTTTCTTTTATATCTTTTCTTAATGCCGACCTTGGATGAGTGTAGTGCATTTTGGGTCGAAGAGGTAGTCTACTTTTCTTTCTTTTTTTGTTTCTCTCTCTCTCTCTGTCTCTGTCTATCTCTCTCTCCTGTATCTCACAGGAAATATGACACGGTTCGTTAAACTAACAAAGTTTGGCCTTCTCCCAAATGAGGAAGAAAAATTTTGATTTTCATGTTCCTCACACGTAGACGTTTAAATTTTTTTTCTGAGATTGAGATGGATAGAAAAAAAGAGGAAAGTAAAGAACTAGATAGAAAGAGAAAGACAAAGAGAGGAAAGTAAAGAACTAGATAGAAAGAGAAAGACAAAGAGAGGAAGTAAAGAACTAGATAGAAAGACAAAGACAAAGAGAGGAAGTAAAGAACTAGATAGAAAGAGAAAGACAAAGAGAGGAAAGTAAAGAACTAGATAGAAAGAGAAAGACAAAGAGAGGAAGTAAAGAACTAGATAGAAAGAGAAAGACAAAGAGAGGAAAGTAAACAACTAGATAGAAAGAGAAAGACAAAGAGAGGAAGTAAAGAACTAGATAGAAAGAGAAAGACAAAGAGAGGAAAGTAAAGAACTAGATAGAAAGAGAAAGACAAAGAGAGGAAAGTAAAGAACTAGATAGAAAGAGAAAGACAAAGAGAGGAAAGTAAATAACTAGATAGAAAGAGAAAGACAAAGAGAGAAAAGTAAAGAACTAGATAGAAAGAGAAAGACAAAGAGAGGAAGTAAAGAACTAGATAGAAAGAGAAAGACAAAGAGAGGAAAGTAAAGAACTAGATAGAAAGAGAAAGACAAAGAGAGGAAAGTAAAGAACTAGATAGAAAGAGAAAGACAAAGAGAGGAAAGTAAAGAACTAGATAGAAAGAGAAAGACAAAGTGAGGAAGTAAAGAACTAGATAGAAAGAGAAAGACAAAGAGAGGAAAGTAAAGAACTAGATAGAAAGAGAAAGACAAAGAGAGGAAAGTAAAGAACTAGATAGAAAGAGAAAGACAAAGAGAGGAAAGTAAAGAACTAGATAGAAAGAGAAAGACAAAGTGAGGAAGTAAAGAACTAGATAGAAAGAGAAAGACAAAGAGAGGAAAGTAAAGAACTAGATAGAAAGAGAAAGACAAAGAGAGGAAGTAAAGAACTAGATAGAAAGAGAAAGACAAAGAGAGGAAAGTAAAGAACTAGATAGAAAGAGAAAGAAAAGAGAGGAAAGTAAAGAACTAGATAGAAAGAGAAAGACAAAGAGAGGAAAGTAAAGAACTAGATAGAAAGAGAAAGACAAAGAGAGGAAAGTAAAGAACTAGATAGAAAGAGAAAGACAAAGAGAGGAAGTAAAGAACTAGATAGAAAGAGAAAGACAAAGAGAGGAAGTAAAGAACTAGATAGAAAGAGAAAGACAAAGAGAGGAAAGTTAAGAACTAGATATAAAGTGAAAGACAAAGAGAGGAAAGTAAAGAACTAGATAGAAAGAGAAAGACAAAGAGAGGAAAGTAAAGAACTAGATAGAAAGAGAAAGACAAAGAGAGGAAGTAAAGAACTAGATAGAAAGAGAAAGACAAAGAGAGGAAAGTAAAGAACTAGATAGAAAGAGAAAGACAAAGAGAGGAAGTAAAGAACTAGATAGAAAGAGAGAGACAAAGAGAGGAAAGTAAAGAACTAGATAGAAAGAGAAAGACAAAGAGAGGAAGTAAAGAACTAGATAGAAAGAGAAAGACAAAGAGAGGAAAGTAAAGAACTAGATAGAAAGAGAAAGACAAAGAGAGGAAAGTAAAGAACTAGATAGAAAGAGAAAGACAAAGAGAGGAAGTAAAAAACTAGATAGAAAGAGAAAGACAAAGAGAGGAAAGTAAAGAACTAGATAGAAAGAGAAAGACAAAGTGAGGAAAGTAAAGAACTAGATAGAAAGAGAAAGTCAAAGAGAGGAAAGTAAAGAACTAGATAGAAAGAGAAAGACAAAGAGAGGAAAGTAAAGAACTAGATAGAAAGAGAAAGACAAAGAGATGAAAGTAAAGAACTAGATAGAAAGAGAAAGACAAAGAGAGGAATGTAAAGAACTAGATAGAAAGAGAAAGTCAAAGAGAGGAAAGTAAAGAACTAGATAGATAGAGAAAGACAAAGAGATGAAAGTAAAGAACTAGATAGAAAGAGAAAGACAAAGAGAGGAAAGTAAAGAACTAGATAGAAAGAGAAAGTCAGAGAGAGGAAAGTAAAGAACTAGATAGATAGAGAAAGACAAAGAGCGAAAGTAAAGAACTAGATAGAAAGAGAAAGACAAAGAGAGGAAAGTAAAGAACTAGATAGAAAGAGAAAGACAAAGAGAGGAAAGTAAAGAACTAGATAGAAAGAGAAAGACAAAGAGAGGAAAGTAAAGAACTAGATAGAAAGAGAAAGACAAAGAGAGGAAAGTAAAGAACTAGATAGAAAGAGAAAGACAAAGAGAGGAAGTAAAGAACTAGATAGAAAGAGAAAGACAAAGAGAGGAAAGTAAAGAACTAGATAGAAAGAGAAAGACAAAGAGAGGAAAGTAAAGAACTAGATAGAAAGAGAAAGACAAAGAGATGAAAGTAAAGAACTAGATAGAAAGAGAAAGACAAAGAGAGGAATGTAAAGAACTAGATAGAAAGAGAAAGTCAAAGAGAGGAAAGTAAAGAACTAGATAGAAAGAGAAAGACAAAGAGAGGAATGTAAAGAACTAGATAGAAAGAGAAAGACAAAGAGAGGAAAGTAAAGAACTAGATAGAAAGAGAAAGTCAAAGAGAGGAAAGTAAAGAACTAGATAGATAGAGAAAGACAAAGAGAGGAAAGTAAAGAACTAGATAGAAAGAGAAAGACAAAGAGAGGAAAGTAAAGAACTAGATAGATAGAGAAAGTCAAAGAGAGGAAAGTAAAAACTAGATAGATAGAGAAAGACAAAGAGAGGAAAGTAAAGAACTAGATAGAAAGAGAAAGACAAAGAGAGGAAGTAAAGAACGAGATAGAAAGAGAAAGTCAAAGAGAGGAAAGTAAAAACTAGATAGATAGAGAAAGACAAAGAGAGGAAAGTAAAGAACTAGATAGAAAGAGAAAGACAAAGAGATGAAAGTAAAGAACTAGGTAGAAAGAGAAAGACAAAGAGAGGAAAGTAAAGAACTAGATAGAAAGAGAAAGACAAAGAGAGGAAAGTAAAGAACTAGATAGAAAGAGAAAGTCAAAGAGAGGAAAGTAAAGAACTAGATAGATAGAGAAAGACAAAGAGAGGAAAGTAAAGAACTAGATAGAAAGAGAAAGACAAAGAGAGGAAAGTAAAGAACTAGATAGAAAGAGAAAGACAAAGAGAGGAAAGTAAAGAACCAGACAGAAAGTGAAAGACAAAGAGAGGAAAGTAAAGAACTAGATAGAAAGAGAAAGACAAAGTGAGGAAAGTAAAGAACTAGATAGAAAGAGAAAGACAAAGAGATGAAAGTAAAGAACTAGATAGAAAGAGAAAGTCAAAGAGAGGAAAGTAAAGAACTAGATAGATAGAGAAAGACAAAGAGAGGAAAGTAAAGAACTAGATAGAAAGAGAAAGACAAAGAGAGGAAAGTAAAGAACTAGATAGAAAGAGAAAGTCAAAGAGAGGAAAGTAAAGAACTAGATAGAAAGAGAAAGACAAAGAGAGGAAAGTAAAGAACTAGATAGAAAGAGAAAGACAAAGAGAGGAAAGTAAAGAACTAGATAGAAAGAGAAAGACAAAGTCAGGAAAGTAAAGAACTAGATAGAAAGAGAAAGACAAAGAGATGAAAGTAAAGAACTAGATAGAAAGAGAAAGACAAAGAGAGGAAAGTAAAGAACTAGATAGAAAGAGAAAGACAAAGAGATGAAAGTAAAGAACTAGATAGAAAGAGAAAGACAAAGTGAGGAAAGTAAAGAACTAGATAGAAAGAGAAAGACAAAGACATGAATGTAAAGAACTAGATAGAAAGAGAAAGACAAAGAGAGGAAAGTAAAGAACTAGATAGAAAGAGAAAGACAAAGAGAGGAAAGTAAAGAACTAGATAGAAAGAGAAAGACAAAGAGAGGAAGTAAAGAACTAGATAGAAAGAGAAAGACAAAGAGAGGAAGTAAAGAACTAGATAGAAAGAGAAAGACAAAGAGAGGAAAGTAAAGAACTAGATAGAAAGAGAAAGACAAAGACATGAATGTAAAGAACTAGATAGAAAGAGAAAGACAAAGAGAGGAAAGTAAAGAACTAGATAGAAAGAGAAAGACAAAGAGATGAAAGTAAAGAACTAGATAGAAAGAGAAAGACAAAGAGAGGAAAGTAAAGAACTAGATAGAAAGAGAAAGACAAAGAGAGGAAAGTAAAGAACTAGATAGAAAGAGAAAGACAAAGAGAGGAAGTAAAGAACTAGATAGAAAGAGAAAGACAAAGAGAGGAAGTAAAGAACTAGATAGAAAGAGAAAGACAAAGAGAGGAAGTAAAGAACTAGATAGAAAGAGAAAGACAAAGAGAGGAAAGTAAAGAACTAGATAGAAAGAGAAAGACAAAGACATGAATGTAAAGAACTAGATAGAAAGAGAAAGACAAAGAGAGGAAAGTAAAGAACTAGATAGAAAGAGAAAGACAAAGAGATGAAAGTAAAGAACTAGATAGAAAGAGAAAGACAAAGAGAGGAAAGTAAAGAACTAGATAGAAAGAGAAAGACAAAGAGAGGAAAGTAAAGAACTAGATAGAAAGAGAAAGACAAAGACATGAAAGTAAAGAACTAGATAGAAAGAGAAAGACAAAGAGAGGAAAGTAAAGAACTAGATAGAAAGAGAAAGACAAAGAGATGAAAGTAAAGAACTAGATAGAAAGAGAAAGACAAAGAGAGGAAAGTAAAGAACTAGATAGAAAGAGAAAGACAAAGAGATGAAAGTAAAGAACTAGATAGAAAGAGAAAGACAAAGTGAGGAAAGTAAAGAACTAGATAGAAAGAGAAAGACAAAGACATGAATGTAAAGAACTAGATAGAAAGAGAAAGACAAAGAGAGGAAAGTAAAGAACTAGATAGAAAGAGAAAGACAAAGAGATGAAAGTAAAGAACTAGATAGAAAGAGAAAGACAAAGAGAGGAAAGTAAAGAACTAGATAGAAAGAGAAAGACAAAGAGAGGAAAGTAAAGAACTAGATAGAAAGAGAAAGACAAAGAGAGGAAGTAAAGAACTAGATAGAAAGAGAAAGACAAAGAGAGGAAGTAAAGAACTAGATAGAAAGAGAAAGACAAAGAGAGGAAAGTAAAGAACTAGATAGAAAGAGAAAGACAAAGAGATGAAAGTAAAGAACTAGATAGAAAGAGAAAGACAAAGAGAGGAAAGTAAAGAACTAGATAGAAAGAGAAAGACAAAGAGATGAAAGTAAAGAACTAGATAGAAAGAGAAAGACAAAGAGAGGAAGGTAAAGAACTAGATAGAAAGAGAAAGACAAAGAGAGGAAAGTAAAGAACTAGATAGAAAGAGAAAGACAAAGAGAGGAAAGTAAAGAACTAGATAGAAAGAGAAAGACAAAGAGAGGAAGTAAAGAACTAGATAGAAAGAGAAAGACAAAGAGAGGAAGTAAAGAACTAGATAGAAAGAGAAAGACAAAGAGAGGAAGTAAAGAACTAGATAGAAAGAGAAAGACAAAGAGAGGAAAGTAAAGAACTAGATAGAAAGAGAAAGACAAAGACATGAATGTAAAGAACTAGATAGAAAGAGAAAGACAAAGAGAGGAAAGTAAAGAACTAGATAGAAAGAGAAAGACAAAGAGAGGAAAGTAAAGAACTAGATAGAAAGAGAAAGACAAAGACATGAAAGTAAAGAACTAGATAGAAAGAGAAAGACAAAGAGAGGAAAGTAAAGAACTAGATAGAAAGAGAAAGACAAAGAGATGAAAGTAAAGAACTAGATAGAAAGAGAAAGACAAAGAGAGGAAAGTAAAGAACTAGATAGAAAGAGAAAGTCAAAGAGAGGAAAGTAAAGAACTAGATAGATAGAGAAAGACAAAGAGCGAAAGTAAAGAACTAGATAGAAAGAGAAAGACAAAGAGAGGAAGTAAAGAACTAGATAGAAAGAGAAAGACAAAGAGAGGAAAGTAAAGAACTAGATAGAAAGAGAAAGACAAAGACATGAATGTAAAGAACTAGATAGAAAGAGAAAGACAAAGAGAGGAAAGTAAAGAACTAGATAGAAAGAGAAAGACAAAGAGATGAAAGTAAAGAACTAGATAGAAAGAGAAAGACAAAGAGAGGAAAGTAAAGAACTAGATAGAAAGAGAAAGACAAAGAGAGGAAAGTAAAGAACTAGATAGAAAGAGAAAGACAAAGAGAGGAAAGTAAAGAACTAGATAGAAAGAGAAAGACAAAGAGAGGAAAGTAAAGAACTAGATAGAAAGAGAAAGACAAAGAGATGAAAGTAAAGAACTAGATAGAAAGAGAAAGACAAAGAGAGGAAAGTAAAGAACTAGATAGAAAGAGAAAGACAAAGAGAGGAAAGTAAAGAACTAGATAGAAAGAGAAAGTCAAAGAGAGGAAAGTAAAGAACTAGATAGATAGAGAAAGACAAAGAGAGGAAAGTAAAGAACTAGATAGAAAGAGAAAGACAAAGAGAGGAAAGTAAAGAACTAGATAGAAAGAGAAAGACAAAGAGATGAAAGTAAAGAACTAGATAGAAAGAGAAAGACAAAGAGAGGAAAGTAAAGAACTAGATAGAAAGAGAAAGACAAAGAGAGGAAAGTAAAGAACTAGATAGAAAGAGAAAGACAAAGAGAGGAAGTAAAGAACTAGATAGAAAGAGAAAGACAAAGAGAGGAAGTAAAGAACTAGATAGAAAGAGAAAGACAAAGAGATGAAAGTAAAGAACTAGATAGAAAGAGAAAGACAAAGAGAGGAAAGTAAAGAACTAGATAGAAAGAGAAAGACAAAGAGAGGAAAGTAAAGAACTAGATAGAAAGAGAAAGACAAAGACATGAATGTAAAGAACTAGATAGAAAGAGAAAGACAAAGAGAGGAAAGTAAAGAACTAGATAGAAAGAGAAAGACAAAGAGATGAAAGTAAAGAACTAGATAGAAAGAGAAAGACAAAGAGAGGAAAGTAAAGAACTAGATAGAAAGAGAAAGACAAAGAGAGGAAAGTAAAGAACTAGATAGAAAGAGAAAGACAAAGAGAGGAAAGTAAAGAACTAGATAGAAAGAGAAAGACAAAGAGAGGAAAGTAAAGAACTAGATAGAAAGAGAAAGACAAAGAGATGAAAGTAAAGAACTAGATAGAAAGAGAAAGACAAAGAGAGGAAAGTAAAGAACTAGATAGAAAGAGAAAGACAAAGAGAGGAAAGTAAAGAACTAGATAGAAAGAGAAAGTCAAAGAGAGGAAAGTAAAGAACTAGATAGATAGAGAAAGACAAAGAGAGGAAAGTAAAGAACTAGATAGAAAGAGAAAGACAAAGAGAGGAAAGTAAAGAACTAGATAGAAAGAGAAAGACAAAGAGATGAAAGTAAAGAACTAGATAGAAAGAGAAAGACAAAGAGAGGAAAGTAAAGAACTAGATAGAAAGAGAAAGACAAAGAGAGGAAAGTAAAGAACTAGATAGAAAGAGAAAGACAAAGAGAGGAAGTAAAGAACTAGATAGAAAGAGAAAGACAAAGAGAGGAAGTAAAGAACTAGATAGAAAGAGAAAGACAAAGAGATGAAAGTAAAGAACTAGATAGAAAGAGAAAGACAAAGAGAGGAAAGTAAAGAACTAGATAGAAAGAGAAAGACAAAGAGAGGAAAGTAAAGAACTAGATAGAAAGAGAAAGACAAAGAAAGGAAGTAAAGAACTAGATAGAAAGAGAAAGACAAAGAGAGGAAAGTAAAGAACTAGATAGAAAGAGAAAGACAAAGAGAGGAAAGTAAAGAACTAGATAGAAAGAGAAAGACAAAGAGAGGAAAGTAAAGAACCAGACAGAAAGAGAAAGACAAAGAGAGGAAAGTAAAGAACTAGATAGAAAGAGAAAGACAAAGAGAGAAAGTAAAGAACTAGATAGAAAGAGAAAGACAAAGAGAGGAAAGTAAAGAACTAGATAGAAAGAGAAAGACAAAGAGATGAAAGTAAAGAACTAGATAGAAAGAGAAAGACAAAGAGAGGAATGTAAAGAACTAGATAGAAAGAGAAAGTCAAAGAGAGGAAAGTAAACAACTAGATAGATAGAGAAAGACAAAGAGAGGAAAGTAAAGAACTAGATAGAAAGAGAAAGACAAAGAGAGGAAAGTAAAGAACTAGATAGAAAGAGAAAGTCAAAGACAGGAAAGTAAAGAACTAGATAGATAGAGAAAGACAAAGAGAGGAAAGTAAAGAACTAGATAGAAAGAGAAAGACAAAGAGAGGAAAGTAAAGAACTAGATAGAAAGAGAAAGACAAAGAGAGAAAGTAAAGAACTAGATAGAAAGAGAAAGACAAAGAGAGGAAAGTAAAAACTAGATAGATAGAGAAAGACAAAGAGAGGAAAGTAAAGAACTAGATAGAAAGAGAAAGACAAAGAGATGAAAGTAAAGAACTAGGTAGAAAGAGAAAGACAAAGAGAGGAAAGTAAAGAACTAGATAGAAAGAGAAAGACAAAGAGAGGAAAGTAAAGAACTAGATAGATAGAGAAAGACAAAGAGAGGAAAGTAAAGAACTAGATAGAAAGAGAAAGACAAAGACATGAAAGTAAAGAACTAGATAGAAAGAGAAAGACAAAGAGAGGAAAGTAAAGAACTAGATAGAAAGAGAAAGACAAAGAGATGAAAGTAAAGAACTAGATAGAAAGAGAAAGACAAAGAGAGGAAAGTAAAGAACTAGATAGAAAGAGAAAGTCAAAGAGAGGAAAGTAAAGAACTAGATAGATAGAGAAAGACAAAGAGCGAAAGTAAAGAACTAGATAGAAAGAGAAAGACAAAGAGAGGAAGTAAAGAACTAGATAGAAAGAGAAAGACAAAGAGAGGAAAGTAAAGAACTAGATAGAAAGAGAAAGACAAAGACATGAATGTAAAGAACTAGATAGAAAGAGAAAGACAAAGAGAGGAAAGTAAAGAACTAGATAGAAAGAGAAAGACAAAGAGATGAAAGTAAAGAACTAGATAGAAAGAGAAAGACAAAGAGAGGAAAGTAAAGAACTAGATAGAAAGAGAAAGACAAAGAGAGGAAAGTAAAGAACTAGATAGAAAGAGAAAGACAAAGAGAGGAAAGTAAAGAACTAGATAGAAAGAGAAAGACAAAGAGAGGAAAGTAAAGAACTAGATAGAAAGAGAAAGACAAAGAGATGAAAGTAAAGAACTAGATAGAAAGAGAAAGACAAAGAGAGGAAAGTAAAGAACTAGATAGAAAGAGAAAGACAAAGAGAGGAAAGTAAAGAACTAGATAGAAAGAGAAAGTCAAAGAGAGGAAAGTAAAGAACTAGATAGATAGAGAAAGACAAAGAGAGGAAAGTAAAGAACTAGATAGAAAGAGAAAGACAAAGAGAGGAAAGTAAAGAACTAGATAGAAAGAGAAAGACAAAGAGATGAAAGTAAAGAACTAGATAGAAAGAGAAAGACAAAGAGAGGAAAGTAAAGAACTAGATAGAAAGAGAAAGACAAAGAGAGGAAAGTAAAGAACTAGATAGAAAGAGAAAGACAAAGAGAGGAAGTAAAGAACTAGATAGAAAGAGAAAGACAAAGAGAGGAAGTAAAGAACTAGATAGAAAGAGAAAGACAAAGAGATGAAAGTAAAGAACTAGATAGAAAGAGAAAGACAAAGAGAGGAAAGTAAAGAACTAGATAGAAAGAGAAAGACAAAGAGAGGAAAGTAAAGAACTAGATAGAAAGAGAAAGACAAAGACATGAATGTAAAGAACTAGATAGAAAGAGAAAGACAAAGAGAGGAAAGTAAAGAACTAGATAGAAAGAGAAAGACAAAGAGATGAAAGTAAAGAACTAGATAGAAAGAGAAAGACAAAGAGAGGAAAGTAAAGAACTAGATAGAAAGAGAAAGACAAAGAGAGGAAAGTAAAGAACTAGATAGAAAGAGAAAGACAAAGAGAGGAAAGTAAAGAACTAGATAGAAAGAGAAAGACAAAGAGAGGAAAGTAAAGAACTAGATAGAAAGAGAAAGACAAAGAGATGAAAGTAAAGAACTAGATAGAAAGAGAAAGACAAAGAGAGGAAAGTAAAGAACTAGATAGAAAGAGAAAGACAAAGAGAGGAAAGTAAAGAACTAGATAGAAAGAGAAAGTCAAAGAGAGGAAAGTAAAGAACTAGATAGATAGAGAAAGACAAAGAGAGGAAAGTAAAGAACTAGATAGAAAGAGAAAGACAAAGAGAGGAAAGTAAAGAACTAGATAGAAAGAGAAAGACAAAGAGATGAAAGTAAAGAACTAGATAGAAAGAGAAAGACAAAGAGAGGAAAGTAAAGAACTAGATAGAAAGAGAAAGACAAAGAGAGGAAAGTAAAGAACTAGATAGAAAGAGAAAGACAAAGAGAGGAAGTAAAGAACTAGATAGAAAGAGAAAGACAAAGAGAGGAAGTAAAGAACTAGATAGAAAGAGAAAGACAAAGAGATGAAAGTAAAGAACTAGATAGAAAGAGAAAGACAAAGAGAGGAAAGTAAAGAACTAGATAGAAAGAGAAAGACAAAGAGAGGAAAGTAAAGAACTAGATAGAAAGAGAAAGACAAAGAAAGGAAGTAAAGAACTAGATAGAAAGAGAAAGACAAAGAGAGGAAAGTAAAGAACTAGATAGAAAGAGAAAGACAAAGAGAGGAAAGTAAAGAACTAGATAGAAAGAGAAAGACAAAGAGAGGAAAGTAAAGAACCAGACAGAAAGAGAAAGACAAAGAGAGGAAAGTAAAGAACTAGATAGAAAGAGAAAGACAAAGAGAGAAAGTAAAGAACTAGATAGAAAGAGAAAGACAAAGAGAGGAAAGTAAAGAACTAGATAGAAAGAGAAAGACAAAGAGATGAAAGTAAAGAACTAGATAGAAAGAGAAAGACAAAGAGAGGAATGTAAAGAACTAGATAGAAAGAGAAAGTCAAAGAGAGGAAAGTAAACAACTAGATAGATAGAGAAAGACAAAGAGAGGAAAGTAAAGAACTAGATAGAAAGAGAAAGACAAAGAGAGGAAAGTAAAGAACTAGATAGAAAGAGAAAGTCAAAGACAGGAAAGTAAAGAACTAGATAGATAGAGAAAGACAAAGAGAGGAAAGTAAAGAACTAGATAGAAAGAGAAAGACAAAGAGAGGAAAGTAAAGAACTAGATAGAAAGAGAAAGACAAAGAGAGAAAGTAAAGAACTAGATAGAAAGAGAAAGACAAAGAGAGGAAAGTAAAAACTAGATAGATAGAGAAAGACAAAGAGAGGAAAGTAAAGAACTAGATAGAAAGAGAAAGACAAAGAGATGAAAGTAAAGAACTAGGTAGAAAGAGAAAGACAAAGAGAGGAAAGTAAAGAACTAGATAGAAAGAGAAAGACAAAGAGAGGAAAGTAAAGAACTAGATAGATAGAGAAAGACAAAGAGAGGAAAGTAAAGAACTAGATAGAAAGAGAAAGACAAAGAGAGGAAAGTAAAGAACTAGATAGAAAGAGAAAGACAAAGAGAGGAAAGTAAAGAACCAGACAGAAAGAGAAAGACAAAGAGAGGAAAGTAAAGAACTAGATAGAAAGAGAAAGACAAAGTGAGGAAAGTAAAGAACTAGATAGAAAGAGAAAGACAAAGAGATGAAAGTAAAGAACTAGATAGAAAGAGAAAGTCAAAGAGAGGAAAGTAAAGAACTAGATAGGTAGAGAAAAACAAAGAGAGGAAATAAAGAACTAGATAGAAAGAGAAAGACAAAGAGAGGAAAGTAAAGAACTAGATAGAAAGAGAAAGTCAAAGAGAGGAAAGTAAAGAACTAGATAGATAGAGAAAGACAAAGAGAGGAAAGTAAAGAACTAGATAGAAAGAGAAAGACAAAGAGAGGAAAGTAAAGGACTAAATAGAAAGAGAAAGACAAAGAGAGGAAAGTAAAGAACCAGACAGAACGAGAAAGACAAAGAGAGGAAAGTAAAGAACTAGATAGAAAGAGAAAGACAAAGAGAGGAAGTAAAGAACTAGATAGAAAGAGAAGGACAAAGAGATGAAAGTAAAGAACTAGATAGAAAGAGAAAGACAAAGTGAGGAAAGTAAAGAACTAGATAGAAAGAGAAAGACAAAGAGAGGAAAGTAAAGAACTAGACAGAAAGAGAAAGACAAAGAGAGGAAAGTAAAGGACTAAATAGAAAGAGAAAGACAAAGAGAGGAAAGTAAAAAACCAGACAGAAAGAGAAAGACAAAGAGAGGAAAGTAAAGAACTAGATAGAAAGAGAAAGACAAAGAGAGGAAGTAAAGAACTAGATAGAAAGAGAAGGACAAAGAGATGAAAGTAAAGAACTAGATAGAAAGAGAAAGACAAAGTGAGGAAAGTAAAGAACTAGATAGAAAGAGAAAGACAAAGAGAGGAAAGTAAAGAACTAGATAGAAAGAGAAAGACAAAGAGATGAAAGTAAAGAACTAGATAGAAAGAGAAAGACAAAGAGAGGAAAGTAAAGAACTAGATAGAAAGAGAAAGACAAAGAGAGGAAAGTAAAGAACTAGATAGAAAGAGAAAGACAAAGAGAGGAAGTAAAGAACTAGATAGAAAGAGAAAGTCAAAGAGAGGAAAGTAAAGAACTAGATAGATAGAGAAAGACAAAGAGAGGAAAGTAAAGAACTAGATAGAAAGAGAAAGACAAAGAGAGGAAGTAAAGAACTAGATAGAAAGAGAAAGACAAAGAGAGGAAGTAAAGAACTAGATAGAAAGAGAAAGACAAAGTGAAGAAGTAAAGAACTAGATAGAAAGAGAAAGACAAAGAGAGGAAAGTAAAGAACTAGATAGAAAGAGAAAGACAAAGAGAGGAAAGTAAATAACTAGATAGAAAGAGAAAGACAAAGAGAGGAAGTAAAGAACTAGATAGAAAGAGAAAGACAAAGAGAGGAAAGTAAAGAACTAGATAGAAAGAGAAAGACAAAGAGAGGAAAGTAAAGAACTAGATAGAAAGAGAAAGACAAAGAGAGGAAAGTAAAGAACTAGATAGATAGAGAAAGACAAAGGGAGGAAAGTAAAGATCTAGATAGAAAGAGAAAGTCAAAGAGAGGAAAGTAAAGAACTAGATAGATAGAGAAAGACAAAGGGAGGAAAGTAAAGAACTAGATAGAAAGAGAAAGAAAAGAGAGGAAAGTAAAGAACTAGATAGAAAGAGAAAGACAAAGAGAGGAAAGTAAAGAACTAGATAGAAAGAGAAAGACAAAGAGAGAAAGTAAAGAACTAGATAGAAAGAGAAAGACAAAGAGAGGAAAGTAAAGAACTAGATAGAAAGAGAAAGACAAAGAGAGGAAAGTAAAGAACTAGATAGAAAGAGAAAGACAAAGAGAGAAAGTAAAGAACTAGATAGAAAGAGAAAGACAAAGAGAGGAAAGTAAAGAACTAGATAGAAAGAGAAAGACAAAGAGAGGAAAGTAAAGAACTAGATAGAAATAGAAAGACAAAGAGAGGAAAGTAAAGAACTAGATAGAAAGAGAAAGACAAAGAGAGGAAAGTAAAGAACTAGATAGAAAGAGAAAGACAAAGAGAGGAAAGTAAAGAACTAGATAGAAAGAGAAAGACAAAGAGAGGAAAGTAAAGAACTAGATAGAAAGAGAAAGACAAAGAGAGGAAGTAAAGAACTAGATAGAAAGAGAAAGACAAAGAGAGGAAAGTAAAGAACTAGATAGAAAGAGAAAGACAAAGAGAGGAAAGTAAAGAACTAGATAGAAAGAGAAAGACAAAGAGAGGAAAGTAAAGAACTAGATAGAAAGAGAAAGACAAAGAGAGGAAAGTAAAGAACTAGATAGATAGAGAAAGACAAAGGGAGGAAAGTAAAGATCTAGATAGAAAGAGAAAGTCAAAGAGAGGAAAGTAAAGAACTAGATAGATAGAGAAAGACAAAGGGAGGAAAGTAAAGAACTAGATAGAAAGAGAAAGACAAAGAGAGGAAAGTAAAGAACTAGATAGAAAGAGAAAGACAAAGAGAGGAAAGTAAAGAACTAGATAGAAAGAGAAAGACAAAGAGAGGAAAGTAAAGAACTAGATAGAAAGAGAAAGACAAAGAGAGGAAAGTAAAGAACTAGATAGAAAGAGAAAGACAAAGAGAGGAAGTAAAGAACTAGATAGAAAGAGAAAGACAAAGAGAGGAAAGTAAAGAACTAGATAGAAAGAGAAAGACAAAGAGAGGAAGTAAAGAACTAGATAGAAAGAGAAAGACAAAGAGAGGAAGTAAAGAACTAGATAGAAAGAGAAAGACAAAGAGAGGAAAGTAAAGAACTTGATAGAAAGAGAAAGACAAAGAGAGGAAAGTAAAGAACTAGATAGAAAGAGAAAGACAAAGAGAGGAAAGTAAAGAACTAGATAGAAAGAGAAAGACAAAGAGAGGAAAGTAAAGAACTAGATAGAAAGAGAAAGACAAAGAGAGGAAGTAAAGAACTAGATAGAAAGAGAAAGACAACGAGAGGAAAGTAAAGAACTAGATAGATGAGAAAGACAAAGAGAGGATAGTAAAGAACTAGATAGAAAGAGAAAGACAAAGGGAGGAAAGTAAAGAACTAGATAGAAAGAGAAAGACAAAGAGAGGAAAGTAAAGAACTAGATAGAAAGAGAAAGACAAAGAGAGGAAAGTAAAGAACTAGATAGAAAGAGAAAGACAAAGAGAGGAAGTAAAGAACTAGATAGAAAGAGAAAGTCAAAGAGAGGAAAGTAAAGAACTAGATAGATAGAGAAAGACAAAGAGAGGAAAGTAAAGAACTAGATAGAAAGAGAAAGACAAAGAGAGGAAGTAAAGAACTAGATAGAAAGAGAAAGACAAAGAGAGGAAGTAAAGAACTAGATAGAAAGAGAAAGACAAAGTGAGGAAGTAAAGAACTAGATAGAAAGAGAAAGACAAAGAGAGGAAAGTAAAGAACTAGATAGAAAGAGAAAGACAAAGAGAGGAAAGTAAAGAACTAGATAGAAAGAGAAAGACAAAGAGAGGAAAGTAAAGAACTAGATAGAAAGAGAAAGACAAAGAGAGGAAAGTAAAGAACTAGATAGAAAGAGAAAGACAAAGAGAGGAAAGTAAAGAACTAGATAGAAAGAGAAAGACAAAGAGAGGAAAGTAAAGAACTAGATAGAAAGAGAAAGACAAAGAGAGGAAAGTAAAGAACTAGATAGAAAGAGAAAGACAAAGAGAGGAAAGTAAAGAACTAGATAGAAAGAGAAAGACAAAGAGAGGAAAGTAAAGAACTAGATAGAAAGAGAAAGACAAAGAGAGGAAAGTAAAGAACTAGATTGAAAGAGAAAGACAAAGAGAGGAAAGTAAAGAACTAGATAGAAAGAGAAAGACAAAGAGAGGAAAGTAAAGAACTAGATAGAAAGAGAAAGACAAAGGGAGGAAAGTAAAGAACTAGATAGAAAGAGAAAGACAAAGAGACAAAGTAAAGAACTAGATAGAAAGAGAAAGACAAAGAGAGGAAAGTAAAGAACTAGATAGAAAGAGAAAGACAAAGAGAGGAAAGTAAAGAACTAGATAGAAAGAGAAAGACAAAGAGAGGAAAGTAAAGAACTAGATAGAAAGAGAAAGACAAACAGATGATTTTAGGGAGAGGATCAAAGAAAGCTAAGCGAGTATAATGAGCGCAAATGTTTATATAATTTATAAGTAACGAGAAAGACGGAAGCAGTACGAGAATCGAGAGAGAAAAATGCGAGAGAGATATACAAAGAGTGACAAAAGGATTCGATGGAGATCTTCAGATTGACTGGAAGACATGCTCATCGGGATGGGAAAGAGAATGTCAAATGTATGGTGATTGAATAGTAACTCCCTATTTTAAGTATGATGGATTCTGGTGTTTTTTTTAAATTATTGTTAGACTGAAAAGTCCATGATACATAATATAGGGAGATATTTTTCAATCACACTGCAGAAAGAGATAGATGCAAGCGGACAGGATATAAAAAGGGAGAAAAATATCTATCTATCTATGTCAGCCTGATCATTATCTATCTACCTATCCCAGTCTGTTCATATCTATCTATCTATCTATCTATCTATCTATCTATCAAAATCGATAAAAAAATTACAAAAAATTATAATTAGATTGGAGTGTCCATGATACATAAAATATGGAGTGTTTTTTTCAATCCCCCTATCGAAAGAAACAGGCGGAAATAAACCGGCATGATGTAAAAAGAGAGAGAGAATCGATGCAAACTTTCTTTAAAAAAAAAATTACTGTTAATTGAAGACGTATTTTCCATTGCGGCATGTTAAGAATTGTGTCTGAATTTAAATAATTAGGCGTGGTTGTTTTCCACTGGTTAATATCAGACGCATTTACCTACGAACAAACAACAACAAACAAATAAAAAAAGAAGAGAAAAGCATCTGACCTTGACCAACCAGAAGTTCTACGTCAGAGCTGTGGCGTCCTTTGAAAGTGCGTGATTTGAAAGTCAAAACTTGACTTACAATTCAATAAACACTTACCAAAATATCCGTTCTGTTTTCATCATCTTTATGTGGTATCCCATTAGGACCTGCGTGTAAAAGACTCTCCACAACTTCTTATCATTCATAGCTCAAAGCAATGCTGGTCCATTACAATCCTGCAACGGTGCAGTAGTGAATAGTAGCTCGTATTGAGGAATCGGAGAGCAGAGTTCGAATTCTAGTCGAATCTATTACATCCACTTACGTGCTAATACTCTTGGGAAAGGTATTAAACCTCTTCTCCCCTAGCTATGGGTAAATAGCAGGACAGACCGAGGTCTATAGCCTTGGATGGCAACTGGTCTACCGCAGAAAGAAATGGCATTCTATTGCGGGAAAAAATCTGCTTTCTTAGGCATATAATGAAAGATTCATGATCGCCTAAGCGTTTATCACGGATGGCACATAACTGACTGCCTGATGACGATAAGCTACATCCGAGCGGTAGATTGGAGGTTTTGACTAGCGTAGAACAACCAATATTTACTGTTGTTTCACGGATCCACCCTGGCCTCGACGTGGTATCCCTTTTGGGGTCCAAGCTATGGGGAAATAAGGGACATCAAAACAAAAACATATCACTATAAATGCATAAAAATATATCTTTATGGTGAAAATATCAGGAAATAGCAACAATACATATTTATGGTAAAATTAGCAAATTACTTCAAAGCTCCTAAGAAAATTAAATTTTGGCATTAAATGACCCGTAAGGAGTTGATGTGCCGTTAAACAAACAAATCAATTAATCAATCGTCTGCACAACTCGCTGTTTCCATCCAGCATTATTGTCTTCAGTATGTACTGTGTGTGTCAAATACTCCACACCATTTTCCCAGTCCGCCCTGGGTATGACGATAAACTACCTCCGCGTCCAGGGTAAGCGATAAACTACGTAGAACATCAAGGCCTCTGCTCAGGAGGTTTTGGGGAACGTGGAACAACCTCTCAATTGCTCGAGTTCCCAGGTCCACCCTGACCCGGAGTTGTAGCACCTGTTAGGGTCCAAGCTATGTGCAAATAGCCAAACTGAGGTCAAAACACAATGTAAGTGTAAAAATAGGTTTCAATACCAGAAATACTTATTTTTAAATAATATATATATATATATATATATATATATATATATATATATATATATATATGAATATATATATATTACCAGCAATACATTTTTGAAAAAAAGTTATTACCATTTTTGAAAGAAAAATAATAAGAGAAATAAAAATTTTACCAGAATTAAATAACACTTTGGGTTTGATGACTTAAAACAAACCAAATCAAACCAGCAAAAAATTTTTGAGGAAAAAAATATTACCAGCAATACATTTTTTAAAATAATTATTACCAGGAAGACATTATTGCCAGAAAAATATTTTTGAATTAAAAATTATTACCAGCAAGACATTATTGCTAGCATAATTTTGAAGAAAAAAAATATTACCAGTAATACATTTTTGAGAAAAAAAATATTATCAGCAATACATAATGGAAGGAAAAAAATATTACCGGCAATATATTTTTTAAATAATTATTACCATAAGGCATCATTGCCAGCAAAATATTTTTGAAGAAAGAAAAAATATTACCAGTAATAAATTTTTGAGGAAAAAATATCAGCAATGCATTTTTGAAGGAAAAACATTACCAGCAATATATTTTTTAAAATGATTATTACCAGCAAGACATTATTGCCAGCAAAATATTTTTGAAAAAAAGATATTACCAGCAAGACATTATTGCTAGCAAAATATTTTTGAAGAAAAAATATTACCAGCAAGACATTTTTGAGGAAAAAAAGTATTATCAGCAATGCATTTTTGAAGAAAAATATATTACCGGCAATACATTTTTTAAATAATTATTACCATGAGACATTATTGCCAACAAAGTATTTTTGAAGAAAAAAAATATTACCAGTAATAAATTTTTGAAAATAAAGAAATAAAATTTTCCAGCAATAAAAATCTTGTGGGCATTAAATAACCCATTGAAGTTGATATGCCGTAAAACAAACCAAAGCAAACCTTTTTCCCTCTGTAAAATTTCAACCTTTTCTTTCCAAGTAAAAATGTCATTAAATAACCCATTGAAGTTGATATGCCGTAAAACAAACCAAAGCAAACCTTTTTCCCTCTGTAAAATTTCAACCTTTTCTTTCCAAGTAAAAATGTCATTAAATAACCCATTGAAGTTGATATGCCGTAAAACAAACCAAAGCAAACCTTTTTCCCTCTGTAAAATTTCAACCTTTTCTTTCCAAGTAAAAATGTCATTAAATAACCCATTGAAGTTGATATGCCGTAAAACAAACCAAAGCAAACCTTTTTCCCTCTGTAAAATTTCAACCTTTTCTTTCCAAGTAAAAATGTCATTAAATAACCCATTGAAGTTGATATGCCGTAAAACAAACCAAAGCAAACCTTTTCCCTCTGTAAAATTTCAACCTTTTCTTTCCAAGTAAAAATGTCATTAAATAACCCATTGAAGTTGATATGCCGTAAAACAAACCAAAGCAAACCTTTTTCCCTCTGTAAAATTTCAACCTTTTCTTTCCAAGTAAAAATGTCATTTCTGTTTCCATTCTGCATAAAACGACCTCGTTGGTTACATATATTCCTTTAAACATATACCCAGTCTGTAGAGCGACCTTCTATTGCCTCAAGTCTTCTCTTCAACATCCTTTTCATTCTGTCTAACGAAATTTTCCTGGCGTTTAATACTTTATTTTGCCTTTTGAAAGCTTTGTTCGCTCTTCTAATTCATTTTTGGGTTGTGATGTCATGTTATACGGCGACTGTTATAACATTACGAAGACAAAATTTAATTGTTGATGCTGACGTCTACATTTGGACGGCGAGTTCCTAAGGTTTTGTTTTGGGACGACCATTAACACGTGTCACCTGAGTATATTATTATTATTATTATTACTGTTTTTATTTCCTTTGATTTCTGGCGTATATACATTTCTTTCTGGGTTCCTCCCATAGACTTAAGGTTATAAATGACATCATGGCACTTTCCACTGACAATATATATATATATATATATATATATATATATATATATATATATATATATATATATATATATATTTAGTTTATGCAAAACTAGGTAGTCCGTATGGGTAGACCCAAGGAGGATGATATCCAGGGAGCTCAATGTAAATTCAGAGCAAATACATTTGAATAAAAACAGACCACTTTAAGGTTCCATGTAATAAATTATTTCACCACAGCCCTTTTAAAAGGCTCTGGATCATCTAATTCACTCATGTCGTCTCTCCCTCATCACCTCTTCACTTCCTCACTTCGTTAATTTACATATGCTTAATACGGCACATCAAAAAAGTGTAAATTTCTTTTCATTTTCCATTTCAACCTTTGTAAGTAAAGTCTGTTGATCCAGAGCCCTTTAAAAGGGTTGTGGTGAAATAATTTATTACATGGAACCTTAGTGGTCTGTTTTTATTCAAATATATATATATATATATATATATATATATATATATATATATATATATATATATATATATATATATATATATATATTACATAGATAAAGTCCTTCGTAAAGTGTGGGCTGTACTTGTCTTTGAGGTATGCACTTCCAGGAATCCCTTCAATTAGTCTACTGCAATCTTTTCCAACCAGTCCTAGGGCTCCAACTCCAACAAGGTCCTTGTATTTTGACAACTTTTTGAATATCTTCAAAGATACATTGAAGTGAGCAGGGGATGCCATATCAATAAGGAGGCACTTTTTTTATTTGTGGTCTTTAATAACAAGGTCTAGGAGTTTAGTTTTGATTTTTTTGTCAGTATGTATTCTGTAGCCCCATTGAGTGGTGTTTATATCAGTTATTATTATTATTATTATTATTATTATTATTATTATTATTTAATTTCCTTTGATTTCTGCTCTGTACTTATTTCATACTCAGGTACGAGCATGGATAATGGCATTTTCTGAGAAATGGCAACCTACTGCGGGAAAAAATCTGCCTCGTCAGTCAATTATCGAAAGATACATGATCGTCTACTTATGGCATATAACTGACTGAACGACTAATTTTTTCCGGGTCCCGGCGAGAGACTTAAGATCAGAAATGGCATCATGACACTTTACACATATTTTACATAGATAAAGCCCTTTGTAAGGTGTGGGCTGTACTTGTGAGAACATTTTTTTTATTTCTTTAAGGCATAGGTTTCTTAGGATCCCTTCAATTAGTCTACTGGAATCTTTCCCATCCAATCCGAGGGCTCCAACTACAACAAGGATTGTCGATGTTTTCATGTGCCACATTTTTGAGATTTCTATTTCAAGCTCTTTGTATTTTGATAGATTTTTGAAGATCTTCAAAGATACATTACAGTCTGCAGGGACTGCCATATTAATAAGGAGCCACTTTTTGTCTTTGCGCTCTCTAATCCCGAGGTCTGGCGGATTATCTTTGATTGTTCTGTCTGTGTTTATTGTAAAGTCCAATAAAATTATTACAGGTCTTATCTACGTAACCGGGTCTGGGTGGTGCTCATATCAATTTCTTGCAGTTTTCTTCCCGTAAAAGTTGCAGATTTTTTAGTGCAGATATTAGCCCACTATGTCATACTGGGTTTTATAGTCAGTGTCTGCCAATACCGCACAAACTGATACAAGTTGGTCAATTTTCACAGAACATGCATTTTTGGCTCACACAATTTTTCAATATATCTGCTTGATAAGTTCTAGTTAGAAGCATTTGTCCAGAGAAACAAGAAAAAAGTTCAGTGCACTACGTAGTCACTGATGGGTAAGGGACCTGTCTACATCAGCTTCTTCAGTACGGACAGTGTATTGACCGTGTAGCGTTTTATCTTACCATGATTTCTGTATCTGGTCGGCTATATTTGCCTTTGCTTTCTTGTTAACTATTGTTCAGCTTCAGTCGGGGTATTGTGCTTTACTTGTATTTCTTCCGTCACTTGAAACACCATTTTAAATTAGTTGGTTTCCATTATTACTGAATAAAGTCGCTTACTACTTTCATGTTCTTTGACACATACTTCATCCAGTCTTCTGTAGTATCCAGGTATCTTTGAAGGACAATTGTTGTAGTTTTGTAAGCTATTTCTAGTTGAACTAATCCTCTGCCTCTTTCGGATCTGAACACATACAGACGATCAACATCATGCGGGATAGGGTGACAAGCTTTCTCCTTTTGGCTTCAATTCGCTTAATATGTGCTGTGGCCCAGTTAAGTATATTGAGACTGCATTGTGCCACAGGGAGAGCAAGGGGGTTCATGTCTGATATTCCGTTTTAAGAATTCTGCTTGGTATTCAGTACCAGACACACACACCTGTAGTATTCATTTCTTACATTCTCCTTCATTTGGATATGCTATATTCGATTTCCTTCGCTAATTAGGTACCCATAAGATTCCTCTTGTTGCAGTTCCCTAATCTTTGTGACAAAAATTAGATCTATTAAGTATGTTTCTGTATTTCTCCCTTTCTCTTATGTTACTTTTGCACTTTTACCTAATCCAAAATCCGTAATATGCCGTCGCTTAAACTTTTTATAGTATTGAGGAGACCCTTTATCTCATTGTTGTCTTTCGCAAAGAGTTTGAGATCAACCATATAGAGTAAGCGATTGAGCCTTTTTTTGTTTAGTTTGTAACCATAGCTGTTATTTTTTAGTTTATGCTTAAGCGGGATTAAGGACAGACAAAACAGAAAGGCTGACTTTCTCCTGGAAATATTTCCCGTCAGATATTCAGGCAGTTGGAGATGGCAGTTCCTCAAGTGTGATTTAGGTATAATATAGTTTTCTAAATTCCCATGGTGTGTTTAAGGATATGTGCTATCACGGGGGAGACTATGTACATTTCCAAAGTCTTAAGGATGAAAGAGTGTGATACTATCGAAGGATTTACGGTAATCTATCCATGCTGCATTAAGATTTCTATATTATCTCCTGCAATTTTCCAGGATTATTATTATTATTATTATTATTATTATTATTATTATTATTATTTCCTTTGATTTCTGGTGTATATTGATTTATTTCTGGCCCCGCCTAGAGACCCGAGGCATCATGAAATTTTCCATTAAACAGTCTTGAAAAAAAAAATTATGTACATAAAATCCATTGTAAGGTGTGGGCTGTACTTGTGAGAACAATTTTTTTTTTGTATCTTTTAAGGCATAATTTAGCAGACATCACTTCAATGAGTCTATTAGAATCTTTTGCAATTAATCGGAGTGCTTCAGCTACAACTGGGATTATTGATGTCCTCATTTCGATTTCAAGATGTTTGTATTTTGATAGTTTTTTGAAGATCTTTAAAGGTGCATTACACTGTGCGAGTATTATTATTATTATTATTTAGGATTAATTTTCAAGTCTTTTTTGATTTTTTCTTGCTGGCGTCTATGTCATATTTTCGAAAGAGCGAGCGGAGAGGTTATGCCTCTTATATACACACGTCACATTTTGTGTTTGTGCTTTAGTCTATTGGGAAAAGTTCTCTCTTCAAAGCATTGAAGATTTTAGTGAACATGTCGAGGAAACAGCGCGTGAAATATTGGCATTGTAAATTCCTGAAGATGCAATACGACCATGGTTTGTGGGATTGGTTAAATAACCCTTAATTAATGCTTAATTGACGAAACACAACACTGGAGAATAAAACGTTTGAAGCAATTTGCTCACTTGTTAATCGTGTAAAAAATTGGAATTCGAAGACGCATTGGCATGACAAAATATGCCACTCAAAAGCTAAGAAACTCGAAGGGATGTCAAAATGACAAGCATTACTTAAGGCTTCAATGGATAGAAAGTTGTGGAGAGGTACCATGTGTACTGCAGCCGCAGTAGAAGTGGTGTTTCCTGGGCAAGATGGCCTCACGGAGCCTAACCCTCTCTAGGCCGGTTTTGAATTCAGAGTTTTTCCTTCTCCTAGACTCGTTATAGAGCCAAATCTATCCTGGAATTTACATAACGCTGGGGGGGGGGGTAAGTAAAAAGACCCGTTACAACAGACATCTTTTATATGGAAGGAAGAACACACTTCCCATGAGCAAGTTTTAAGATCCAGCAGGAATTTAAGGGAGACCAGGGAATACAGCAAAGAAAAAGCTGTAGCAAAAACAAAAATAACCAAATTAGTTTGATTTAAGAATTGCTTAAAACTCGTAAAGATTCCTGTTACTTCTGGATGGAGGTTCCGTTTACTTAAGATCGTTATATTGTTTTGTAGAATTACCCACTCTTCTCTGGCAGTGAATTTCTCTTAACACCCACCACCTGACTTTTTATACAGCAGTCTAATTGCAAAGGATAAAAACTCTCTGTTTCTTACTCTCTCTTTCTGAGGACACATGATAAAGTGGATAAAGGCGTTATATCTAGTAACAGAAGTACACATAGCACAGTAACAGGACCCAAAGAGTGTGAGTTCAATACCCGGTTAAGGCAGTGGGGAACTTAGAGAGGGAAATTAACTGATAACTGACATCCATTAAACATGGCACGCGCAACTAGAACAGTCTACTCCAGTGAGCAAAATAATGGGTTCAATTCGACATTCCGACCACCTCAAGAAGGCCGGAGCGTACAACGTCCGAAAAGTTGTAATAAATATGGCGACAAAGATGAGGACAGTAGTCCGAATAATGTAAATAGTATACAAAATGCCTCATATCAGAAATATAGACAAACTATTGCTTGGGCAACTTTGGCCAAAGTGTTCAGTGGGATTGCTGCTCATGTAGTTTTAATTTCTGGTCCAAGGGTCACCAGTGTGCACATTTTTCTGCGATGCACAACATCGTTTAGGGTTCCCCATACGTAAAAGTCTGCAGACATTTACCTATGGGGAACCCAAAACATTTTGAAGAGAACATTGTACTTCAACACAGAAACTTAAACAAATATTCCAAATGTCCCCCGATTGTTTCTACACACGAATGCATCCGTCGGATCATTGACTGGCGGACCCTTTCAAATACTCCCACATGGTGCCGATAATTAAAGTTGTTTTTGGTGTCAGGAACTCGCTCCCGAAATTTGTAAAAGTATTTTTGATACATCATATATATATATATATATATATATATATATATATATATATATATATATATATATATATATATATATATATATATATATATATAAGAAAGAACAGACAGATTAAGAATAAATAGTTCTAAGCATTAACTTTTTCAAAAAATGCTCAATACAACGTAATGCAAAATATTATTATACAATATATAATACTTTTATTATAATTCTGTTCTAATAATAGTTCGCTACACAAAAACTTCCATGTTTCTGTACTATAATGTTCTTTCACTGGGCGATGATAAATAACTTATGATTAAAATGGTTCATTTGGGGAACTAGAAAACTAATAATTACCCGTCTATTTCTTTTTACACGTGCACAAACACACATACACCGCCCACAAATATTAGGTTGGTGCAAAAATAATGTGGTTTTCTCACATAGTAACATATGTGAGAAAACGACATTATTTTTGCACTAACTTAATATATATATGTAACTGCAAAGTGAAATAAATTTAATAAAGGCAGAGATTTACCGTCAAGAAAGTTAGTTTATTATTAAGAGAAAAGATTAAAGAATTTTTTTCTTGCAAAAACTTCTGTGTAGTCTTTCTTAGAAA
>OZ010605.1:75095624-75113124 GCA_963932145.1 Acanthosepion lycidas
CATTACTAACAAATCGTGAAATGAAGGTTATCCTGAACAGACTCTCGTCTATATCCTTTTGTACTAACGCGCATTTATCACAGGCCTGCATCCTTGGTTCTACACTGTTTTTCATTTCCTGACATCAGTCAGCTCAAAGCTTGGTATCGACGTCGATGACCAGCCATTTACTCCTGCCTCGATAATAATGCTGAACAGTCCGACAAGGTCAAAATGGCAGCCGATGTGCAAAACGATCTCAAGTCCGTCGTTAACTGGAGCAAAAGATGGCTTGTTAATTTTAACGTCTCCGAAAGTAAACTTCTCTCAGTTAAGTATCTGAGAGATACTTCTCTGCATTCTATCAGCATGGTTGATGCTAACCTCCAGGAAAATGACTTGTTGCGCCTTCTCGGGCTAACGTTCTCAGTTGAAATAAAATAAAAAGAGTATTGAATCCATTGCTAGATCAGCTGCTAAGAAAGTCGGTTGCATATCTTGCATATCTATGTCTACCATTCGTCCATGCTTTGAATATTGCTGCCACATTCGGTCCGGTTTTCCTGTTATTTACCTTGAGTTGATAAAATCCAAAGAAGAATCAGCAATATTATACGTCAGGATATGGCGGCTCGGCTTCAGCCAATTTCTATCGTCTTAAGATTGTCTCTCTGTGCCTTAATAAATCCTTTCATGGTAATTGATTTATTTAATTTAAGCGCAGTACTAGACAGATGTTTTTATCTCATCAATTTACAGTTGAGCTGGCTAGATGTATACGTAAATTCTATGCTAACAGTTTTTTTCTCGTACTTCTCGCTTGAGGAACTCCCTTTTGACTCCATGTCTGCTAGTCAACACTATCTGAAAAAATTAAATTCAATGTCAATCGCAATCTACTGTCCTCCCGATTACTCTTTTCTTTTCCCGCTCATTATAAATGTTTCTGTTTCGAATTCATCACACCCTGTAACTACTTATCTTAGTGGCCTTACTGCCTTACAAAAAGAAAACAAATTCTCAAGAGAGAGGAGATTTAGAAACAAGAAAAAAAATTAATAAGGGCTCCAATGGGGCAGGAAGTTGTGGACCGCCGTGATCTTGCATGACCTGAAGTCACACGGCACATAGAATCTACTCTAGATATATTTGAATCTTTCATAGTAACAAAAATATGCGTGAGAACAGTGTCAGGAAATATTGTTTTTAAGATCTATCTATCTATCTATCTATCTATCTATCTATCTATAAAAGATATACTTAGCAATATCGGCGGGAAATTGGAAACACCGACTATAGAACCATCGCCAGTCCTTCAAAAATAAGTGTAAAAAGAACCAAACGGCACTATCAAAACATTATTGGGATTTGTTGGAGAGTGGCCTAACCCCACAAATAAAGTGGAAAATAATATCAAGAGCCAGAACTCCCAAAAACTTCAGAGACAGATGCAACTTATGCATAAAGGAGAAAATCTTCATAATCAAACATAAAGATCCAGACATATTACTAAATAGACACAATGAACTAGTTTTTAAATGCCGGCACAAAAACAACCTAAACCTAAGCAAATACATTGAGAAATAACTATATAGAAAGGACAATATTGAGTGATTTTTGTTCCCTTGGTTTTAGAAATATTACTATGCACGCATGAGCGCCAACACATGACTATATGTATACAACTATGGTAATGTACTTGAACACTGATGCACCTGTTGATATGTACATGTATATGTTTTTATATGGAAAAACAGGCATACCAGGGTTTTTTTTTGTTTTTTTTATGTGAGTGAGGAGGTGTACAATTAGATGGGTACCTATATATTTTGCCATAGATATGAGAGAGAGGGTAATATATGTGTAAAGATATGGATAATTATAGGATTTGGGTATCCATAATGTAATTAAATACTGATATAGTATTAGAATACAGGCATAAGTGGGTGCATGGGTGGACATGAGGATAGAGACATGTACCTGTGTATATATGTTTACGTGCAGATTAACGCATATGCGTATGTAGATATGCTGCATATTATGTATGTATATGCATGTATGTGTATGTAGGTATATGTATGTGTGTATGCATGTATGCATAGATATGTGTGTGTGTATGTGTATATGTGTATGCATATATGTGTGTAAATGTATATGTGCGTATGTACATGGATTTATATGGATAAGCAGCTGATATTATGTGTATATATGTATATACGTAAGTATAAGTGCATGTGGAGATATGTATGTAAATATGTGGGTATGTGTTTCTCTGCAGGTGTATATGTGTAAATATGGGAATATACATATGCTTTTTTGGTGTGGATGTGTGTGCAGGTGTATATAAGAACTCATAGGTATATAGTGAGATATAGGTATGTGGATATAGATAGCGGTTTAGGACATGTGTAGAAGTGTATATGAGTATGTATATATAAAAGATTGTAAAAGAAGGACCTAATTTTCTCCTAGTGACATTTTATCCAAATCTCTCCTCTAATATTCTCCAATTTGAGGTGAGTTTTAAATAGCACGGAGGTAAAGTTTAAATTGGTAATTTAATTCAAATTGAAATATACTACCCCATTATTGAGGATAAAATTATTTAAATTGGAATAGCCGTTGATAATTGGGTACCTAAAAACAACCACGAGTTTATTTAATGAACAAAAATCAAACGAATAGATGTCAACTTAACAATCAATAAGACAAAAGTTTGGAAAAAAAAGATTACTAAATATAAAACGGATTACTCTTTCAATGTACTGTCTATGATTTTTTCCAATCGACTGTTTCATAGAAAATACCCCAAACTCCAACGAACTTCAAATTAAATTCTTCGTAGATTGTTTAGATATTTAGATTTACATCAAACCGTAACCTCCTAAATATGCCCTTTAAAGTAACGCGAATTAACAGCGTCTAAGAATTTGAATGAAACCTGTCCTCGTGGAATGTAAGTTATTAGGGTTGCTGTAGCTTCTTCCTTTAATGTCGGTCTTCATCCCTTACCCATCTATATCTAGAGACAAGACGCGTTAGGCTTAAGCAACGTCTAGCCGACAGACAGGAGGGTTAAGAATAAGGAATTTAAATGGTACACCTAACCCACTCATATCTTCTCTTCTCTCCCACCTTACTTCCCCACTTCGTTAATTTTACATATGCTTGATGAGGTCCATCAAAAACGTGTGAATTTCTTTTCATTTTTCATTTCAACCTTTGGAAGTAAAGTCTGATGATTCAGAGCCCTGTTAAAAAGGTTGTGGTGAAATAACTTATTACATGGAACCTTAAAGTGGTCTGTTTTTATTCAAACAAAAATATCTATCTATCTATCTATCTATCTATCTATCTATCTATCTATCTATCTATTTAATTTCTTGACTATATATATCTTTTCAATATCAGTCTTTTCATATTTTTCTTTCTTTCTATTTCAGTCCTTACATATGTATCTCTTTTTAATCTAATATATGTATCTAATATGGTTCTTTTGTATACACGCACCTATGTATTATGGTAAGACAAATTTATTTTTGATATTTTTCTTCTGCCGGAAGTGCTCATACTGCTTAAAGCCAAAGGATATGAGAATATAATCATGTTGCATTCACAACGAAAACACATTTGAATATAGCAGATTCTGCGCACTATTAACAATGCATTAAACAACACCTTTCGGCATCTTTGGGCATCCTTTCAAATATACAATCTGAACTGGAGATCGAAACACGGGGAACGTTTAAATTATCACCTATCATAGGATGACCAACCAACGACGTCGTTTACACTCTCAGATACCGACAATTTCCGTGTCAATTTTGCTGTCTCGCCGTAAACAACACTACGTTACTTTTCTTTATAAAAATGTCCCTTTTATTAGAATGTTAGATTCGATTTCGTCATATTCTCACAACCTCGCTCGTTCATTTTTCTTTTTTCTCGTCTTCTTTTTATTTCTTCCAGTAGCCTGACCAGACTTGAGAAACTGCAGCAAGCAATAATGTACTTTATATCAATTCTGTCAGTCCCTTGACGGCATAGAACAAACTAGTATGTGTGTATGAGTGTGTGTGCCCTCGCGTCGGGATAAAGGTTGTAGTTTTTGTCGTGCCTTCGGGAAATGCAAATGGACAGTATTTTGTTGTGGTTTCTTTACTTCTCTATAATTTTACTCGCTCATCACCCGCGGCGATTTCCTTTCTCTCTTCGGCCGCTCGTGCGAGCAGCCATTTGCCGTCCTCACCAGCCGCCGTTCAAATTTTCTCGAGAAGGGACTTAAGAATTACTTAAGTTTGGACAAAACCTATTATTTAGAACGTGTCTCTAATCAGATGCCCGGATCTGCCAACTAGTAAACGCGCGTGCGCGAAACGCACCCTGCCGCACATATTCACACACCCACACGCATAGAATTAAATCCATTTTCGTGCAATTCTTTTATATAAATATGTATATAGGTGTAAGCGAACAGAAATAGACGACGTACGAAATGAATACTTGCACTTAAGTTACTGTTCTCCCTCAAGATAGTGTATTAATATGAGTAACAATTGTAAATTATATATATATATATATATATATATATATATATATATATATATATATATGCGCACGTAAACAAAACACACGCACATCACAGGAGATGCGAGGGTGAGTAAGGTGGATTTCAATATATTTTCTATTTTGAGTAATAGATGCTAGTGATATATATATATATATATATATATATATATATATATATATATATATATATATATATTAACAACATAGTTTCTATTTTGAGTAATAGATGTAAATATTATATATATATATATATTAACAATATATTTTCTATTTTGAGTAATAGATGTAATTGATATATATATATATATATATATGTATATATATATATTAACAACATATTTTCTTTTAGCAATAGATGTAAGTGTTATATATAATATATATATATATATATATATATATATATATATATATATTAACAATATATTTTCTATTTTGAGTATTAGATGTAAGTGATATATATATATATATATATATATATATATATATATATATATAAAATATGGCTTATTCATCAACAATATTAAATTCAAAAGTGTTTCTTTAGTCAGAAGAAGTCCATATATTCGGAAAGTTTTATACAGTAATTTTCTACTTTGTCATTATTTTCTCGAACATTGTTCTGATATATAAAAATTTCAAAATTTGAAATGGTGAAAGAACATGGACGCAGATTTACTTTGGAGGATCTCGCAATTATAATTTGCACCTAGGTTCTTCAAACTCGTTCTTGGCAGATGTTCTATTATCACGGCGTCTCACATTGTGATAATAACAAAGATGATTAAAAACATAAACAAAAGCAAAAAGAAACTCAATGAAATTAGCTACATTATGTCCCCAAAAATATATTAAAATAATAAACTAACATTTCAGTGTTTCCTTCGTTTGTGCGCATGTGCAGTTGCATCAACATGACTTTTGTGGACGAACCTTAAATTAAATATTTTTACACTTTCAAATTAATTTTTGTAACATGGTATAATTATATATATATATATATATGTATATATTCATACACATTTCAATAAATAATATACACAAGTGTTGTCTATCTATTTTATTAAAATTTTTTTCGTAACGTCTGATAAGTTTAATAACATTATCGTTGAACGAAGAAAGAAATTCACAATATTGATCCATATTTTTTTTAATACAATCTAACCGTTCGGCTTACTTAAGCCATTTTCAAAATGTCAATTAAAACATATTAATCAATATACGGACAAGACAGTGATGATAGTCTGTGATTGTTTACATAGATGATTTCTAAGCAACGATAAACACGTGCATATAAGACGCTAGAAGCGAAATCACACCGCATCTCATGATGTCACACATGACCACACGAGATTGAATTCGAGAAGTATGGAAAGCCGTTGGTATAAACCAATGGCTTCTGTTACCAATTATAGACATTTAAGAATATTTGTAGAGATGCCATAATTTATTTTGTTTAGGTTGGGTTTCAAGAGAGAGAGAGAGAGAGAGAGTGGACACTGAAGTCAACAAATTGTTTCATGCATTAAATAGTCTGTCGACTCTTAGTGTTGACTTCAGTGTTCACTTTTATAATTACATATTCTCCATCTATGATATAGAGCACTTTTTCCCATAAATAGAGCATACCTAAAACTATACTTGGTTATATGTATAAATATTCCACAGACAATTTCGCTGTATCACAGCTAATCTGTGTGGCTAGACATCCGATTGCTTTAAGCCAGGATCGAAATTCTATCGATTGGTCATTAGTCAGAGACTCTACTCCTTAGCTATAGGTGCACAGTAGTGAAAGGGACACTTTAAACGTATTATATGCGTGATGTATAGAAACGCTTACTCAGCAGTCAGAGCAATGTGTTGTTAGTAGGAGCAGCCACTGTTAAAAATTACCTTTCTCTATAGTGCTCAATTGGCAAACGGGAGCAACTGAAGTCATGCAAATCACAGGAACCTCAATGATTTGCTTCGAACAATTTTCTCTCAAATTTTAAATGATTAATTTGGTGTCAAAACAAAGCTTGAGTTAAATTAAAATTATTGGATTTATTAAAAATATTTGCAGTCTAAAATAATTATTTTGCTAAAACGAATATTAGTCTAAGGCCACTGGAATCTAATAAAAACAATTCTTTTCTTTTTGTTCATAATAAATGTTGTAACATGGATAATAAAAACGCTCTAACAATTACTGAAGTTAGTAAGTGAGGAATGTTCACATTGGAGATATCAAAGGAGTGTGACGTCCCTCGGTGTCACTGCGCCAAATGTGACGTCTGCCTGGCTGCGTCCGTCGTGCTATCCTGTCCTGTGACGACCAACTGGCTTGGTATTGGTCGCGGTACCAAATGTGACGTTCTAACCATTTGGTGATTCGGATGGGAATCTGGTTAGATTCGGTATCAGACTTGTCGTTCCCAGCTCGCCTCCAACGTCTGGTTACCGAAGTAACTGTTTTGATTTCTAGTCTAACATACCCACGTTGTGATTTGATCTTAGGTAGACGAAATCAATCAGTCGCCGGGCCGTAATGCAAGCTGAGTCCGGGCAAGGGCAACAACTCACAAGTATATGTAAAAGAAAAGAAAATAATAATTCGAAAAGTTCAAATGTGTTAAAAAGGATAACAATATTTTATATCTGGTTGCTGAATACAGGACTGCGTCTTTCTCCCAAACCGCTATATGGATTCGTGACACTTTATGTTTGTTAGGCGAGTCTTAACATCTTAAGTTGTTTGTTCTTTAAGAAACTGGTTCTTGGTGTCTTCAGGCGATATTCGCAAAACTGGTTTTGGTGGTGTGAGTCTAAGTCGTTCTTCAAAAATAAATTGTTCTTGGCTAGAAGTTGAGGTCATGATGCCTGGAATCTTTCAAGTCAGCTATCTGCGAGGCGGGTGCAACTCCAACTGCGAACTTCACTCAACTGCCTCTCAACTGGAACTCGAACTGGTACTGCTTTTCACTCGCTTCGATTCTGTTTATATGGACGCCGACCAAAACCGAGGTGGGCTTGTCGGGGTTTGAGGTTCCTTGATAATTCTAAATCCACAATCCACTTCTTTGTTTTCGGTCAGGAAAACTTATTATTTTCCGTTTTTGGAAGTCTTTCGTCTTCCCACCTTCTTCTGTTCTCATATTGGTATCTCACCATATCCTCAGAGGGTGTCAACGGGTTTCCCTTCTCTCTCACAGTGGCATCTCACACCTATCCCTTCAGGGGGGCGCAACAGGCCTCCCCTCCTTTTTTACATAATTACCTCCGCTTAACGCTCATGCCACCATCCAGCCAATGGGCGCTCACCGGCGTGGGTGTGGCCAGACTAGCCTCGGTATAAAAAATCTTGCTCAAAGAAAAAAAATTATCTTCCTTTTTCTTTTTTTTTCTTTTTCTTTTCTTTCTCTTTCTTTCCTTCTGCCCGACAACAAACCTTAGACTCTTATCTTAGTCAAATGTCACTTGGACTTTATCACCCGGGGCCTTCGCCAAACAAGTGGGTGGTCAATTTGACGTATTTGCATTCTGTTGCTAATTAACTGTTCTGATAAAATAGTTTTGCTATCATAGCCAACCCTGACAATAAACAGGTGTTTTTCCCAAATGACATGGAGGTGTTCCACGGACATTTTGGTTTCGGTCAAGCTTGACCTAATTAATTTTTATCTCTTTAGAACTCTGCGGAAGGTCGCGCGGGCATTTTGTTTTTTTCGGGCAGTGCGTGCTTAATTAATTTCTATTTCCCAGTTTCTGTTTTGCAGGGGTCTCGGCTAACCTGAAATTTTCATTATCGTCGTCATAAATTAATTTAAATCCGACACATCCGCGATCCCACTTTCCTCGCTAACGAGAATTAAACCCCTTAGCACTTTTCTCTGTTAGAAAGAAGATAACATCGCTTAATGTTCTTTTCTTGATGGCTTCTTATCACTTAAATTTAATTCTCGCCTTTCTTTTTTTCTTCTTTCTTTCTAGCGATGTAGATAGTGTCACAAGAGAGTCACAGAGATTATCGAACGATAAAGAGTGCAGCTGGAAATATAAATTGAGAATGAGTAGAAGAGGAAAAGAATTTAAAGACTTCTTTCCTTGACGGGAACCTCAATTAAAACGAGTTATGGCGAAACACCAACATTTGACCAGTGCTTAGTTATTTGAATAGACTAAAATTGAGGATCTCAAGGAGGACAAAAATCTCCTAATCAAACTAAGCAACTAAAGGAAATGTTTTAAAACATCTCTTTAGCCTTTCCACGAATATCCTTCCTTTTTTATCCCAAGATAGATGTTTCTTGGTAAAATTTCCAATCTTCAGGGGTTGTGGTTTTACAGGGTATTTCTGTTTTCTCTTCAATTTTCAAAAATGTAATGTCAATTGACATCTTCTTGATCTTGATTCTTGCTCTTGTTTTTATCCTTTCCTCAAATAATCCTCTTTACTCTTGCTCTCAGTCTCTGTAACCCGATGTGGCTCTCCCCAATTGCTTGGGAGAAAAATGCTTAAAAAAATACAAAAAAAAATGTAATTGTATCTCTTTTCATTTGTATCATTTGAATAATGTATTTATTCTTTATTAAAATTAAATGCTATCATTGTAGTTGTGGGTTGACATCCTTTGTCGCATTCGAACCAATATTTTAAAACCTAGCCCGTTTCTGGATGTAACGTTCGATTCTTGATACCATTGCTGGGAGAATCTTGGAGATAAAAATTGATGATGTCGCAAAAATGGTGACAGATGATATTGGCACAATACAGTAAATATGTTGTCAATTAAATTTCAATTCGGTAAACATATTTTTACTTAACAGACCAAATGACCTTTTAGACGATTACATAGAAAATATATTAAAACACAGATGATAAGGAGATTGATAAATTTCAAAAGGTTCAATGCATTCGGTCAAACTGATGAGCAATGCAAAAATCGATATTAAATTAAGAATTGATAAAAAAGAAAACTAATGATTACATAAATAATAGGAATGATTTAATCGAATGAAATTTTAACATTGTAAAAAACAAAGCACTGTGGAGTAATGGAAAGCATCACGGATTGTAAAATCGGAGATCTGAGTTCGAATTTCAGTCGAATCTCTTACATTTACTTACGTGCTAATACCCTTGGGAAAGGTATGAATCCTCTTCTTCTTCCCACAGCTATGAGTAAATAGCAGGACAAACCGGGTTCTATAGCCTTGGATGGTAACTGGTCTACTGCAGAAAGAAATGGCAACCTACTGCAGGAAAAAATCTGCCTCGTCAGTCATGTATGGAAAGATACATGATCGCCTAAGCGTCTTATCACGCATGGTACATAACTGACTGAAATAAGAATGTATTTGTTTGGTATCAGAAATAAATCCTTGTCACTTATTCTTTGCATCAGATAGTGATAATTGAAATTCATGTACCACACAATAAGCAAAGAGTCCTCGGAAAATACGACACGCGTTAAATGCAAGAAAATGTAAAGAAAAGCAGCGCACTATCTGCCTAAATATCTTCTGTAAATGGCTGAGATTAGGAGAGATATAAAAAAAACTATATTAATAGCTAGGACAGGAAATTATGGAGAGCCATGACGGCCCACATCCTATAGGGGCGCTACACAAGGAACTACAATGACGTTGTGTTATCGCAGGCACCCTCTATTTGTATCCTTATACATAACAATAACAAATTTGTTTAAATTATTCGGACTATTGTCCTCATCTTCTCTATATTTATTACAACATTTCAGCCGTTGTACGCTCCAGCCTTCTTCAGGTAGTTGGAATGTCGAACTGAACCCTTTATTTCGCTCACTGGATATATGGCTCAAGGACACATGGCACAGTGGATAAACCGTTAGTTAGATCTAGTGTCAGGACCCAAAGAGTGTGAGTTGAATAGCCGATGATAAATGTCATCCATTAAACATGGCAAATGGAACTAGAAGAGTCTACTCCAGTGAGCGAAATAAAGGGTTCAGTTCGACATTCCAACCAACATGAAGAAGGCCGGAGCGTACAATGGCCGAAAAGTTGTAATAAATATAGCGACAAAGAGGGCAATAGTCCGAATAATGTCAATAGTGTACATAATACCTCATCTCAGAAATATAGACAGATACTGAAATTCATTTAAATTGGTTGGTAGTGATGTAAGAGACCATAGGTGAGTTTTCGCTCCCTCTCTTTGCACCCTTGTGCCAGGATATCTAATTTTTTTTTACCGCTATTTTCTGTATAACTCGTTTTCAATAAAGCGAAATGGCGTCTAATAAAATAAATAAATACCCTGTACTAAACGCAACAAAAGATGGAAGTGACTTGGACACTGATATTTCCGGAAAATTTTGAAGTGTCGGTAAATCTTCTAATGTAGTTTCGGAATTTTCTGGGTTTCAGTGATTGATTTTTTTTTTACGGTTTATCGACATTGTGAAATGTTATTTAAAGCTAGATAAGATAAGACAATCTCTCCACACCATAGCTTTATAGTCAACGTCTTCAATGCCCACCATGTTAAGATGGTTAATGACTGTAATTCCACTGATCTTGGTGGCATGCAAACCTTGAACTTCTCTATTCCTCATCACTCCCTCAAATAGTGGAATACCACAAGCGTTTCCCCACTAATTATGGCGAACACGCTACTCAACTTGATCTCTTCTTTACCTTTACTCAGGACTCATGTCGTGCTCTGCAGCTCTATCCACTTGGAAACTTCCAATCTTGCTGCAGTGTCTGTAGGTATCACTTTCTTGCTCTCCCATTAGTACAGAAATACCTTTTTCCGTTATCAACGCACACATTGCGACTCCTTTCGTGAATTCCTTCCCGATATCCCTGAGAATGGTTATTTTTAATCATCCTGTTCATAAAAGTGCCACTAAGGTCTCTTCCTGGGGGAAAGCCTTCATCGGATCTTTTGTTTCAGCACGGAAATCATAAGTGAAATCAAAATCATTATCTTGGTTTTCACCCGCCAGCTCAGGTGCTATAGCCCACATGAACCACTTCTTCCGTTTATGCTCGAACGACAGGTCTGATTAAGGAAGCATTTTTGTCATTGTTCTTGTATGTGGGCAAGCGTATCCTCTAAGAAACAAAGTCCCTATTTGATGACAGAATAAGAGATTACTATTGGCTCTGCAAAAAGCTGATGAATAATAGCAAATCCTCAGTCCCTACTCTAGTCAATAAATTTGAAGTATTGATATCTACTGCTGATAAGATAGAGGGCTTTGCTTGCAAGTTTTCTTACATCTCCACTCTTGATTCATCTCGAATACCGCTGCTAGATGTTCCCCTAGAACGGGGGGTTATTGACCGATATGCACATAATCTCTTCATTGGCTTCTGATATCATTTATAACTTAGATTCTCAAAAGGTAAGCGGATATGATACAACAAATACTTCGCTGCTTCCTGTTTTTCATCTTGCTGGATTCCTCCTCTGTATTTCCTGTTTTTAAGCATCCTGGGGTACACTTTGATCCCCAAAATAATCGCCTTTTGATCAATGTATTCGAGACTCTAATTAATGCCTAATTGCTAAACCGTCTTCCTTTGAATGATCTCCTTTCGGACAAAGAATACGGCTTCACCAAGTCAACGACTGGCGTTTTAACGACTATCATTGAATTTGTCTATCAAGTTTTAGATAAGATGAGTGAATCTCGGACTGTGGCCCAATATATCTCAAAGATAGATAGAAGCGTTTCCTCAAAGAAGAAAGTTGTAAAAGGAGACACCACATAGCATCTCAAGTTTTATAGAGTTTATTGGTGGCTCTGGGTGTGTTGAACAATAGCTAATCCTCTGTTCTTCTACTTTTCAAGTACTCTCTCGACTCATCTGCGGTACTTTTGATAGATTTTCCACCTAGAACGGAGGCTCTACTGAGTAAATATCTGCATAAGTTGGTCATTGTTTTCTGATAGAATTTCTAAATTCGATCCTCAGAAGGCAAGCGGATGTAATGGGAACGATTCATTCGTCCAAACGAAATGGGTTACTGAGGTCGCTCCCGTTTAACTCCTAAATTTACAACAAATGTCTCACTTCTTCCTACTTTTCAATTTGCTGGAATTCCTCCTTTGTAGTTCCTGTTTTAACAAATCCGAGGAAAATATAACCCCTCAAGTAATCGCCTTATTAAACCTTATCTTTTTTTGTAAAAGTACTCCAAGAAAAAATATATGCTGTATTAGTATCTTTGGACAAAAAAAAAATATGGCTTCGTTATCGTCAGGTTTACTGCCGACGTGTTAACGGCCATCACGGAATTTGTGTATTAAACTTTAGATAAGAATGATGACGCTTGAACTTTTGGAATAGATACCTCGATGTTCTTTGACAGGGTTTGGCATGTTGGACATCTACACAAGCTGAAGGGACATGGTGTCATGGAACGGATATTTGGTTTAAATCTAATCGTTCCAAACAAATCGGGTAACGAAGTTCATATTGAATGGCGATGCTTTCAGATCATTTCATAATGCGGGGGCTCTATCTTTGGGCATACACTGTTTCTTTGGTTTGTTTTGGTTTGTTTTACGACATATCAACTTCAATGTGTTATTTTATACCGACATCTTTATTGCTGGTAATATATATTTTTTAAATATATTTCTGGTAATATTTTTTCTTCAAAAATCTATTTCTGGTAATATTTATAATTCAAAAATGTATAGCTGGTAATATCATTTTGTTTCAAAAGTGTATTGCTGGTAATATCATTTTTTTTTCAAAAATGTATTGCTGGATATATATTACGTTTTTTAAATGTATTGCTGGTAATAATTTTTTTACAGAGTATTTCTGGTATTAAAACCTATTTTTACACTTTCATAGTGTTTTGGCTCCAGTTTGGGAGTTAAATATTTACCCATAGCTTGGACCCTAATAGGTGCTACAAATGCGGGTGAGGGTGGACCTGGGAACACCAACAATTAAGAGGGGTTTCCACGCTACTCAAAACCTCCTGATAAGGGGGTTTTGAGTTGGACGTAGTTTATCGCTTTACCACGCACTTAGATGTAGTTTATCGTCTTACGAAGAACGATACACCGTTTCTGATTTTCATCATTGTCATCCGTTCCCAATTCTATATTTAAGCAGATTATAAAGTCATTTATTCATGTCTTAGTAGCTAACACGGCTACATGAATTTAATCGTGATACTAAGTTGGTAACTAGGATTCACAGTTTTACTGTTGAACGAGCTAGATGCAACAACCTCTTCGACTCTAACACTCATTTTTCTTGCACTTTATACCCGTGAAATTCTTTTCCAATCTCGTTTCTTTGATAAACGTAATCTTCAAAAATTTAAATGCAACGACAATTGCCATCTTCTGTCTTCTTGAAAAATGTTCCCGTTTTGTCTTTTTCCTCAACCATCCCCAGTTAAATATTCTCTTTCACTTCCTCTAACCCATTGCGTCTTAGTGGCATTATCGCCTTGCATGGGGTGAACCGATTAAAAAAGAAATATTTTTGGATTGTAAGAACTTTTTGAGATAATAATACTTTAACGATTTAACCCATAGCTGGGGTTAGAAGAGGTAGATTCATGCCTTTCACAAGGATATTTGCGCGTTAATGTATACGGCGAACACGACTGGAACTGGAACTCGACTCTTCGATTTCCAATTCCGTGCCGTTATACATTACACCACCTGCACATCCAAGCTTGCTAATTATCGTATTCTCATCTCGGTAATAATCAGACTGGACTTTGCTTAACTTCGGACGAAAGCTGGTGTTTGGAAGTGACTTGGTCGTAAGTTATTACCTATTTTATTTACATTCTGACTATTCTTTCTGAATATGATCATAACGTTTCGGCCTTCTTCAGGTGAATGGCTGTCCAGGTAATTTTCAGGGAATTTCGGATAAACAGAGGAGGCAAATGATAAGAGTGTCATTGTTTCGTGTGTTTTTGAGATTACACGCCCCCCGCCATACACACAAATAGACACACATTTTCAAAAGTCTATTTGAACTGCCATGAAAAGATGATATGGGAAATATATCAGTGGAATTAAATACTTACGCATACCTGAAGAAGACGGCCTGATTACAGAAGAATAGAAAGACGATTAAAAGAAGTATGTGTCTGTTCATCGGATTTATTAAAACTTTATAGTGAGACATAATTAAGAAAACTCGAAGTCTGACCAAGAATTATTATTGGTGAGCACAATCTTAACATACGCTGATTATACAGGATTAATGGTAATCACAGAAATAGAAATGTAGAACCTCCAAGACAAGATATTAAAAGAAAGGAGGTACCATCAAGACTTAAACAAGAAAAACATCCCAATATATGTGATATACGATGTAAGTTATTACCTATATTATTTACATTATGACTAACGGCTTCATATTTCTTATTAATTGCACAACGTTTCGGCCAACATCAAGTGAATGGCTGTGTTCAGGGAATTTCAATTCAAAAGTCGTGGTAAATGATTAGAGTTAATTTGGTTTGTTTGTTTTTGAGATTGCGCACGCACAAACAGGCCACTAATGTCCATTTGAACTGCCATGAAAACGCGATTCATTTAGAAAATGTATCAATAGAAAAGAAAACTTACGTATTCTGACAAAGTCCGCCTGATTACGGTTATGTAATATACAGAGGAAAATACTTGAAAATAGAAGTGAAAGACAAAAATGTCTTCTCTTCAGATTCTTTCAATATTTGTAGTGAGACATTCATAAAAGAATTAGAAGTCTTACCCGAAATTATTACTAATGAGTACAATCATAACATCATAACATACAGTGATTATACATGGGTTGATGGCAAACAGAGAAATAGAACTGCAGAAGCTTCAAGACAAGATAGTAAAAGAAAGCGAAGTACCATCAATCGCAAGAAGACAAAATGAATGTCTTTAAGAAAAAGAAACATCCCAATATGAGAAATATGCATTGGACATTTATTTTAATTATTTCACTCCAAGAAAGACGATAAAGCCACTGAGACGCGAGGGATTACTGAGTGTTAGAGAGTTTGAAACCAAAAAAGAAGAAAATATTATCAAGGGAATGGAATAATAAAAGAATTCAGAAGACAAGATAACGATTGATGATACATTTTAATTTTTAAAGATCAAAGTTGAATGGGAAGCTTGGAGACGGAAGAGGGATCCACAGGCAAGAAGTGCGACAGAGGAAATTGTTAGCATCGAACTAACGGTTACATTTAACCATTTCAACTATCAAGGGATGAGAACTTGCAGCCAGTCTATTACCACGCTTAAATTCATAAAGTCTATGTACCATAGAGGAAAGTGATATTTATTCTGTTTTCTACAGAAATATGGCACAAGGCCGAAGAGGGGATTGGGGAAAGGACGGTCTTCTTCTGTCTATAACTTAGCTAGCCGCAAACACTGACCCAATCGTGCGAACAATATTCCTTACACCAAAACAACACATCCATACGTACCTTTCTTACGACAACCACCATAATACCTCTTTGTCTCTATGAAAATACTGACTAGTCCCCCGATTTACAATTCATTGTCTGTGGGGGGAAGGGAATAAAACAACAATTCTAAAAACTGGCCCCAATCGGTATTTACAATATGAACACAAAAACTATTTACAAGAAACTAAAGAAAAATAAGATTAGTAATAAAACCCCCCACAATGACTAAATGTACCATAGAGGAAGGTTCGTCAGAACAATTGTCATGAAAATATTTATAGAAAAGAGACAAGGAAGCTACATTATGTCGCTGGGAAAGTGACTGTAGGCAAGATACCAGGCCATGGCCAGTAATATTGCAGATTCTTTTTTGGATTTTATCAAGAATCTCTAAATATATAACAGGGAGACTAGAACAGATGTGACAGTAATATGCACGAATGCTAGTATTATGAATATGTAAGATAGATTCTGGAGATAAAATTTGCCTAACAGAACACAGTGAACCAACTTTCGTATACCCATCAATTGATTCAATATAATATTTCCACTTGATTTCAGTAGAGAATGTTAACGCAAAAAGCGCAGCGTGCTACTCTCATGGTGGTTAGCATCAGACGTGCAGTTGGCAGGCAGAAATCGGTTCTGCCAAGTGATGAAAGCTGCAAAATCATGCAAGAAGCGAAATTTGAATATTTGGGAAATATTTTAACGGTGTTAGTGAGTGAGTGATTTTTTTTACGGCTTATCAATCCTTTGTAGGCTATTTAAAGCCAGAAAATATTTTTAGATTAATTTTTTTTTTTTTTTGTAGATAATAATCATTTAGTCATACAAATATTACTAATTACCCCATAGCTTGGTTGGGAAGACGTGGATTCGTGCCTTACCCAAGGGTATTTGCGCGTAAGTGAATATAAAGGACCATACGGGGATCGGAACTCCGTACCCTGCTTAACAGGTCCGAGCCATTGTCGATTACAACACCCACACCCCTTATCATAACATCGGTAAACGTACGGGAACCGGTGTTTCAGCGTGATGTGGCCGTAAACTCTTTTAACGGAGGAGTGTGGTATTGAAATCCGAAAGTACATTAGAATAGATATAAATGCCTTCCAAATGCTAAGCGGAACATTAAGGATAAGAAAAGCGTCGTTAAACACAATAACAGACTAAAGAAATGCTATATAACATTTCTCATATATGACTATATTGATTTCATAAGCGCAGAAGCGCACAAGGCCGAAAGCAAGGAGCACCCAATAAGGACTGAACTCAATAAAATGATTTTCTAAACGTAGCTTTACGCGTGGAATAAAGCCGAACATGTGGAGCAGCCAGTGATGAACGAATTCACTATCCAGTCGTAACTGACATCGGAAGACACGCTTGGTAACAATTACACCACTTTGAAGTGTTCAGTATGATTATATTCTAAGGGTAGCTTAGATGTGAAAAAGGTCGAATGTACGGGCGAACAAGCGAACTCGCTACACATCCGTAATTGCCCTAGCG
>OZ010605.1:75118124-75188124 GCA_963932145.1 Acanthosepion lycidas
CGCTATCTCTCTCTCTCTCTCTGTCTGTCTATCTATTTATGAAGTTATTATTTATTACATCAAAAATAATCTATACTACTATTTTGAGGGTTTTAACATCTTAACTGTCACTTGATAAAATAAATCAGCGCAAAAAAAGCAAAGTTGATAAATATATATTTAGATAAGTAAAAACAAAATAAAAGTGAAACAAACAATAGCGGTACATAAAAGAAAAAAAACTGATAATGAATGAAACGTTAAAATGGAAAAAGTTTAAAATTAATAATCAATACATATATAAATACAATTAAACATAATATTAAATATTATGGATCATCTATATCTATAGAACAGAAGATGCCCGTGTGTGTGTGTGTGTGTGTGTGCGTGTGTCTTTCTTTGTGTGTATCCTATTAATGAACGTCAATATTTCTCGACTGATTTCGATGAAAAGGTACACACATGTTGCAAATTTGCCTAAGTCGATCAAAATCAATTTTCAGTCTCCAAACACACCAGGTTTGGCAGAAACACCGATAAAACTGAACATAGGTATGACTTTTTCGCAAAAACCAAGGGTAAAGTTATACGCCAACAAGTTTTTTACGAGAAGAGCTGATATTTTTTGCACTTCATGCAAAACATAGCTCATGTTATGAGTTTTATGTCGAGTGCTTGGTAATTTGCCTGCGACATTGGTTACACACAAAAAAATGCAAAAAACAGTAAAAAAATTTCTCGTACTACGTAAAATACAAACTTGAATAACTTCCTCAGTTTTTATCCTATTTAATTCAAACATGTCGCAAAAATTTGCCATCATGTAAGAAATTAGATAGTGTAGTTTTACTCCAACTCACTCCCCCGCGTATACCGGAAAATCACGAAAAACTGTTAAAAAACCCGTTTTTTGGCCATAAGTCCCTGGTTTTTCATCCGTTGTCTTCCAAAACTGCCATGTAAATTACACATAAAAACAAACTGTCTTGCCTGAAGATTTGGTCTAGATTATTTCAGTTAAATAGACGAATTCGGCTACAAATTAGGTCCCAAATCGCCTACTGCCATTTAGCCAATAGTTTCTACATATGAGTCAATCCTAAACTTGCATTCGAACAACCTTTGATTGCTAGAGAAGGATTGTTGAAGCGTTAAAAGGGAAAATTCTCGAAAAAACTCTTATTAACCCGTTTTATATTAAACGTGCGAAGTAGGAGGGGACTTCATGCGTTTGCAGTTGCAGTTGAATCAAGCTCTGACGCTACATCCCTGTTTTTGTTTGATTATTAGATTTGTGAACAATCCTATACTATTTGAATGTTATTAAGGCCATAGGAAATTTACTGAATATCTAAAACATTGAAACAATTTAACCGCAAGCAACGACCAAACAAGTAGGTTTTATCCATGTAATTCCTTTTTCAAGACCCATCAAACACTTGGGAAAAACATAACGTAAAAAAGATGAAACGGGATTAGCTTTGTATAACAAGAGATTATGCATGCAAACGGGGACGCAGGAAGACATTTCTAGACACGGGTGGGGGCATACAGAGGGTGCGATTATACAATTGCAGCCATGTACACCCGGACAACGCCAGGTACCTCGGCTAGTATATTTTATATGGTAAGTTAAACAAAATAAATATTAATGGTGAATTCTATTAAATTATTAATCTTAAGCAATAATTACATTTTTTTAAATCAATGTTACTGATTAAATTTTCAAAATCAAATATTTTCATATATACTGATTCCATCAGGATAAACTTACAGAAATATTCTTTAAAAATATTTTATATATTATGGAATGTTATAAAGTAAAATATAGCCATTACAAAAAGTTGTAACACTAGAAATAGAGAACAATCCTTTAAAGGCATATTTCTAAGTGTAAAACAAAGAAGAAACTGTGGAACTGTTATGCAGTATCAGGTTTTTTGTAATGCGGAACAATCATCTTAAATATGAAAGGAAACTGAGTGAAAAAATGTGTTTCCATACATGGCAAGCTTCAACAACGCAGTGGTCTCTTGGAAAATCGAAAGGAAAAAGAATAGTAATACTCAAACTAAGAAAGAGAAAGCTGACATTTTTTGACATATAATCAGGAAGATGAGTTTCGATAAATTGACACTCAGGGGGTATGTAAATTACTATTGTAAAGTACTATTTGGAACCAGAGGGGACATTTAATCATCACCGACTCAACTCTGCCGACTCACCACCACCGAGTCAACACTGTCGAGTCACCACCGTCGACTCGCCACCACCGTCGACTCGCCATCACCGACTCACTAACACCGATTACCGAAAAGTTTAGCAGATTGTTTCTTTTTTTTTTTCACATCGTTGTTTCGGTGGTGATGAATCGGAGACGTTGAGTTGGCAGTGATAACTCGTCCTGCAACCAACTTGTGATGGTTAGGCTTGGTCGACAAACACAGTTTTCCCAGTGTTTTCTGGTTAGGAGAATACTTCAAGCAGTATGTATGTATAGCTAGCCACTCGTAATCGAGGATAGCCGTCTACAAGGGTGGCTAGTCAATCCCTCTCGCAGACGCTTTCTCAGGCGCATTTGTGTTTATTCAACACACACAGAGCCCACATGTGGTTTATACTGAAACTATGCTGAGCAGACCTTAGTTACAGTTTCTGGGAAAGAGCGTGTTATCTAGCGTGATCAACAATTTGAACAAGACCAACACGCTCAAGCCCTCGGCTAAGATGACTTGTGCCTTCGTGCTAACACAGTCATTGACGGTCTCCAATTTCACTCACAAGTCTTGGGTCAACCCGTGGTATGGTTTCAGGCACTTTCCAAAGGTGTCGCACGCTAGGATCGACAGATGTCCATGGTGAGATTCGAATGGTCAGATGTGAACGTTCTAACCACTCGGTGACCTATCCATACCAGCAGGAATAAAAACATAAAACCCCAGGGAACAGGAACCACATTGTAAAATGAATGATAAACCCGGATAAGAGAGGATTTATATATTTTTGGATGCCGCAAGTGCTGTGATGGCGGCATCACTGGGAGGAAAGCTTCAAGATTGATTCCAATGGAACCAACAGCCATGTGTCTGCGACCGAGGCGAGCCCGGATGTAGGAGGAATATCGCGACAATTCATCCGAATGGGTTATTAGGAGAAACCTTATAATTTAAACCGTATTCTTAAAAATTATCTTTTTTTTTATTTATTTAAACTCGGTCAGGAATATAGAGTCTAAAACTCCGCGCCGTAGTTAATTGCGAATTCAATAATCTTTTCAAAGTCGATATATTATGTACCATGCCGTTTTCAGTTGCGTCTCTGTCTTTCGGTAGAGTGCGCTCAGGGGCGGTTCAGACAAAGGACAGAGTCGCAACTGAGAGGTGCCCACCACTGGGGAACAGCTTCCCGAGGCCGTGCCCTCTCCTTGCAACAGAGAGAGAGAGAGAGAGAGAGAGATCGGTTCAAGCATCAAGGCCTGCGTAACCGGTAATTGAGGTGGCTGCGTGCAATTTTGTTCCTAGCCCGGGTGTACGCGCTCGGGTCTCCATCTTAAAAAACCGACCTTGTGTCACAACTCATCTTAGTGGGGATACAGAGTAAATAGCTAGTTTGCACCATGCCAGTGTCCCAAGTTGGCGCTTTTGAATACCGAATTGTCATTCTCCTTCATTGGTTGCCAACCCCGGCAAGAGAACCGAGTCTTCGTATTAATCAATTGTGAGAGAAGACAGATAATTTACAACTTACAACAAATAGTTGATTTTTGTTTCAATTGTCATAATTGACACTAGATTTTACGATAGATATACAAGTTAACTTACTAAAACTTTTCTCACACCCATTATATTTTCAACATTCAAGACTTTGTAACATTTCAGCTTTAGCAGTTTAAGGGCAGACAGAAATTAACACCTTCTACTACGCCTGTTCCTTTTAAAAATTTTAAACACGCAAATGTATACAGCCGCTTTCTCAAATCAATGATTCAAATGATTCGATTGAATGATTCCTGCAGGTCACAGAGTGGAGCATCCTTCTTCAAACATTGCGAACTTCGGCAACAGATTCTCAAACTGTGCCAAATAACCGACGCCACATCATTTGAGAAGTTTCAACATCAGCAACACCTAAAATGCATCTCACGTGTTACTAGAAGCGAAACTAATGATATGAACAACATGTTGAATTTACGCAATACATCAAATAAAAGTTTAGTAAGGAAGTAACCTTCACAAATATTCCACTTGAGGAATACATATATATATATATTATGGAACACAGGGTCGCAAGATATCAGTTGCCAGTTTTGTTTTTATTTATTTATTAAGTGAGTCACTTGTGCAGTAGCACAACCCCCAATATGGAGAATCAGAATTTGAATTCAGAATTGTCCTGCTCCCAGACCAGTTGCCAACAGTTACCACCCGGTCTGTCCTCTATTTACCCATAGAAGGCGGAAGAAGATTCATATCTTTTCCAAGGGTATTATCACGTAAGTGAATGTAACGGATTCGACTAGAATTCGAACTCGGCTCTCCGATTCCACCATACCAACCGCTAGCCATTACTCCGCCTAAAGTTATGTTTCAGAGAATTACATATATTTCTGACAAATTCTTTTAAGAGGAAGATTTTATAAATTTCGACCGATGATGACTCTGCCGAATGGCTACTTATAAAAATATTATTATTGTTATCATTATCTTTAGAAAGGAGGAGAGCAGGTACTACACTGTGATCACAGAACGATGTTAAAAAACATGTCACAAAAGTAGTCTGACTACTCAGTTAATACATGCCCAATTTTTCCTTATAAGGAAACGGCTGATATTACCATTCAGTCAGTTACGTGCTATGTATGATACACGCTTAAGCGACCATGTATCTTTCGATACATGAGGAAGAGGGGAGAAGATGTTTCATAACTTTTCCAAGAGTATTAGCACGTAAATGTATATAAGATATATAGGTTGCCATTTCTTTCTGCGGTAGACCAGTTGCTCTCCAAGCCTATACAACCCGGACTGTCCTGCTATTTACCCATAACTTCGAAGAAGAAGATTCATAACTTTCCCAAGGTTATTAGTGCGCAAGTGAATGTAATGGATTTGATATTGCCATTAACATTACTATAAGAATTATCTCAAATCAGGGAAATATAGACTAGGGGTAAACAATTTGGGACCACAGAGCATTTCTGTAAAAACACCTGAAAATGAGCTTTGTTTGTATTTTTATGAGTAAAAGATATGATGCTTTTGTATGCCATGTCTTTTATATTTATGTGCTTAATTTTTTCAGAATTAAAAAAAAAAAATAATCTTCTTTCGTAGAATATTGCCTTCTACATTGAAATGTGTGAGATATCGCTCTATAGCTGAAGTTTATCTTTTACTTTAAAAAATGCAAAAGTATCTGATTTTAATGTGTTTTTTTTTTAAATAAATGCAGGTACAAATAAATAAATAAAACAAAAGTCATGTTTGAGAAAAGAGAATCCATAATTTTCATATCGTCATTATTATGTCGCTTAAGAAAGTCTGTAAAACCCTTTGAAAAAAAAATGTTTTTCTTCTTTCTGCTTTTACTTATTTATTTACCTGTAATTTTCCTATTTTATTTACCTTCGAGATAAAAGTTTTCTTTTATTGCATTGACTTATATGCTCCAAGTGAATAACACACAAAGTAATTTAGATCTGGCCAGTCAGGGATTTTCATACGCATGCACTGTCACTGAAAAACAGGTAATTTTTCTTTCTCTCCCTCAACTAATACGAGTATACGATGTGCTTGAAAATAAATTGTAAAATGCACATTCTTTTCTCATTTTTATTTGCATATATACTGAAGAAAAAAAAAAACGTATATATTTTATGTAATTACCATATACAATGTAGTTCAAATACAGGCTTACAATTTAGGTATTTATAGTGAAATACATTTATTTACTGAGTCTGTAATAAATATTGCGACCTGAACGGTGCCGACGACACGACGCTGTTCTGCTGCTCGTTCATTGCATTGGAGAAGACACTACGCTTGCTAAACGAAGAGGCAACAAGGCTTGGGCTGCGTGTCAATTGGTCTCTACTACTACCAACAACATCTATCGTCTTCGGCAGCAACCTCGTCGAGTTTGCGACGTTTTTCGTATACTTGGGTTCAGAAGTTTCCAACACCGATCAATAAAACACATGGGCTGGCTGCAGGTGTTGTGAGAGACATATGGAGACCAATAATGCGGCGTAATGACAATTCAAGCTGCGAGTATACAAATGCACCGTCTTCTATGCGTTATTTTACGTCACCGAGACGTGTTCTCTCAGAAAACCGTTGCCGCCCGCCTTCCATGTCTTTGAGTTCCGCGTCGTGTTCCATGGCTTAGTCACGTCCTGATGACCAACCTACTGGAGTTATCTATCAGCTCGAGTCTTCGACCATCTGCAAACTGGCAACAACATTGCGGCAAGCCACGTAGCCGCCAGAATGACGTCGTCCTTCAGCATCGACAATAGATTAATATGTCACTGGAATATAATCTAACAAACACTGCCAAGATAGTGAGAGTTTTAGTGAAAAAGTTGTTCTCGTTTAGGAGAAGCAGTAGACAAAACATTTACAACAGCCTCCCCCCACACACACCGGGCCACCCTACAGCAGCAACGACATGGATGAATTACAACGCAATGCTTGGGCAGCTTCTCTCTCTAGAAACTATATTACAGATCTGTAAGTCTACCATTGACTCATGCTTAGATTATTGCTACCACCTATAGCTGGTTGCTCCTGCTATTTTTCTAAAGCTCCCTGGTAAAATCCAAAAATAATTAGCAATATTATTGGTCCTGACCTGGCATCTCGCCTCCAATACCTTTCTCACCGCTGTAAAGTTGCTTGCCTGTACGTTTCTATAAATACTTTTATGCTAATTGTTCCTATGAGCTCTTCACTATGAATTGTACATAGGGGCTAGTTAGGGTTTTCATAGAGACAATGAGGTATTATGGTGGTTGTAGTAAGAAAGGTAAGTAAAAATGTGTTGTTTTGGTGTTAGGAATATTGCGGTATGTTTCGGTCAGTGTTTGTGGCTAGCAAAGTTCAAATTTAAGAGAGAAGACCGTTCTTTTCCCCATTCCCTATTTTGGGCCTCGTGCCACATTTTCTGTATTTGAAGCGGAAATAAATATCGCTCTTCACTATGGTACCTAGACTTTATGTATTTAAGCGCAATACTAGATTGGCGGTAAGGTCTCATCACTTTACAGTTGAATTGGCTGCATATAACCATAAGTTCTATGCAAACTATTTCTTTTCTCGCATTTCTTTCCTGCCAACATTTATCTTCGAAAATTTAAATGAAATATCAATCGTTACCTACTGTTTTTCTGATTACTCTTCTATTCTCCTCGCACCATAATGTTTTTCTTTGCTAATTCTTTCACAATCAGTAACCCCTTTTGTCTTAATGGTTTTATTTTAAGGTCTTGCTCGTGGTAAATTTGATTAAAAAAATACTAATTCTTTGTACATTCTATTTTGTAAAAAAATTCTTTCTTAAATATATTGATGTGGTGGAGGAGTTCTCTTGTGATCCGTAAACCTATTCTGGGAGGATACAGTTAGCTCCAAAGCAGACATTTGGGACTTTTGGAATATTTCCGAAGTGACATGTGCTATATATTGCCTGGAGGTAGATAGTCCCAGGACTTCAGAACATGTATAATTTTCACCATTTACATTATTCGGACTTTTGACCTAATATTTGTCGCCATATTTGTTACAACGCTTCGGCCATTGTACGCTCCTGTCTTCTTCAGGTGATTGGTAATGTTGAACTGAACTCTTTTTTTGCTCACTTGGTTAGACTAATCTAGTTCCACGTGCCATGTTTAATGGATACCAGTTATCTCCTGTTAATTACCATCTGAAAGTTCTCCACTGCCTTAACTGGGCACTGAACTCGCACACTTTGGGTCCTGTCACTGGATCTAACCAACGCCTTTATCCACTGTGTCATGTGTCCTTGAGAACACATGACACAGTGGATAAAGGCGTGTAGAACTTGGAGAGGGGAATTAACAGGAGATAACTGATAACTGACATCCATTAAACGTGGCACGTGGAACTAGAGCAGTCTACGCCAGCGGGCAAAATAAAGGGTTCAGTTCGACATTCCAACCATCTAAAGAAGGCCGGAGCGTACAACGGCCGAAGCGTTGTAATAAATATGGCGACAAAGGTGAGGACAATATTCCGAATAATGTAAATAGTGTACATAATACCTCATCTCAGACAGATGCATGATTTTGTCCAACTCCGGGTATTTGTTAAATTACTATCATTTGAAGTTAATCAATGTTCACACATCTGTAATCATTTATTTATCATTATATTTATTTTGTTTTCCACAAAATACTGGGCCCTCTAGCTATGGACAGCATCTAGGCTAGGATAAGGATCACTTCAAAATCCAAACCGTGTTGAATGCAACGGTAATCCACTTCACTCTCTTTCCTAAGATGACATGCCATTAAAAATAATAAAAAAATTGAATCTATCCTAAGGAGACTTAGAATTTAAGAACATCCATTAGAACGATAGCAATTTTAAACACATCTTCACCCAATATAAGACCCAAGAACAACTCAAGATAGAGTAATTTAAACTATTTACATTGTTGTGTATTTACGTTGTTAGGCTGTTGTACTCATCTTAATTATCATATTCATGATGTTTCATCCGTTGTACGCTCCGGCCTTCGTCAGGTAATATACGTTGGAATTTCGAACCGGCCTAGTGGATTAAAACGTTGGTCGAAGTAATTAAAAAAGTGACTCGATCCAAAGAGTTTGAGTTTAATACCTAGCCAGAGCAGAGGGGAACAAAAACTTGGATAGTTTAGTAACTAAAGGGAATGAACTGAAACTGACATATCTAGAAGAAAAAAAACATGCATGACACGTGAAACTAGAAAAGAAAAAAAAAACTCGATTCGGTTCGAAATTCCAACCTAGATAACCTGATGATACCCGGAGCGTACAACGGTCAAAACGCTGTGAGTAGTGTCAAACACTGTTTTAAAATCTCCCTGCCGTATTGTGCAAACCCATTCTGCAGGGGTTTATCTAACGACAGTAGGTCCTTAAATCCTACACCAAGATAATGCAGATCCTCATGGAGTTTGTGAAGGCTACAAGTTCGGGTACGATTCAGGAAAGTACTCAAATAAACTAAGATTCATTAGTGAAATGTAAAAATATTTTCTTAAAATAAAACGGTAACAATTGACACTTTTAATCGATAAAACAGCTATTATAATAATCTATATAGCTGATGAGATAATCACTTCTCAAGCCAAGATCACTGTCTTTGGTTATGTTGCCTCACAGGGGAAAAAGAAGCTCTGATTTTTCTACAATCGTGAAGAAATGTTGGGTGTCACCGCCTATATTTTATAATCTATCCAGAGTACTATTATATATGAAGCTATGATTCTCCCAAGCTTAGATATGGCGTATATATATTATATACTGACATATGATTCCCCCAACCTCAGATATATACTGTTTATATTATATATGAACCTATGATTCTCCCAATTTGCTAGATTCCGGTGAAAGTGTTTGAGGCTGTCTTCTACCTGCACCAGAATCTGCTAAAATACGCCTGATGAAGCGTTCTGAAGCGACGACTAACGATGCCTCCCAAAGTGAGATGAAAACTTTATGGCTGCTGTCAAGAGGCAATGGGAAAATCTTTCCGAGGATTTCGTGCTTAAGAGCGTGATTATTTGCGGTGATGTTCAGGTTGCAGTTGAAAGTAATCGAATCCGCACTGAATCAATTCTTTTTACATATTATTCATGAGTTTTGGTAATGTTTTTATATATCAATAGGTCATGTTATGCATAGTTAATGAGTTTAAAAGCTTGCAGAGACTTTAAAAATTCTATTGATTATATGACTCTTTATAAACTGAAATCACTTAACGCATTGAAAGCTGTTTGTTTCGAGATTGCCCCGTTATCCATACAGATTTGCGGTCAGTAATCACACAACTCCGACGAGAACTACATACGAGCGCAAGAGAGCTGTATCGGCGGCAGGTTCGACTAAAGCGAGTAACGTTGACGCAATCGAGGCAGTGCGGACCATAAAAACGTTTTTTTTTTTGTAGGGAGATAAAATTCGCCAGCATCCCATATCGTGCCTGAAACCGACAGACAGTTAAAAGTTACTGGATTCTTCAGTAGGCTCAAATTGACAGATGAATTTCAAAATGATCTAAATTCTATTGTTAACTCGGGCAAGAAATGACTTGTTAATTTTAAAGCCTCAAAAACGAAATGTCTCTCTCATAATCACTTGAGAGAACCATTTTACCTTTCATCCTGGTGCTTACCTGAAGTTGAGTGACTTATTGCGTTTTCTCGGACTAAGATTTTCCGCTGACATGAAGTTGAAATATTATATTGGATCAGTTGCTTGGTTTGTTGCTAGGAAATTTGATTCACTGTGTCGTGCTAGACAATTTTCCGCACCAGAGTGTATCCTACATATTTATACGTCCTTGCTTTGAATATTGCTGACACATATAGTCTGGTGCTCCTGCTATATATTTAGAGATTCTTGATAAAATCCAGAATGAGAATCTGCTATGATATACGTCCTGTCCTAGCATCTCGGCTTCAGTCAGTCTCTCATCGCCGTAATGTAGCTTCCCTGTGCGTTTTCTCGTCAAAAATGAAATTAATGATTGTAAACTTCCACTGAGAAAGCTGATCAGGAGCAGAAAGAGAATAACTCAGTCTTCCAGATTTTGTAATCTTCTAGAAAATATACAAAAGTTAATCTGCACTGTATAGGTCCTGACCTGGCATCTCTGTTTTAATCGCTTTCTCGCCGCCAGAACGTAGATTCTCTTTTCATTTTCGATAAATATTTTCATATTAATTGTTCTGATAAACTTTCCTCTATGGTATCTAGAATTTATGAATCTAAGCATAGTACTCGATTAGCGGCAAGGTCTCATCATTTTACAGTTTAATTGGCTAGATGTAATCGTAAGTTCTATGCTAACAGTTTCTTCTATCGCACTACTTCTTTGTGGAATTCTATTCTTGCTTCTTGTTTTTCAAATTTGATTTTCAAAAAATATAATGTCAATCGTTATCCTCTCTCTTCTCGGTTCTTGTTCATTTATTGTCCTCTCTTCTTAATAGTGTTTTATTTTTTATATTGTCTAATCCATTTCGTCTTAGTGGTTTTATTGCCTTGCTTGGGTGAAATGATTAAAAAAATGCTAGAAACGATTCTGGCAACATTGTCCTCACTTCTGCTTACCAGAACATCATTGCTCTTTACATTAGACCTGGAAAAAATGATGGGGAAGGAGAGGGCACGACAAAGTATCCTAGAAGCCGAGCATCTGGGACATCTGCGCAGATCATCAAGTGAAGTTCAATAAAGGAAGAGAAAGATGAAGAGAAACTGGGTTAGAGTGGTGCTATAAAACTTTCCGAAACATGTGACGCCATAGAATTGCTAATAAAGTGGCTTTATCGTTAGATTTTGTGAAATTTGTATTTTTAGCAATATAAAAGGTGAAGGGTTGGTTAATACGTTTGTTGGGTCACGTAAGTGAAATATTGGTGTAATACAATGCATCTGAAAATCATTGTCACAAAAAGAGAAACAACGAGAGAGACAGAGAGACAGAGAGAGAGACAGAGACAGAGAGAGGGTGGAGACAGTGGACGAATTACCGAATACAAGCAATTATACACATTTATATAAAACTAGCAGTCATATCCAGCTGGTCGATCAGAAAAAGCGTTCAATTAGAATGGAGCAAAAACAGCATCATGTTTAGATGTAACAGAGTCTATCAGCAATTACCTCAAAGTACTTTCATTAAAAAAAACATTTTGAATTAATGCAGTTACCGATATAACAGAAGTAGGCTGTATTTATTCAATCAAATTTAGCTGAGAACATGAAGGGGTAAAACAGGCAACATGAAGACCCACTTTAGACCACAATTATTTTGGAATTTTTGAAATTCAATTTGTCAGTGTACTTCCAGGCATGTAAAAGAGGATACATTTATAAAGCAGTTGTTAAATTTGATAAAAATTCATTGAATGATCAACGAAAAATTCGAAAGAAACCAATACAATCGCCATTTTTCGCTATTTACGTGTGTTTTCACTATATGGGTGGACGGAATTATCAAGAAAAATGACTGTTAAATAATCAACTTATTGTTGGCTATAACTGAGTGACGTTTGTATTAGATTGCTTGAAAATTGAGGGAGTTTTTACTTTAAAATTTGTGCTGAAATCGATTGGTCCTGAAATCGAGTTTTTGTTTTACACGGTTTTTCGCTAAACGCAGTGGCGTAGAAATATAAATGTGGTATCGTTGAGCTCGTCATCATGTAAGTAACCGACATACCGAGTTTGAACGAAATCGGAGAAAAACAAGTTGAATTTATAGATATTTGATTGGCTTTGGCTTTATCGATTATTGATTTTTAAAAAAATATTATCGATTTTTTTACGATAAGACTATCTCTTACATGTACAATGTATGTGCTAAGGTTAGTCAAAATCTGTTGGATGGATCATCCTCTGTTTTATATATATAGATAGTATTATAGTTTAAGTATCTGTTTTAATATGAGGCGTTGGTAATGGATAAAGGCTCAGAATGATAAAGCGGAGTTCGAATTTCAGTAGGGTTCGTTACTTGCACAAAAATGCCGAAATGTCCCAGGGAAAATATGGTGTTGTTCTAAGCCTAGCTTAAAATGGGGCACAAGACTGAAAGTACGTAACACTCAGTGAGGATCTAACTCGCTGTTCCGTTGTAACTGAGCTAGCGAGACAAGCTTGGTAATCATCACACCACATCAAATCCCTCAGCCTTGGAAAAATATGAATCTATCTATTCATGGTTCATATTCTATGGTTTGAATAGTAGGGTAGACTTCATTGTAAAAATTGGGTTGGCATCCAGTCTATAACAGAAAGACAATCTTCTGCTTAGTCAGTCTTGCACCGAGAGAGACATGATCGCCCAACGGTGTATCACGTGAGACACTTACATGACTGATGAGTTTAATTTCATTTCTAGAAAACATAGACTATGATGACAACCGTTGAATTAATGAAATATTTATATTTCTTTAATGAATATTTATTCTTGTTTCTGCCTATATTTCTGACACATGGCACTGTGGATAAAGGCGTTAGTTAGATCCAGTTACAGGACCTAAAGAGTGTGAGTTCAATATCTGGTTAAGGCAGTGGAGAACTTGGAGAAGGGAATTAACAGGGGATAACTGACAACTGACATCCATTAAACATGGCACATGGAACTAGAACAGTCTACCCCAGTGAGCGTAATAAAGGGTTCCGTTCGACATTCCAACTACCTGAAGAAGGCCGAAGCGCAAAACGGCAGAAATGTTGTAATAAAAATGGCGACAAAGATGAGGACTATAGTACGAATAATGTAAATAATGTTATTCTTTATTTGTAGATTATTTGATTCAACCATTTTGTTTGAAAATAGCATTTTGAAAAGCGAGACATTAGGAGATTTTGTAAATCTTAAACTCTATTTCATCATCTTGACTTTAAGCTAGTACTGGGTGTGACGTTAAATTACATCCGGCAGCGAGGTCTCTCATCGGGAGATTAGTGGATTTCAGGTACATGGAACTACATCTTAATTGCTGTTGTTTCCAGGTCTACCCCGATCCAAGGTGGTAGCACCTGTTAGGGTTCCAGCTTTGGGCAAATATTAAACAGCCGAACAAAAATAAAAACACTAGGAAAATATGAAAATACATTTTTATAGTTGTTGAAACTTGACTAATGCATGGAATAAGAATGCAACCCAAAACGTACTTAGAACAAAATGTATTGAGACAAGAAAGTGTACACAATATTTACATATAGTCTTTTCTATATTCCTGGGAAGACCGTTCCTAAGAATGTGTTGACTGAGTCGCAGTCGGGCAGAGTCTCTTCTTAAATCTCTGTATTTATCTATCCACCCACGAGGATAAAATGTGGCACAAGGCCGGTTTAATGTGGGTATCTCCGAGCCCGTATGCTCGGCCAAAAATATAGCCTTTTTGAACCCGCCTAGACGGGTTCAAGGCCTGTCTACCTCCCCGGACGAAACCTTGCCCTTCGGCAAAGCTTCGTCCGGGTTCCTCTATGCTAAAGCATAGAGTTCGACAGTCGATCTCTGGTTGAATCTCTTCATTCCTCCCCGGTACCAACCATATTTATATGGTCGGTACTCCACTATGCAAATTAGGTGGATCCTACCACAACAATAGTAAAATTACCAGCAATGCATTTAGAAACTATATATTCGTTTTACTTTGAAAGTATAGAATTATGTACTTATTAAAGGCTTATAATTGCGTTCAAAACATATGTAGCTGAAGCCATAAAGTTGCATATAAGATACTTAGATGTTGACATTAAATAACGCATAGAGGTTGATATGCCGCTAAATGAAATCAACTACCATTGTCTTTAAGCGAGACAAATTTTTCACGCAGTTTTCATATCTAATCAATTAAAATCCTGATTAAGAATTATTGTTCATAATACAAAGCATTCATTTAGCTACAAGTACTACTTTTATTTGTTGTGATAAATTTTCGATTTGTCACCATGATCTAGCGCCAACCATTTTGGTTCATACAGTACATTACCAGTACATGAACTTGTCTTGCACTTCAACAAAGAAATTTCATTATTTAATTCTTTTTCGTTGTTCAAATTACTGTTATGGTCGCAACGGCAACAACTAAAAGTTTTGACCAGGCAGGAAACACGTTCCTGAATCAAACATTCTGCAAATGTTGACTCACAAAGCTGACACACACACACACACATGCACAAATAAACAAATCTTCCTTTAAAAAAACCTTTTCCTGCAAAGCACGTGATTATCAAAAATAAAATGGCAAAAGACATTGTGAAGAAAAACGGATGACTGAATTTGTAAAATGTGAAGCAGTTCTCGTATAATTATTTTACTCTGTATATCTTGCTTAACTGACTTTTTAAAAAAATCTCTTTTTGTTTTTGGCTTATCAACCTATTCTTTATTTTTATATAGCATATTCTTTCAGGGCGTAGGCGAATATGGCTCGCCACCTCCCTCTATCCGTTGCAGCTCTCAACAAGTTCCTTCCTTCTGCTTTCTCCCCCAGATCACGTTCTGTCATCCACCTGCTCAAACTCGTCAGGTATGTCACGCGCTGCTTTACCTTGTCTCTCTTTCCCTCTATTCGACCCGTGGGTATCAGAATCTCCAGACCCTCCTTCCTCATTATGTGTCCCAGAAACGTCAGCTGCCTCTTTCTGGTGTTAAGTATAAGCCTCCTCCTTGTTTGTAATCTAAGACCTCATCGTTGCTCGCACGCTCGGTTCATGGTATCCTTAGCATCTTTGTGTAGAGCCACATCTCCGCTGCCTCTAGTCTCTTTGCCATCTTTGAGTAAATCATCCAACATTCGCTACCTTAAAGAAGGACAGATGTCACATAACAGCTCAGTATTCTTTTCTTTGTCACGAAAGAAATCCTCCTGTCTCGCAATAATCTGCCAACCTTTTGGAATGTGTCCTTGGCCATCCCAATACTTCTACGGATCTCAGTGTCGTACTTAGCGTCCTCTACAACCTATTTAAATCTAGAAAATGCCTTTAGATTGTAAGAATATTTTTTGTGGAGATAATAAAAAATTACTGATATAAGTCATAGTAATTAACCCATGAACAGAATCTGATAAATGAAAAAAAAAATTAAAATGCAGATATAAAGTGGGGGATCAATTCTACATTAAAATCAATATATAAACCGATTCCTCACTTTGTGGCCACAATAGTTTCTATACATCATTATTCCAGTCGATGTAAACAAATCTAAAAGACATACCTAATTAGCATTTCATTGATTGTCTGATTCGTTTTCTACGCCTTATAACTACTCCTTGCAGGTTATTTAAAGCTAGAAAATATTGTGAATTCATAGTTGCATCGAGGGTGATTGCACGTTAGTGAATATAACGAACTCAAATGGAATTGGATCTCGGTGGTCCGATTAACAATTCCGAGCCATTATCCATTAAATCACCCGCACATCCAGGCTTAGTGTACCTGGTATTGCCAAGCGTCTAGCTAGCTATGTACTGACAAATCTCGACGTTTCTTAACTTCGGTGATCGTACGGGAACTGGTGTTTCAACGTGATGCGGCCGTAAGCCGTGTATATCTTCATGTTCTGAAATTACTTATCCTCAATATTAAAACAATGGGTCAAAAATAAATATAAAAATATGCCGTGTTATTTACAACAGTGGTCGGCAACCTTTGGCTAGCTCTGTGCCGACTTAGGGTTTTAAAATCATTCCAATAGGAGACGTATTTTTATACAAGTCAAAGTCAATATATCTGTTCTACAATATATTTTACATAGTAATATACAGTATATATACTTTAGTATATATTAAAATTGAAACAGCTAAATATTATCTTTGCGTTGTCGTAGTTATACGTTCGGACCTCGTGATGTCATTTGCGGCTGCGTGCCATTGGAAATTGCTTCGCGGGTCACACGTGTCACGCTTGCCGTAGGTAACCGACCTCTGATTTACAAGATAAGGGTTTATTTTGAACCTATTGAATCGCTATTTCCATGGCAAATGTTCAGATGAAATTCATTCTTTCGTTCTATCATTTAAAACATTTACAGCTGGGTCTGAATGATTTTTACCGCCTGTCAACAATTTACAGGAAATTTTAAAGCCAGATTATATTTATAGATTGTAAGAATTTTTTGTAGACATTAATTCTTTACTGATAAACGTCCTACTAATTAATCCATAGCTGGGGAGAAAAGAGGTGGATTAATATGTTTCACGACGGTATTTTCGCGTAAGTGAATATAACGTACCCGAAAGGAATTGGAACACTCCACTTCTGAGCCGTTATTAATTAACCATTTGAGCCCTGCTTTCCTGAACAATTTTAATCCATCTGCCTGAACTTCTGAGTCAAAGTTCGCAAATAATTGGTATGTAATTTTTCTCGGTAGATATAAACATATTTACAAGTGTATAAGTCACCATTCAACCGGTGCCTAGTGTTAACCATGTTCAACATAGTCTATGAATATAGAATTCGGCGCAGTACGTAATCTGTTCTATGAAACAACGTTAAAGATTAATACTCACGAGTCAGACACTCTACTAAATCTGACTATATCGCCAATACTACCAACAGCTGTTCCGTAATTCTTCAGTCTTCGATATCAAGGGCTGGCTGTCAGTGAATATTCGCGAACAACATGGCTGCCTTTATACACATCGCATTGAATATTTTGAGCCTTCTGATTGGGTAACCCTTTTATTGGTGAACTATAAAATGAGTCAGCTGATTTTGGCTGGCTCACTATTACACCAGGGTACCCAAAAATTCCAACACCTGGGAATTAAATCAATTTTTCTCTACCACCGGTAAAGTGGTTTTCAGAGCTCAAAGGATGAGAGCATTCACACATACAAGCATACAGCACCTCGTATCACAAAGCTATTGGATTTGAGAAAACTATATTCCCGAGGAGGCACGGTGGAGTAATGGATTTCGGAATCGGAGAGCCGAGTTCAAATTCCAGTCGAATTCATTACATTGGAAAATTGGAATTGGGTAAGGTATGAATCCTCTTCTCCTCCCTCCAGCTATGGGTAAATAGGACAGACCGTGGTTCTATAGCCTTGGATGGCAACTGGTCTACCGCAGAAAGAAATGGCAACCTACTGCGGGAAAAATTCTGCCTCATCAGTCATGCATGAAATGATCGCATAAACGTGTATCGCGCATTGCACACAACTGATTCACTGATATTCCTGAAGAATTATTTTAAGAGAACGATTTTAGACAGGTCAATGCATCCCGAATGTTTCCATTTAAGGGAACGGATAGGTTTACAGTTATAATTTATCGTCTTATATCAAATAACTACAAATTACATCTATTTTAACATTTTACGGTGCTAGTCCTGAGTATCAAGACAGACTTCACCCTTCAACAAGACATCTGATCGGGTCATTGGAGATCAAGAAGAACGTGAAAACACCTCTTAATTGTTGCTGAAACGAGATGAAAGCATCTATTAGGGTCCCAGCCTTAAGCATATAGTGAACACAGCAAACAAAAACAAAACACTATAAAAGCATAAAAATACATTTTTATAGTAAAAATCACAACAATGGATTTTTATATTAAGAAATTAACAATACATATTTATACCAAAATTACAGACACCACCTACTAATAGTAAAATTACCAACAATACTTATTTATAGTAAAACTACTAACAATAACTATTTATAGGATAATTACTAAGAATACATTTTATGGCAGAATTAGCAACAATGCATTTATAGCAAAATAACTAACAATACATTTTATCTGCAGTTGAAGCCCTGACAATGTGTTAAAAATATATAGATTTCGCAATTAAATAAGCCAAAGTGTTTGATATGACGATAAACAAAATCATTGAACCAAAATTTTTCTATGAACAGATCTCATTGATTTGTTCGCAAATACTAATTTTATGTACAGGGATTACATTTTTTAACTGTTGAATTCTCAAAGCATTATCAGTTTAACTTAGATTTTCTATGTAGCAGTGGTAAGTCATTGTAACAATTTTTCTTGAATATTTTCAGGAAATGTATAAAATATTTTCAGAATCTTTCTTCAATGGCTGTATCATTAAAGAAAAAGATCAAAGGGCAGAGATGTATTGCTTCTTATCGTATATAACAAATGACCGAGGCGCCGTAATATCGGAGAAACTTGAGGCTGTGATGACCGAGAGTTTAAGACGTTAAACTTGAAAGCGGAAAAAAATTTCTGTGTAGTTCTTCGGGAAAACTTTAATAGTAACCTCCATCAAAGAATCTTTATCGACACGAGAATAAAAACGAAGTTTTAAGACATTGTCCCTTAGCGCGAAGGAAGTAAGGCGATGCTGAAAAAATGTCTGCTAATGTTGAAATTAAACTACAAAACTCACCATTCTTGTGAAGTGGTTTGAGTTTACAATTACAAATATTTTATTGTGGCATATATACTTTATTATTATTATTATTATTATTATTATTATTATTATTATTATTATTATTATTATTATTATTATTATTCCCGAGGAACTATGTAAAGTACCAGGTTGAGAACTGGTGTGGGCTAGCTGCCTTTGATGAGAGTGAAAGGACTCTCTCTCTCTCTCAGCTTTAGATAGCAATCCTTTTTAGTGTTGGTTTGACGAAAAAAAAAAATTCAGATGCAAAGGAAAACTCATGATTTTATCTTGGCACTTGAAATGTACGAACTCTCCAGGACAAAAACTCAGCACCAGAAAGTAAAACAGCTCTGGTCGTATTGGAACTAAAGACGTACAACAGTGATATAGCTGCACTGAGAAGTAACCATCAGTCGACTACATTAAACGAGAAAGCTGCCCTTGATGAGAGTGAAAAGTCTCTCTCTGAGCTTTGGTTAGCAATAGTTTTAGTGTTGCTTTCACGATAAAAAAAAAGTTTTCAGATGGGAAGGAAAACTCATAACTGCTTAACCCGCTCATTATATTGCATGTGTCTGCCAAGAGGCGTGTACAGGCTGAAATTGACTGTGATCCGGAGTGGTTAAACTCCGCGATAATAACACATGAGGATTGTCATTCGGAGTTTACGTGGCAAGTCTTTTGCACCGTTACTTTTTTTTATCGACAAATCCAAAAAGTGTGGATGGTCCAACACAAGCCTTGATTGTGTTGGTTTTCTGACAACTATATCTAATTAGTTCCACACATATCCGGCTACTGCAAAAAACTCCACGAAACAACATCAACTTCATCTTGGTGCTTGGAATATACGAACTCTCCAGGAAAACTACTCAGCACCAGACAAAAAAAAACCTCCGGTCGCATTGGAACTAAAGAAGTACAACATTGATATAGATGCACTGAAAGGTAACCATTTGTCGACTACATGAAACGAGAAAGCGAAATAGGACATCTAACAGTGTTTTTGCTGAACTTGGGTACAATACATTCTCCTGTACTGTTTGTGGTCTTTTGTGCAATTCTCGAACCGGTCTCAAAAGCCATGCCCGTCGCAGGCGTGCAGATAATTAGTTCGTGCTCGTCAGAACCTTACTCATCGGACTCGATGGGAGAGTCCATTATATAGATTATTATTATTATTATTATTATTGCTGTTGTTTTATGTGCCGCATCACTTCAGGATTTTGGTAATCATGTTTTCCTTAATTTCCTACCCTAGCTCTTAGCAATTCTTGTTTTTTTACAGATCACTGCCAGTTCCTATTCTGTCATCTATTTACACATGATAGGTAAGTTACACGCTTATTTCTTTTGTCCCTATTGGCTTCAATATGTTCCAAGAGCGACAAATGTTCCAAGGACTATTTCTATTTAGAAATCTATCTAGAAATTTCAATTGCCTCATTTGTAATAATCCTTTTGTTTTTTTTTTCTTCCTAAAATGCCCCCCTTGTTTACATGCTCCGCCCATTATTTTCCCATCATCCTTTTGTGAAACACCATCCAAGTTGCTTTAACTTTTCTCTTCATCTGTGGGGAAATTGTCCAGCATTAATTGCAACAAAGAACAAATTGATATTACATAGCAGTAAAGAATTTTTTTTCCTTTGAGACAAATGAAAATTTCCTCTTTACATTATCCGGACTATTGATTTTAAAACCGCATGTTGACACTACTCACAATGTTTCGGCCGTTGTACGCTCCGGGTATCATCAGGTTATCTACGTTGGAATTTCGAACCGAACCGAGTTTTTTTTTAGTTTACTTTTTTTCAGGATATCTCAGTTGCAGTTCATTCCCTTTAGTTACTAAACTATCCAAGTTTTTGTTCACCTCTGCTCTGGCTAGGTATTGAACTCAAACTCTTTGGATCGAGTCACTTTTTTAATTACTTCGACCAACGTTTTTATCCACTAGGCCGGTTCGAAATTCCAACGTATATTACCTGACGAAGGCCGGAGCGTACAACGGATGAAACATCATGAATATGATAATTAAGATGAGAACAACAGCCATAACAATGTAAATACATAACGATATAATTAATGTAAATTGCTCTATATTGAGTTGTTCTTGGGCCTTATATTGGGTGAAGATGTATTTAAAATTGCTATCGTTCTAATGGATGTTCTTAAATTCTATGTCTCGTCAGGATAGATTCAATTTCTTTTTCTTCGAGAGGGGAATTAACAGGAGATAACTGATGACTGACATCCATTAAAACATAGCATGTGGCGACAAAGATGCGGACAATAGTCCGAATAATGTAAATAGTGTATATGTGAGAAATATAGACAGATACTGAAATTTTTCTGTTTCATAATATTTTCAAGGACTCTTTTGCTATTTCATTGGACCTATGCTTTTCAATGTCAAATGTTTTCTTATCTCTTAAAACGCTACCTTTGTACTTTTCTCATTGTAATTTCTTATGTCTACTGCTCGGATAAATACATAATATCAATCTAAGCAATAACGGTGTGAAAGCGTCAACGATTATTGGGATTAAATCCTCGCTCAGTAAGAAAAGACTTGTACGAAATATAAAGTATTTTGTAAGAAAACATCATCTAAATATTTTCATGGCAATTGTTTTGATCAAATTCACACTTAAAAAGGCAAAAAGAGAAACGAGACTTTGTTCAGATATAGGTATTCACGAAAAAAAAAGAACATTTAGGGAAATATTATACTTTATTTTTTTTATTCTTATTTTTTTAAGCATTTCACCCCAAGCAAGGCGGGAAGCCACTAGGACGCAAGGGGTTACAGAAAATTTAGAGCAAGATCAGATAGGAGTGATAGAAGAAAGGATGAGGATAGTGGATAGATCAAGGCAACTGGAGATGTCGATTGACATTACACTTGAACAGCTGGAGACTATAGCTCACAAGGAAACTGGAATAGGGAAGGGAGTTGCGGGACATGAAGCTATTAGAGTAGAAGAGACGGCTACATTTAGGAGTTTGGACAGTGAACGGGTGAGAGCGGGATACCAGCCTCGTATGTCGCTTGAACTCATGACGTCTGGGAACCAGCGAATGCAGCTCCTCGGAGCAATTTCCATGGAAGTATTTGTAGAACAGACAGAGGGAGGCGACGGCGCGTCTGTGATAAAGTGACTGTAGACGAGACGACAGAGCAGGGCCAAATTACATTGTATATCCGCCTCTGGGGCCTATCAAGAGCCCCAGGGCAAATAGAAGGGGCACCAGACCATATATGGCAGCAATACTCCATGCAAGGGCGAATTGTTGATTTGTAGATCTGCAGGATCGACTCCGGGGAGAAAAACTTCCTAGTTTAACAAAGGAAACCATGTGTTAGAGGTTTGTTTTTATATAGAAAGACCTCAAGTTGAATTCCAGCCACATTCCTTTCGCGGGGTCTCGAATAAACGCTCCTATCATCCAACGTGCATCACACAATTGCATTTTAAAGGAAAACCTTGAAGAGAAATTACAACAATTAACAACAAACCTTTGAAAATGTGTCCGAAAGGGCATTGGATAGTAAACCTTACGGAGAATGTTGACACTCATTTACTTCCATCAAACGGAAACAATTAAGAATCCAAAGCAACATCGGTTCTGCAACGTCTTACATGTCGAATAAATCGGTTTTCGAAAAGAAAATTTGAGATTAAAATGCCTCGGTTAACTAACAACATTTCGGTTCTCGAACTTTGCCAAACCGAATTAACCCGAACTGAATTATTTCTAAGTCTCCAAGCGTGTTGTATACATTTGTGTGTTGTTGTGTGCTTTTCTTTTTCTAATTTTGTTGTACTGTGACATTTTCTCTCTGCATTGATTCCTGTTGGAAAAATAGTTTCGGTTTGCGAACATTTCGGGTTACGAACGGCCTTCAAGAACGAATTAAATTCGTGAACCGCATATATATATATATATATATATATATATATATATATACATTGCGGGCCAAATTATAATCGAGATAACTTTTTTTTTAATATTTCAAAAACCGTCCAATCAATTCACACAAAATTTTCACACAATGTCGGCAACACTGACTTGCGCAATCACTGAATTTTTCGTACTGATCTGCGCAATGTAAACAAACTGGCGCCATATTTGTTATCAGCACTGTGATTTGCGTGTGTCAAATTATTAGAAAAGTGTAAGAATTTAGTGAAAGATGGGCCGTAAAAGCAGTTTAAGTGATGCTGGATAAAAAACTATCACCTCAGAACTCTCAAAAGGTAAATCTACCCTAGAAATTTCTAAAATGACAGGGAGGTGTCATCAAACAGTGAAACAGTTCACTACCGATCCTACACAAGCACGCAAAAGAGCAGATAAAGGTAAGCCGAGGGTTATTTCACGTCGATTCATGTCGTGAATTAAAAGAGAGGCCACAAAGAACCCTGGACTTACCAGTCAAGAGGTTTTCAGTCGCATGGGGATCCTACTGTGTCTAAAAGTACTCGGTGTCGGTATCTGAGGGAAATAGCAACAACAGTCAAACTTGTATCGAAGCCTCCGTTGACGAGAAATCACATTCAAAATCGCTTGAAATGGACCGAGGACAATATGAAGATTGACTTCTCTTAAGTTTTGTTCACAGACGAAACTCGAGCAACACTTGATGGGCCAGATAGATTGTGCAAAGGCTGGGTAATGAATAGACAGAATCGTCATCAGCGTTTGAGACACCAACAAGGCAGTGGAGGCATAATGATCTGGGGTGGTATTATTGGAAATACATTAGTGGGCCCATGGAGTGTACCAGATGGCGTCAAAATGACTGCTGATGCATACATAGCGTTTATCAAGGCGCATCTTGAACCGTGGATGAAAAGGCAAAGACTTGCCTTCAGAAGGACCATTATTTTTATGCAAGATAATGCTCCCTCCCATGCTGCTCACAAGACTACTGAATATTTGAAACAGTTAGACTTTGATGGACCTCGAAATATAAAGTGGCCAGCAAATTCTCTGGATTTGACCCCAATCGAAAACCTTTGGAGCATCATGAAGCGAAGACTGTACGCCAACGGACGACAATTCAGGAGCAACGCTGAGTTTTGGGAAGCAATTCTTGACATATCTCACGGCATTACAGCAGATGACATCCTCCAATTAACAAATTCTATGGATCGTCGACTTCTTGAAGTAATTTCAAAACAGGGAAAGCACATTCCCTATTAATTTGTTTAAAACTGTGCCTTGTACCTGTTATTATTTGTTTGATTATCTTATTTATTAGCTTCTTTTGATCATAAACTTTCACGTGCAACATTAATAAACGTTTTGTTTGCCCAATTCTGGGAATTTTATTAGGTTGGTGCAAAAATAATTTCGTTTTCTCACATAGTAACATATGTTAGAAAACGAAATTATTTTTTGCACCAACCTAATACTAAACCTTTCTAATAATTTGGCACTCTCAAATCACCGTGCTGATAACAAATATGGCGCCAGTTTGTTTACATTGGGCAGATCAATACGGAAATTGATTCCGCAGGTCAGTGTTGCCAAAATTGTGTGAACATTTTGTGTGAATTGATTGGACAGTTTTTGAAATATTAGAAAAAGTTTTATCTCAATAATAATTTGGCACGCAGTGTATATATATGCAACTATAGGATTGGTGTATACAGAATAAATTCCAATAACCAACAAATACTATTCCTAAAAGAGTGCTCAATATAGAGTAGAGCAAATATAAGTAATTATTCGAAAATTATAACATAAATATGTTATAAAATCACTACAAAAATAACGATTTTGTTTCAACACTTCTGGTGTCTTATCAATTTGATTTTTGTAGTGATCTTATAACATATTTATGTTATAATTTTCGAATAAGTAATTATATATATATATATATATATATATATATATATATATCCAGGCAATATGAGAGCAAATGGAGTATAATTCAGTTGTACGTAACATTTAATTTAAAAAGGGCTCAATGCGGAGTAAAGCTAAGTATTATTTATTTTACGATATTAAAACAATTAAAATATGTTAAAAATCGATACATAATGGCAATTATGTTTCAACACCATAAATGTATCTCAGTGGTGCGATGTTAAACTAATGGTGGGTGGAAAACCTTTAATTTAACGTTTTGAAACTATTATGGTAATTTACCCACGCACGCATGGACTCTCCCAGCTATAAATAGGAGCAGGTACTGCCTTTTGGATAGGAAGGTTTCCAGTAGTCATCTCTGACAGTCGGGTCGAACATTCTTGCTGTAACACTCTCTTCTGTATATGTTTGTATTACTATTTCTATTAATATATTTAACTCAATTCCTCTCTTGTGTCTTTATTTCTGGCCCTAACAAGACCACATCAGAAATATAATTGTCATTATGTAGAGATTTTTAACATGTTTTCTATCCTAATAATAAATAATTGTATTTCAATTCTTTCCCGAAAACTTTCTATTTATCTTTTTTGAAATTTGGTGGAATTTTACTGCTATTCAGACAGATGACAATATACTGCCAAGTAGGCAAAAATGACAGCTTCTTCTCTGTTTTCAATTACAGTTCCATAGCTACCAAAGCTGATCGAGACTTTCTTTGTTGTGTACAGAGGAGACGCTGTTACAGTAAGAACTGCACATATTTTGTCTTTGTGAAGTTTCTCCCAAATCTTGTTCTGCCGTCTACTTCCTCAAGCTTATCAGGTATTCTTTCATCTGTCCAACTTTTCCTCAATCAGCCCTGTGAGTATCAGATATCCTATGCCTTTCGTTTTTTGGTTCCCCACTGCTATAGTCAGGTATTTAATTCACAACACTTTGGGTCGGTCGAAACCTTGTGAATATGGCAATTAAGCAGGGGGCTAACAGTCCGGATAATGTAAATAATGTAAATGATCATCATACCTCATCTTAGAGACATGGACAGAAACCTGATTTCTGTTGCTTCAAGATGTTTCTTTATTGTCCCGCATTCACTACCATTTAGGTGGAAACATATCCCAGAACAATTTACAACTGTTTTCTTTGTTTGTAACGAAGATTTTCTGTTTCTTATTATTCTTCTTGACTTTTAGAAGGGATCTTTGGTTCCCCACTGCTGTAGCCAGGTATTTACCTCACAACTCTTTGGGTCTAGTCACTGGATCAATCCAAGAGACTTGGAGATTTGAAGTTGAGTTAAATTGGAAATAACTGAGACATCCGGAAGAGGCATGGCAGGTGGAACTAGAACAATCTATTCCTATGGACGAAATAAAGGTTTCCATTCGAAATTCCATTCACCTGAAGAAGGCCAGAGGGTACTACGGTCGAAAAGTTGTGAATATAGCAATTAAGCGGAGGGTAACAGTTCGTATAATGCAAATAATGTAAATAATCATAATACCTCATCTCAGAGACATGTACAAAAAACCTGATTTATGTCGCTTCAAGATGTTTCTATATTGTGCTGCATTCACTACCATTTAGTTGGAAAGATATCCCGGAACAATTTACTACTCTTTTCTTTGTTTGTAACGAAGGTTTTCTGATTCTTCTTCTTCTTGGCTTTTAGAAGGCATCTTTAGCCATCCCAATACGTCTTCCGTTCAAAGTGTCGCTCTTTCCGTCGTCTGATAGAACATTTCCCAGTGTTTGATAGTAAACGCAAAATATACTTATGAATGTCATTTTAGTCATAGAGTGCCATTTCATCGCAGCTGGCAGCAGAATGAAAACACACTGGCAATGTCTTGAACATAGTGTCAGTACGGTAGCCAATTAGCATTTCAATTCAAGGAGATCGGATTTTTGCAGCGTGCTGTCTTAGATTATGAATATGAAATCTTGCGTTTTCAATACACTGGGATCCATGTTTATTTCCAGGAAACTCTTGACCCATCATGCATATTAGTTCTAATTAACATTCTTTAAGTTTTAATTAACGCTAATAGTAAAAAAAAAAAAAACTTATATTTTCTTGTATTTTCTTTTTACGTTTAACGTGTTTTTATTTTTCTTTGCTTTTTCAGATTTACTTTTTATTGTCATTCCAAAATCTCCACATTCTCCACTCCAACCCTGACCGCATTCCATTAAAAATAAGAAAGTTTCACAATCCAATAATGAAAAATTGATAATAATTACACCGCAAACTAGTTGAATATCGGAGTGAATTAATGGCGTTGTTCAGTTCTGTTAAAGCTTATAATTAGATCAGCTAAACAACAGCATAAAAAAAAAAATAGAATAAAAATAAAGTGAAATAGATGAACTCCAGACGAGGGTTGGAAAAACTATATAAGATATGCTCTCAAAATGGAAGAGGAAAAATAAAACAGCAGGAAATTTAATTTCTGCTTTTCTTTTTTATTCATTGGAAACATAAATTCGTTGTTTAAATCAGCCGTATAGCAATAATTAACTGAGCAAAAATAAAAAGAGGAAAGGGAAATAATTTGGAAACAAAAGCAACGAACGAGAAGCCAAAATAAAAGTTGAAAATAAATTCGCGCGGGAAGTGTTTTCATGGTGCGAAGAGTTTATATGACATGCGTTTATTGCAGACGTTATTTGAACGAGGTTTTCCTCTTAACTTCTTCTCTCTATTTAATGTCTCTTCATTCAGTTTTCTTTCGTTCTTTCTTTCGCGTTTTCATTCTTTTCATCATTTTACCTCATAGTTCTACTCATCTTCCTGCATATCATTATTTTTCTTTATTGATTTTTGACGCTTGCATTTACCCTCTTCTAATCTCTGTATTATGCTACATTCTCCATCTTTGGTGTGAATTTTTGTTTCAGACTATATAAGTTGTTTTTGTTTTAATTTTCTATGAGGTTCTTCTTCTTCCTGTTCGTATTCTTTTTCTTGTTCTTGTCTTCTTTTACTTTTTTTTCTGTTTATTCTCTTTCTTCATTTTTCTTCATTTTTCTTCTTTTTCTTCTTTTTCTTCTGTTTCTTATTTTTTCTTTTTTTCCTTCTTTTTCTTCTTTTTTCTAATTTTTCTTCTTTTTCGTCGTTCACTTTTTTCTGTTTATTTCGTTTCTTCTTTTTCTTCCTTTTTGCTTCTTTTTCTAACTTTTCTTCTTTATCTTCTGTTTCTGTTTTGTTTTTCTTCTTCTTTTTCTTCTTTTTTCTAATTTTCTTCTCTTTCAACTTTTTCTCTTCTTTTTCTTTGTCTTTTTCTTCATTTTTCTTCTTTTACTTTTTCTTCTGTTTATTCTGCTTCTTCGTTTTACTTCTTTTTCTTCATTTTTCTTTTTCTTCTATTTTCTTCTTCTTTCTTCTTTTTCTTTTCCTTCTTTTTCTTCTTCTCCTTCTTTTTCTTCTTTTTTCTAATTTTTCTTCTTTTCAACTTTTTCTCTTCTTTTCTTTTCTCTTCTTTTTCTTCTTTTTCCTTCGTCTTTTTCTTCTTTTTCTGCTTCTACTTATTATTATCAAATTGCTCTAGATTTCTCTCCGGAATTTTTGGGATGGGGAGTTATCATTTTTTACACCATTTACATTGGGACTATTGTCTTCATCTTTGTTGTTGTTATCACAACCTTTCGACCTTTGTACCCTCCGGCCTTCATCAAGTGTATATCGAAGCGGGTGATACTCTATATTTCCTTCTTAACCTTGTTTTTCCCATTTTTCCAAATCGCTTATTTGTCAAGGACTTCAATATCTTTTTCTTCTGTTTACTCTTCTTCATGGTTCTCTTTTTCTCCGTTTTCCTACTTTCTTCTTTGCAACGACCTGCAACTATCTGCTCATCTTTCTTTTTCTTTCTTTTCTATTTCTATACTCCCTATTGCTCCTTCTCAACAGGCCTTCGCCTTCTGTTACGGGGCCCTGTGTAAATGCAAGCCTCTATATTCCAACCCCCGTTTCTTTTTTCTTTTTCTTTTCATCTATAATAATAATAATAATAATAATAATAATAATAATAATAAGCGAAAGGAAATGTGTATACAACAAAAACTGAAGGAAATAATAATAATAATAATAATAATAATAATAATAATAATAATAATTATTATTATTATTATTATTATTATCAAAAACATATGCTTTTTCTGTTACTCCTATTTCTTCACATGCTTCATCATATCTTTTTTTTCCCTTCGTTCATTTTTAGGATGGCTTATATCTTTTTTCACTTTCATTTTTTCTTTCAAACTTGTTTGTTTCGACTTCTTATTTTCCTCTTTACTTCACCTTCTCTTTGGCAACATGTGTAATTGCTCTTCTCTGTATTCTTTTTCTTCTTCTTCTTCTTCTTCTTCTTCTTCTTCTTCTTCTTCTTCTTCTTCTTCTTCTTCTTATTATTATTATTATTGTCCGGATTTTTAAAAAATTATTTTTGCTTCATTTTATTCACTTCTTCTTCTTCTTCTTCTTCTTCTTCTTCTTCTTCTTCTTATTATTATTATTATTATTATTATTATTATTATTATTGTCCGGATTTTTTTTTTTTTTTTTGGTTCATTTTATTCACTTCTTTTTCTTCTTCTTCTTCTTCTCCTTCTTCTTCTTCTTCTTCTTCTTCTTCTTATTATTATTATTATTATTATTATTATTATTGTCTGGATTATTTTATTTATTTTTGCTTCAGTTTATTCAGTTTATTCTTTTTCCTCTTCGTCTTCTTCCTCTGCTTCTTCTTTCTCTTCTTCTTCCTCTGCTTCTTCTTCTTCATCATATTCTTATTTTTTTTCTTTTCAAATGTACAATAATTTTTCTTCCATATTCTGCGCAGTCTTCTTCATCTCTTAATTTCTCAAAGTTCTCAATTTCTCATTTCGTCTATTCTTCTCCTTCGCCACATTTGTTTTATCCTTTCCCTCTAATTTTCATTTGGTAAGACATTTATCGTTTTCTCTTTTAAGTTCCTCCAGTTTTTCTTTCTTTTTCTATTTCTTTCTTTCCAGTCTTCCTTTTTTTTTTCCATTTTTCATCTTACCTTTTTGTTTTTCCAAACACGTTTAATTCGTTGTGATTCAATTTCTCTTTCATGTTTATTTTTCATACTTCCACTTCTTCCTTTTCTTCTTCATCTTTTTTTTTCATTTATTGCATCCTTCTTCAACCGACTTCTTCCTTTTTTCCTGTTCATGTTCAGAAATTTCGCCCTTTTCTTTCTTTTTTTTTCTTTCTTTTTTCCATTCATCATTAACATTTAACGAACATTCTATCTTTTCTTTTTCTTTGGCTGTTATATTTTTTTACCTTTGTCCAATAATTCTTTCCAGCTAATTATGTTTTTCCTGTTGTTGTTGTTCCTGTTGCTATTATTATTATTATTATTATTATTATTATTATTATTATTATTATTATTATTATCGTCGTTGTTGTTTTCGGAAAATCACATTTTCTTTCTCTTCACATCTAAGAACTTGTTGTTGTTCTTCTTCTTCTTCTTCTTCTGCTTCTTCTCATCCTTTTTCATTTTCTTCTTGAATTTAAGGTTAGATAACCACTATTATCTTTGTCGCAAAAACATATCTTCTTCTTCTTCTTCTTCTTCTTCTTCTTCTTCTTCTTCTTCTTCCATGATCCCTATATTCCTCTTCTTTTCTATCATTGTCTTCCTTTTCGAAGACCTCGTCTTTTTTTTTTTCTCGCTTAACTTGAAGTATTTTTCTGAATCTCGTTAAGTAAACAACAGAAAATCTCTTAACTTCCCAGTTTTATTTTATACTTCATTTTATTTATGTTTGAAAATTAATGACTATTTTTCTTTGTCGGTTTTGTTTTGTTACGCATAATCCAACGAAATTGTTTCTGCTTGTAATAGATTTTTGTTTTTGCTTTTACCAAAAAATAAAAATATCGTCCGATATACAAAGAGAAACGAGAAACAAAATAAAATTCTCCATTAGACAAAACATTATTCAGACTGTCGAACACATTAAGAAGAATGTTTTCAGATAAGACACCTGACAATTCCTGATAATGGCCAGTTGCAATGTATCCTCCTTACTTTGATAGTCAGTAAAATTTAATTTTTATTTATTGGTTTCTTTTTCTGAAAAGATGTAAAATTCTAAAGCGAAAAACTCTCAAAGAAATCTGTTAACGATCAAAACTAATGCGTTTATCAAAACTAACTATAATTAGTTCAATTATTAAAGAAATTTGACTTCCTTTGCATTATTCCATAACAATATATATATATATATATATATATATATATATATATATATATATATATGCATGTATTAGTTTGGTGCAAAAATAATGACGTAATAATGTCGTTTTTTGCCGTATTTTTAACGTCAAAAAACGACATTATTACGTCATTATTTTTGCACCAACCTAATTTAATTGTGTATTTAGGCAGCAGACACTCTTTTATATATGTTTCGTTAAAGACGATTGGCAGGGTATTGCGATGAAGCTCTTTATTTAATTTTTATTATGTATCGCACAAGTGTTTTCTTTTCTGGACACAAAGTGTGTAAAGACTAAAACGTTCTGCATTCCGAGCGTTTCTGAGCGTTTCTGAGCGTTTTCGTCTATACTTTTAGCCATTGTATCGAAGCTGAAATTTTTTACTTGTGACACGTTTCGTCATTCAGGGCTCCATCTGAATAAATTTGTTATATTGGTAAGACTACGCATGCGCACAAGAGAGAGGGGCTGGCAATTTTAGAATTTTTATCTATTTAATTTTTTTTTTATCTAACTTTAGTATCTTTTTTCTTTTTCTTTCCATCACTTTTGTAAGTAGGTATTCCATATTATGATATTAGAAAATCTGTCAAGAATGGTGAAATGCTCTAAGAGCCAGGGCGCAAAATTACTGTAGATGACCTTGCGATTAAGGCACACTCTAGATATTTACGTTGTAGTGAATTATTTTCATCTTTGATCAGATTAGCATTTTTTATGTCAAAATTCTAGCCAGTCTCGTTACGGTGTGCAACCAACACATTTGACGTATTATTTTGTAAAATGTTCCTTTTTTGTGTTCATATAATTCTTTGATTAGATTCCTAGAGATTTCTCCTAAAATTTTCTCCCACACACACACACACATATATATATATATATATATGAAGAAAAATATACGGAAAAAACAAACAGAAATCCTTACATGCAATTATGCTGTTTTAATGTTAATATAATGTCAACGTCGGACGTTTCGGTCTAATAAACCATCTTCAGGACATATTCATAAAATATAATTAACATTATCAATTCAACATGACAAAGACGATGGACATAAGAACAAGACTTATCCAAACAGATAACTGAAAGTTTTATAAGATCAGCGTTCTGTTTAAACATGGTCACGTTGTCGTCACGTGGGCGACGCTGTGAAAAAGTATTCCTAAAATTTGAGTATTTTGAATTGACATTATATTAACATTAAAACAGCATAATTTCATATAAGGATTTTTGTTTGTTTTTTCCGTATATTTTTCTTCATACTGTCGGATCTATATCCATATATTTGCTTACATATATATATATATATATATATATATATATATATATATATATATATATATATATATATATATGTGTGTGTGTGTGTGTGTGTGTGTGTAATTTAAAAATCAGGAGATCAATTAGAATAAGCGATCATGATCACAACCTGACGGTCTCTTCGGGCGATATTTTTAAAATGACCACAATAATGCTTTATTTAAAAAAAAACACAAAGAACTCTACATAAATAACTTAAAAAAAAAATAACAGGCCCATGATGATTGAAACGCAGGACATTGAGTGTAACGGAAAAGAAAGGGAAAAGGAAAGTTGAAAAATATAGAAAGGAACGGGAATGTGAGTGTATTGTAGATGTATACAGTAAAGAGGGAAAGCAAATATGTAACTTAATTGTTATAGCGGGGAAGGCTAGCGTGTCCTAAGACTAACATAACATTATATATATATATATATATATATATATATATATATATATATATATATATATATATATATATATATATATATATATATATATATATATCAGATTTTCTCACACACACATATATATATATATGCGTGTGTTAATCATTTCATAATAAGCAAGGAAATAAGCCCATTGAGACGAAAGAGAGTTAATGAATCTAGACGAATATTAGAAGTAAAAGAAAAAAAAAAATTTTTTTCACATCTAATATCAGAATAATTTAATCCACTTCTAACCAAAAGCGAATTCTTGTAAAATGCGAGCAGTTATATATGACTATACTCTTTAAATTAAATAATATTGGCTACAAGTTGTACCACTCGCAAAAGCATTAGAAAGGGTGGCATCGTTTTCTGGGGCTATGGTATAATAAGTTCCATCAAAGTTACTGAATAATTTTATGTCGCGACAAATAGACGCCTGGAACAATAACTTCTGACAAATGCATTATTTATTTTCAGACTAATGTCTTGACCTTCGGGTTTCTTAAACTGTTTGTCAATCCCAGTAACCTCCAGCGAATTTGGAAATAAACACTTTTTTCAATATATGGGAGTAGTTTGTTCTTGTTTTGCTTTTCGTGTTTAGCGTTATCATGTGTTGGTCTTTTTTTAGTACTGCTTAGTCATTACTCTTTTTTTCAATGTTGTCTGTGTATATCCATACTACACAATACAGGGATTGAACTTACCAGATTTACAAACCAAAACTTTAATACTCTCAGCCATTTTCCTGTTGGAATGGTGTGCAGAAGATATCCACTTTCATTTTAAAATGAGTACGTGCGCTTGCTAATAACATTGACTCCATGATACAAAAAATATGGCGCACACATTTCGTCGTTTATAACAGAATATAATAGCCCGGATATGCTATCTACGAGTTGATTATATAACCCGGATGTGTTGGCTTCAGGTTAGTATACGTACCTTAGAATGCATATAAAGCAAGTGCCTGGTAAAATACACTGAAAAGCATGTTTGTCTATTTTACCGGGTCTGGCCAAATAGCTTCTACCTTTCTTTATTTCAAACACGTTTACTTTTTACGTATAAATAAAGTTAATGATTAAACATCATACAAATAGACACGCCCACTATATTTTCTTTCTTTCTAAAGTCAGAAACGTTTTTAGCATAACAGCAAAAATTCCATCCGATATGATACGACCCGAGGCTAATTGCATAGACGATATTATTTCCTTTCTTAACATCCATACTTTAGAATGTTATATATTTTTTTATTTTTTAATTCAGAGCGGAAAGCAATGCATATTAATTTCCAATCTTTATTTCGTATGGTATTATCAAAATCATTATATGAAAATAGTCGGGAGAAGAGAATCGATCTTCTTAGACATTCGCTTGACCAACTGTTTAAATATGGTGAGAGAGAGGGGCTCTCTAAATGGTGGTCAGAGAAATTGTCAGAGAAGGTACACTGAATATGAAGATTAAATAATCATGTTATTCCTTAATGACGTTTCCTTTCATCATTGTCGGTCACTTTTTTCCTTATTATCTGCGAATTTTCATGCCGTCTTGAGAATGATAGGGAATAATTTCTCTTTCCCTTCTCTACGGTTGGAAGTAGGTGGAGCAATGGAAAATCAGAAAGCTGGATTCGAATTCAAGTCGAGTTTGTTACTTACACGCAAATATGTTTGGATAAAAGCTATGGATTCATCTCTATGTATTAAATAGAAGAGCAGACTACACTCTCTTGCCGTGGTTGGCCGTCAGTCTACGAGAAGGATAACAACGAATTTAAAACCGTACATGGCACTGAACCAAATCACACAAAAACCTTATGGTTACAGTGAAGACTTCGGCGGAAGGATATTGCATGGCAGAATCTAAAAGACCAGAGTTGGGGTATTTATTTCCCCTGGTGTTCTGAAAAAGATATCCTACTGAACAATGGATGGAACCTAATTGTGCTGATTTGCATATAAACTGCGGTAACACATAGGCTGACATTTTATGTCTTCTAATATATGCACTAACGAAACTCCTATGGTGGAGGTGTCCCTTTTGGATGAACGATTAAGTGGTTCATTTTTTGACAGTTTTGAATTTATAGTAGTACTTATAGTCTGGTTTCTATCCAGGGCTAAAAATCCCACTTAACTTTTTAATTTAACAATAGGCATTGTCTGTGGAAAAAATGATTGTTGCCAAAGGTGTAGTTGTACAGCCCAATTATAGATATTAATAATAGATGATAAGTATTAATTAGTAAGTAAAATAAGATTTGAAAAAATGCAGAGACGTTAAAAATGTTGGGAAGGATTATGTATGCATCAAAAGAACAGTGTTCAAAGTTTATTTAAAAATAAACACCTTTGGAAGTAACAAGGAAGCAATGGAAGTGTCATCAGTAAGATATAATAAATTTCATAGAATGATATGTATAAACAACGTTAAAACCTATCCAACCTTACGTTATCAACCTATGTAGGGCAGTAAAGCCGGTAAGACACAAGAAGAATTATTAATGAGCGGGAAGAGAAAAGAACAATCAGGAGGACAGTAGGTAAGGATTAACATTTAATGTTTTGCAGATTTAAGTTGGCTGGAAAGAATGGAGCCGGAAAGGAGTTCCACAAGCGCAAAAAAAAAAAAAAAAAATACGAGCAAAGAAATTGTTTACATAGAACTTAGGGCAAGATCTAGCCAGATTAATCGTGATTTGATGTTAGCTTGATGCCAGCCTACTACTCAAAAAGTCTAGGTACCAAAGCGAAGAAAGTAGTTGAAAGTATTTATAGAAAAGGCAAAGAGAAGTAATCTTACGCCGGTGGGAAAGTGACTGAAGTCGAACCGCCATATCACGGCCGATAATATTGCTGATTCTTCTTTGGATTTTATCAAGGAACTCAAGATCACCTAAGCATGGATGAATGGTATACTTATAGATATATAAGATAGATTCTGGAAAGAAAAAAAAGAGAACCAACTTTCTTAGCAACTCAAAAAACAGTGAATTCAATATAGCCTTTCCATCTTATGTCATCTGAGAACGTTAGCTTGTGAAGTCGCAAAGAGTGACTTTACTGGAGGTTAGCATCAGCCATGCTGGAAAGCTAAGAGGGGTCTCTGAGATTATTAATGGAGAGATGTTTAATTTTGTAGGCGTTAAGATGAAGAAGCCATCTTTTCCCCTGTTAGCAATGGTCTTAAGATCATTTTGGAAATCAGCTACCATTTTGACCTTGTCGGACTGATCAGCGTTAATACAGAGGCAGGGGTAAATAGATGTGTTAATAGCTTTGATGACAAGCTGAGAGATGAAATCACCCGGAACGCCATTAATGAGAATTAAAACAGATATCTGTCTATATATAAAATTCTGTGACTTCAGTTAGTCTGCCCAGTCCGTTATCACACTCTCTAAAATAGTCATGCATTGACTGATCGAAACTAAATTTTGAAGATAAGTGCAAACATTTAGCTGGGCACAAACTACAATCGGTTCCATTACGGTGCGTACCTTAGTACAATACGTTTTCTTTAATTTTGGAGGAAAAATTAAGTTTTATCATTTAGCATAAAAAATACACACATTATTTTAAAAACAATTCATTGATTAAAATAATAAATACTTATTTAATAAAAATGCAATATTGCTTTTTTGCATATCTTGTCTTTCAGAGTTTATATTTGCAACAATTCAGTTTCCAGTTCGCGTTTGTGAAAACTATAAACAAATCCCAAGGCCGAATAGTTAGAAGTTGGCCTCAGAAAGAAATATGTATGCATGACCATTTGTATGTTGCATGCTCAATAGTAAGAAATCCTAAGTATACTTCACTGGTAAAAAGGAAAAAAAAATAAATTAAAGATATTATTTACCATGAAGTCTTAAAAAATAAATTTAATTAAAGAAGTTATGAAACTGCGAAGTATGGATTGTGTCAAAATATTTTTCCAAACAAATCCGCTTATTCAAATTTCATAGATTTGTCTGAGAAATTGAACGAAACTTAGACTTAGTAAATATCGATAAAAATGAGAGGAGTAACTTCAAGAATACTAAACACTGTGAGCAAATAACTCTAGTAAAAAAAAAAATCACTTTTATCTCGATAAACCAGACATTGAAGCGGACTAACCTGAGGCTTGCAATATTTATGCATTTTTTATAAGCGGCACAGTCGATGTTTGAATTCAGATACAAGACAACATTTCGAATTCTCAAAGAATAATGTAAATAGTTTGCATAATACCTCCTCTCAGAAATATAGACAAATACATTTCGAATTCTGTGTTTCAGAAAATACAGTTTCTCACTTCTTGCGAATTTGCCACCGTAGGATGATTCCATTACGTTTTATTTTTTACTCTGTCTCGGCTGAACAGACACCTCCTAAATATCTCCAAAATAATCAATATTATATTGGCCGATGATATTGAAAAAGATATTCTGTTGTATTCTGTTATTCGGCAGATTGCGACAATGACAAGATTCGCGTAGATAATTACACCTTGATAAACAGTGTGTCTCCAAAAATGGATACACTCATTTAAACCAGTTTATAGTGCAGAGAAGATTTGGGAGATGAGGGATTTTATTTTCAGTAAGATGAAGAGCACAACGACACTAGATTCCGGATGTTCGATCGTACTTGAATGAAACATTGCCAGACAGATGGATCGAAAGACGAGCTTCTATGGAGTATGCTTCTGGTTCACTGAACCTAACCCCCTTTAGACGTTGTGGCCTAACTATTCCACTATTTATTAGGTTGGTGCAAAAATAATGTCGTTTTCTCACATATGTTACTATGTGAGAAAACGACTTTATTTTTGCACCAACCTAATATTATGAAGGGCTTTTTTTTATTCAAGTGTATCTCGTAGACTTTATCTTGTAAGTATCTTAAAAGATAAAGTCTACACTATAAAGAGACTAACAATCACTGAAATGAAAATACCCTTGGAGAAAGAATACAGCCAAACACTCGTAGGTATCGAAATGTTAATAGCTGCTTGTGATTCCATCGCGTCGTTGTCTGCATCACAAAAGATATCAGATTCCGGGGATTTGAATTGTTAAACGCAGAGCTGAGTTCCAATTCCCGTTAAGTTCATAATATTCACTTACGCGCAAATACTCTTAGAAAAGGTATGAATCAATCTCTTTCTTTATTGTTAATATTTCACCTCAAGCAATGTAATAAAGCCATTAAAATGTTAGGAGTTATTTAGTGTTAGTGAATAAGAGAAAAATAACATTATTAAGGATCGAGAGCATAAAAGAAGAGGAATTAAGGAGATAGAAGGTAACGATTGCCATTACGTTTAAACTTTTGAAGATCAAAGTTGTTAGAGAAGCAAGAATTCGGAAGAGAGTTCCATGAATGAGAAGTGCGATAAAAGAATCTGTTAGCATAGAACTTACGGTTAGATCTAGCCATTTCAACTATAAAATGATAAGATATTGCCGTTAGCTGCCATAGAGGAAATTTCATCAGAACAATTGCCGTTAAAGGTTTTATAGAAAGGCACAGGGAAGATCCGTTACGGCGGTAGGAAATTATCTGAAACCGAGACACCGTGTCAGGAACAATAAAACTGCAGATTATTCTTTGACTTTACCAAGAATCTCTAAATGTAGCAGAAGCACCAGAGAAAATGGTTCCGTAAATTTCGACTGTCTCTTTCTGATTGTAAATATATGTATTCTATTTATTTCTTAAATTCTAGTTTTAAAAATGATCACACTGATCTCTGCTTTATGCGGAACTAATGAACGTATGAATGAGTGTTATTACCCAATGCTGTCGTTCAGCGTAATGATACGCAGCACATATAAAAATGGCTTTATAAATGGTCGAATATACATTTAGCCATTAATGGCGGCTATAGGTTGGAAGAATGCAGAACAGAAATGGTTCAAAAAAAGAGAAAAAATCATTATAAAATATGATATGTTTATTTTCGCTTTGATTTACAAAATTTATAAAACTGTCCTTTTCAGGAGAAAACGCTTCAACGCGCTGCTCACACTTTACGTGAAAATGAGATGTTTTTTGCGTAGTGCACTGTAAACTTACTTTTGTCGATGTATGCTATTTAAGGAATTTTGCAATTTATTTGTTTTTACTTAAGTCCTATTTTTTTTGTTTTTATTGTCTTCCGTCATTCAATATACGCTCCACCACCCGCAACGTAGTCAAGTAAATTCTTAGAAAATATGTGAGAAAATCACCACATAGAATGGAACTAATTCTTAACCAAAATTTTGTATACAAAATACATTTTTTAATATGAAATTGCTTTGACTGCAGATTTTTATGATTTAGCTATTGATTTAACTAGGAAGTTTATTCTGTCAGATTCGTTTATTTAAAAGTGTTAATCATTTTGTTAACATGAACGTTGGTGTAAAGAAATTTAATGTCTAAACAAACCGTAGGTTTATCTCCCATATCTTATATTCCCTTAGTTTATTTTGAAAATTATATTGCATGAGATTTTAAGATGTGATGTTATTGTTTGAAGGAGTGAAGGTAAAATTCCAATTTGTTAGTAATTTTCTGAAATTGTTCTTGTATATAAAGATTAAATATAATTTTTCCCATATATATATATATATATATATATATATATAATAAAAAGGCTTAAACACTAATATTCCATGGTCATAATTTATTCCATTGGAATCGTAAATACGATCCAATTCATCAGACCTACAAATTCAAAAAGAAAACAGAAAAAAACCTACTCCGGAAATAAAAATAGAATTTAGAGAGAGAGTAATTATGAGAGTGAGGGACGAATGTTAGTTTATAAGAGAGGGGTTTAACAGAGAGAGTTTTATTTAAAATTAGGTGTGAGTGGAAGGGGGAAAAAGACTGTTGACGGATGTCTAAAACAGTATAAGGATACACATCGAGGTGACAATACACACACCATGGCCGATCAAATCTTAAAGAAGGAGGGAGAGGTAAGGAAGGAAGTGGTGGGGAAGAAAGATGGGGCGGGTGAAATTAAAATTGCAATTTTAATTTCACCCGCCCCATCTTATTTTTATTATATCCTTACTCTGTCCTGGACATTGAGTTCTACCTGGATTTTATCCTCTCGGAAATTTTTTATTCTAAAATATACATGTGTATATATGCACCTGTGGATTTTGCATATATATGTATATTTACCACTAATATTATCTATCTATCTATATATATATATATATATATATATATATATATATATATATATATATATATATATATATATATATACCGTTTTCCCCTATAAGAGTGCATAAATAGAGCATGCATTAAAATTATTGAACGAAAATTAAACTATTTGGTTTTGGAATATCTATCTATCTATCTATCTATCTATCTAACTATATATATATATATATATATATATATATATATATATATATATATATATATATATATATATATATATATATATCTCACTCGCTCTCCATATATATATATATATATATATATATATATATATATATATATATATATATATATATACTAAAAAAATACAAACAATTTCAGATGATCTAAAACTTGGACAAGAAAATAATCCCGAACTAGGAAAGAAAAAACGAAAGATTTAAAAGCTAAGACCTACCTAAGCATTAAATTAAATTTCTCTATGCCTAGACTCTCACGAGAGAGAAATAACGTTTCACAACGTCATCACTCAACACTATATTAGCCTGAAGATCGCAATATATTGAAATTGAGTAGCCAACAGACTTGTCCGGCATTACATACATACATACATACATACATACATAATACACACACACACACACACACACATATATATATATATATATATATATATATATATATATATATATATATATATAATTGTGAAAAGAAAATACCAACATCATGAGCATGTTGACAATCACCACTACATCAAAGTAAAATTTAGAACAGAAACTTCCGACACTCTGAAAGATCGATAACAGTTATTGGACTTGAGAAACCTATTTCCCTTAAAAATATTTTTAGGGGAAACATTTTGCAAATTTCGAAAGACAGTAGTACTGGCTGTTCGGTAAATAAATATTAAATATTTCATTATAAGGAAACTGTTAAAGTTTGCCAGATATTTTTAAACGCTTCCGTGAAGAAACGGAAAATTTAGTATGTATACATATTCAAATCGATAGGTAAATCAACTTTAAAAAATATTCATAATTGAGAATAGGGATGTTTCCGTCTTGTTTGCTTCAATGAATCTTTTACAGTAACAGTTACCGTTTGCAATCGTTCGGAAGAAGACAATAATACATTTTTATTATTAATATTCTGACAAGGAAATATTAGTGCGTTTGAGAAACTATTATATTTGAACAATTTTCTTCAAATATATTCTCGATGAAAAGCTTACATGGAACTTGAGGGATTTCTGCTGATTTTTCAAACAAATAATGGTCCAGATCTACCAACAATAACTCTTAAACCGAATCATGATGTATATAAATAATGACAATAATAGAATCTTAATTGAAAACGCAAACTACCAATTAGGCAACACTTAGTTATACATATCATTTGTTTGAACTAGAGAAAAGAAAACAACTGACCATAAAGAAATCGTTTTAAGTCATTACGATCAACGTAGACTGTTATTACCGGTATTGATATTGGAAGTCGGTCCATCTCATTTTTGAACATTTATCATTAGTGCGTGTGAAATAATTGATGGGTAGTATGTGGCATTAACTTCCTGGGTCCATCGATAAATAGAAATAAATAGTTAACACTTTTAAGAAAGAAAGATGAACAAAACAGAATGAAGTAGAAATTACTTTCGAGTAGGCAAGGACATTTTGTTTTTTTCGGGAGAGTTCAAAAAGTTTTTTTTCTTATAAACAGAACTAGACTTATTTTCCGATTTGTGCTTTTCTTGACGATATAAGTTTTATATATATATATATATATATATATATATATATATGTAACAAGGATTTGTTTGCTATTTTATTTTTTGTCATAAGTAGTATAGTCAATCTGTCCAATCAGATTGCAGGGTTCGTATGTCAGTAAAGATGCCTTTAGCGCAGAGGAAAGTATTTGCGACTTAGGTCAGGCATCAGTAGATGGATTAGGTCACGTGCAATATTGCCGATTCATTCGAATAGAAAGAACTGATTAATATCAGAAAATTCATCCCTGGTTCGTTGTTATGACCCTCAAGTGTCCACCCTTTCACTTTTACAATGATATTAGTCATAACACATATTTTCGCAGAAACTCAGTTTCTTTTTATGAATATAAGACGATTATAATTATTTTTTTTGTATTGTTACAATTCTCTTGGTATTATCAACCCCTGGGAATCATTTCTTCATTCAATCATTGACAACTTTTTTCTTCTGATTTTTATTCAATTGCTATCTTGGAGTTCTCTTTATATCATGACCTCTTATTTTTCTTAACTTTCTATTCAGATACATTATTGAGTATATATATATATATATATATATATATATATATATATATATATATATATATATATATATATATATATATATATATATATATATATATATATGTCACATTATTCGGACTATTGTCCTCAACTTTGTTGCCATATTTATTACAACATTTCGGCCGTTGTACGCTCGGGCCTTCTTCAGGTGGTTGGAATGTCTAACTGAACCCTTTATTTTGCTCACTGTGGTAGACTGTTCTAGTTCCACGTACCATGTTTAATGGATGCCTGTTACCAGTTATCTTCTGTTAATTTCCTTCTGAAAGTTCTCTACTGACTTAACCTGGTATTGAACTCGCAAGTCTTTGGGTCCTGTCACTGGATCTGACAAACACCTTTATCCACACTGCCATATCTCATTTAGGACATCGGTGCACGAATTTCTCGGTATTATAATACTAACGTTTTCAGCAACCTTTTTTTTTTTTTACCAGTGCTCATATTGCAATTTTTGCTGTTATCATTGCATGTTTTTTACCAGAGCTCATATTGCAATTTTTGTTGTTATTATCGCTTAATGTAAATAATGTGTACGTGTGGAATTACGGTATATATGTATTTATCTACTTTGATGGAATGATATATATATATTCCAGATATCGTGTGCAGAATGATAATAATAGGTGATGTTTTAGACAGCTTATATTGTTTGGGGTAAAATCACAACATCGTTTCTTCAAGACAAATGCAACAAGAAATGCAACATAATTTTGGAACCATTCTGAAGATGTCATCATAGCATAGATAAACATACAAATGTAGATAATAAAAACTTTAATAAAATATCTTCATAGCTACTCAGGATATTATAAATGTAATGTCGCTCACGAGTTCTATAAAATGAATAATCTAATCTAATAATGACTTCTGCGGGAGTTACTCATTAACGCAATAAAACACATTAGAAGAATATTTCTGATTTTCCCAGTATGTAAACAATTTTACGTATTATGCATTCAATATCGAGGCAAACAATAATGAAATATAACAAAAGAAGTTATTCTCACTAATGAACTTTCAAATATAACAGTAAAAAAAAAACTGAAAACTGTGGATAGTACAAGATGTCCTGTAAAATAAATGCTTTGTGAATGTAAAGTTCATTTTTTTCTTAAATCTCATTCCTTATTGGATACACATAATGTCATTTAATCTTGAAAATGTGTTAGTTATTTACGCAGTAAACGACATGTTGCTACAAGGAAAAGAAGTATATATTAACAGGAGACGAACAAAATGCTATATATAATTATTAAAAACAGTTGGCCACCTCGGGGCGGTATAATGGTTAGCAAGCTTGTCTCGCTAAAACAATTGCGAGTGAGTTCGATCCTCACTGGGTACCCCATTCTTTCGGGCTTGAAAATCGCTATAATTATTGAACACAATTTAATGTCAAATTACATGAGCAGTATAATTAACATTTTTCTTCAGGCAAAAGTCAGTCAAGTATCGTTCAACTTTAAATGAAAATGATAAAAAGACATACATTTTTGTAAGTTTCTTTTTACTATTTATAAGCTCTCATTTGGTATACATACCTGTATAAGGCTTACTAATTTGGATCTTGTGAACATAACCTAAAACGGATTCATTTAAATGCAGGGAAATTAAGTACTTCTGGAAATGAATGTTCGCTTACGATTTAAACTTAATGAAATAGTGCATCATAAAGATAGGTTTAGAGAAAATGCCTAAATTATGATTTATTTGAAAGTTTCACTTCTCGAGAAAGAGAGTTTCACACCTGATACTAAAATTAACGACTATTCATTACATAAGACTCTTCTGTTCTATCAAAATATAAGTAATATGATTGTAAACTTTGGATTACAGAAACAGTTTTTCGCAGTGGTATATTCTAGTCCTAACGCTTTCGACTCTTCCTTTTTAGTGTATTACGCTTATTTGTACAACACAGATATATATATATATATATATATATATATATATATATATATATATATATATATATATATATATATATATATATATATATATATATATATTGATATATATATATTGATATATATATATTGATATATATATATATATTGATATATATTGATAGTAATTCATCGAGCCTAGAATAATCTTCAACAGAAAGCACTGGACGCCCGTTTCCAAATAGGCCCGGGTTCGATTTTCGGTAGTCCACCGTTTTATTGCATCTTGTTGAGAATTATTCTAGGCTCGACGAATTACTATATGATTAGTCTAAATCGCCCAAATATTTTTTATTTCATATATATATATATATATATATATATATATATATATATATATATATATATATATTCGCGGTACTTAGTAGAAAGTTTTCAATATCTGTGATAGAGCTAATATATTCAGTTTCATGGAAGAAGATTGTAATCCCGGGTCTCACGCTTTGGCGATCATCATAAAAACTGGTTTATTTTATCAAAAGCGGATTTATGTATGCTTATTTGTGTTTGATTATTTGTGTGTGGTGTAGGGGGAATTTTCTACCACATACATAGACACGCATACATAACGGGTGTAGATATTGTAGTTTGTACAAACACACTAGTATAAATAATCTGAAGTTAGGCACAGTTACACATCCATCCATACGTCTGAGTTTCTATATATACTCAATTGTCATTCTATTTTGGTGTCAAGACTGTAGCACTACTTATGTAGCAATATTCTATTTAACAAGGAACAGATGGGAGTATTGACGTTTTTCAGCTTGCTCGCCCGCGTCTGAATATATAAATATATATATATATATATATATATATATATATATATATATATATATATATATATATATATATATATATATATATATATATTCAGACGCGGACGAGCAAGCTGAAAAACGTCAATATAAATATATATATATATATATATATATATATATATATTAAAGAGAAAACAGAAGCCGCAAGCGTTTTTGGATATAATGTGTATTTTTTATATATATATTAGGTTGGTGCAAAAATAATGACGTAATAATGTCGTTTTTGACGTTAAAAAATATGTCAAAAACGACATTATTACGTCATTATTTTTGCACCAACCTAATATTATACTTTATTTTCCATATTATTGCTACACAGGTTTCGTGTCTTACGTCTTTCATCAGGCGAGGAATGGTTATTTCCACAAATTATTTAAAGGAATTAATTTTCCTTATGTTTCCGATGTTAATCCATAGACTTTTGTGTGTAGTAGTAATCCAAATTTTCTTGAACTTGTGGATAAAATATTTTTCTGCTTAAGGGGGCAATAAAACAATTAGAATTGGTCAGAGAAAGGGCGAAGGTAAGATTTCTTTGTTCTTATCTTTTTCGTGACTTCTGTATTTTTTAAATCTGTCGCCATTTTTTATATTGTGTGTCCGTGTGTGTTTTTGATGCGATTTCAATTTTTCATTATATTCACCGAGGGAGAAGGAATATTTTCTGAAAATAATGTCCAATTTTACAATGAACGTTTATTCCTGAATTAATGTATTGAAACTGTATTGACGTCAATAAAAATAGAATCCCTGATTATCAATACGTTTTTTGCAAACGTGTTACAAGATTATTTATGCTCATGCAATAAATCCCTAAAAGACAGAACACCAAGAAATCTTTCAATGCAATTTCTGAATTTTCTTTTGACGGAATATCTGTCGATTTAAAAAAAATGGGAAGATGCTTGAAAAAGTGGGAGTCAATGGGTTAGAGATCAGAGGAATAAGATATATGTCGCAAAGTCTCGTATGCCAATTAGGTGTGCTTGTGCAATGTCATTCTGGCCACATGTGGCCGAGCGTTGTCATGCGTCAGAATTGCACCTCACCTCGTCATTAACCTACGGCTGGTTGCATTTTGCTAAATTGAATGTGCATTTCATTTGGTTGTTGTATTAAATTTCGGCAGTGATACTCTGGTTAGATTCCAGGAAACTGTAATGGATAGCAAAACTGGCGGACCCCCAGACAGTATAAACATCTGTTGATGCAATTTGACACAGAAATTAACATGTTTCAAAAACAAAATTTAAATCTTAAATTAAACTTAAAATTTAAAGTTTATGTTCCATTTTCAAGCAATGTTGAATAACTTTCGAAAAAATGATTTAAATTTTAAATTTAAATTTTAAATTTAAGATTTCAGTTTTGTTTTCGAAACAGTAATTTCTGAGTATGAATACATATTTGGGGTCCTTCGTCACGATAAAATCATTGAGCTGATCTTTGGATAGCAAAACTGGCGGACCATCAGACAGTCAGTATAAATTTCTGTTGATACAATTTTAAAGCAGTTTTAGAAAATTTTGCAGCGAATGCCAAAACTTTCTGCTGTAGTAATCAAGACTAAAGGTGGATGTTTTGACGAGAGTAAGATTTAATCATGAAATGCGTCTTCTTTTATATAAAATTTCTAATAAAAATTATGTCAGACTTTTTTAAATAATGTATAATAATTTTGTCATATTAAAATTACATAACAATTATTTTGTGTCCAATTTAAAAAAAATCATTACGAGAAATAAAAATCAGTTTAAAAACTTTAAATATGTATTGATCGTGACTCAGAACTTACCATGTTTCAAAAACAAAATCTAATTCTTAAATTAAACTTAAAATTTAAAGTTTATGTTCCATTTTCAAGCGATAACTTTCGAAAAAATTATTTAAATAAATCTAAATTTAATTTAAGACTTAAGTTTTGTTTTCGAAACCTAATAATTTCTGAGTATGAATACATATTTGGGGCCCCTCGTCATGATAAAATCAATCAGTCGATTGTTTCCAATTGTTATAAAGGATTCATTTCAGATTGCAAGTCACTATTCAATGAAAAAAAGGTAAACGCAGAGTTCACTTATGTAGTATCGAGCACGTTGCAAATCGTAGAATTATTTAACTTCCGCTGAGTCCATATGGAATCCATCTATCGAGTTTCTTCACTTTCTCAAATTTCTTGAGCTGATCCGATAAGTGTTGAAATACTGAAACCCATAATCTCGGACATTTCTCTATTATTTTTGTAACATAACACAATAATTATCGGAGTTAATTTGAATGACATTCTTCACATACCATTAAGATATAAACAGAAAAAATAATTTTGCTCTCTGCCTCTTAGCTGTTTATATAACAGCGTAGGAGGTACATTATATCCTCCAATGTCTGCCTATAGAAGTCCCTCATTATCTAATGGGACCTTCCATTTCAACTTTTACGTGCGTTATGTAGTGTTTTCAGATGTTGATTGTTAATTGTTAATTGTAGATGGACGTCTTCTACCACCTTGATCTTCAAGATTCGTATCCCCGCTACGGGACTTCAGTAACCAGTGCTCTATTCTCTGATCACAAGTAAGTTCCTCCTCGCATATTCTGTAATTTTGGCAGCAGTTTCAGAAGAATTATAACCAAGCTTGAACTGATGCAGAAAAAAAGAAAATTCACCTGTTCTTGTGTTCCACATTCTAGGTATATCCTTTCGTTCTTTTTAATTATTTCACCCTAATCATGGCCAAAAAGTCTCTATAACCCCGTGGATTACTGAAAATATGAGGAAAAACGAAAAACATTATAATGGAGAGAGAAAAATGGAAGATTAGGAATTAAGAAGACAGAAGACATTATATTTAACTTTATGAAGATTGACTCGAAAGCAAGAAATTCCACAAACGAAAAGTCCGAGAGAATCTGATAGCATCGAACTTACATCTCGCCATTTCAACTGTAAAACGATGAAACCTTACCGACAATCTAGTAGTGCGTTTTAATTTAATACAGAATAGGTACCTTTTTTGATATCACCGAACACTCGTTGCCACTTCGTCGATGTCAACGAACACTCGTTGTTACATTTGTAATCTCGTTGTAGTAGAGCCTTTGTAATCGTAGATTCAACTATAGTAACTATACTGGGGCCAGACACCTTAGATTAACAATCGCACTAATACTACTTGCTCGATAATACTCGCTCGAAATATACTCACCGAATAGTGATCCCAATAGTAATCCGTATAGGGATCCGAACAGAGAAATAATATCGTGATAGTGTAGCGACTGCTATGTTTTTTACACGACCACATTTTATGCGTCTGCGATTGGCTAATAAATCAATCTTGCCTTTCTATAGGACAATTTAGCCATCGCAGTCGTTGCTCTGAATTTTTCGGTTTTGAACTTGTTTTGTTAGTACAAATTTAGCGATTGGTCATATTTTAGTGCAAAATCAACTTTTCCCACGGCTTCGCTGGGAGCCTATCTGTAGCTTTAAAAGGGGAGACTTCTTCACAAGCCGCCAGTAGAATCCAGTAAATTTCGCCTGTCAACACAAAACTATGACTTTACTCACAACATTTCAAACGCACACATAGACACAGAATTTTGTAATACATATATACATATCTCTCTGTGACTAGGCCAAGTTCAATCAACCAGAAGTCTCTAACACAACAAACTTTCAGATCAATTGTATTCGTTTGTTATCTATTCCAACAGCAGACTTGTTCTAACATTGATTCCTGGACATTTCTTTCAGCAACAGAACTTTCTTTCGAACAATCATTTACAAATAAATATACGGTAAAAGGGAAGCAACTTCTTTTCCCTTAATATATACACTGAATACAAATTATTGTATATTTTGCTTGTTGTATGTTATTTCAATATATACTTGTTGATTCACATTTGGTGTTTTGTTGTTTTCTTGAATCATTAATAATACAAAAAGTATATGCGCGAAAGAATAGGCATAATAATAATATAGAGAATGGCGATCCGTATAGTAATAAAGAATAGAATAGAAATAGTGATCTGAATAGTATTAGGTTGGTGCAAAAATAATGACGTAATAATGTCGTTTTTTGACATTAAAAATACGACAAAAACGACATTATTACGTCATTATTTTTGCACCAACCTAATAGTTGAGTATAGAAGAGGAATAGTGATCAATTCGACGCCACGCTAATTCCATTACTATTACGTGGTCTAATTATTTCAAATGGGATCCTCTGTGTTTGCTCTTTGTCGATCTAGGTTCAAACTACAGTGTTGCAGCGACACTTTACTCATATACAACAGTACCATAGAGGGAATTTCATCAGAATTATTATAATGAAAGTATTTCTAAAGAAAGACACAGGGTTTTTAAAGAGTTTCTTCTAAAATTAACAAAGAGGACACTTTAATCATTAGGACCGAGTAATGTATTATGGGCAAATGTTATAATGATATATTAGAAGACATTTATTCTAAAATCGGGGACCCATTTCTGAGCAGGCTAATATTTAAAAAAGCAAATAGTAATTCCATGAAGAGTACTGGTGTATATATGGCCGTGAGGTTAGAATGTTCCCATGGTCGATTTGTCATAAAGGGGACTTGGGCTGAAGGGGTCAATTCCAGCGTGCGACACCTTTGGAAATTACCTGAAAAGCACCCAAGCCTTCTGAGTGAAATTGGGTAGACAGAACCCTTGAGCCCGTCGATAGCCATGCTAGAACCAAGTCACAAGTCATCGTGGCCGAGGGCTCGAGCGTGCCGGCCATGATTAAATTGTTGATCACGCTAGAAAGCACGATCATTCCCAGAAACTGTAAGTAAGGTTTGCTCAGCATAGTTGCATTTTAAACCATAGATGGGCTCTCGTGGATAATTACGAATGTGCCTGAGCAAGCGTCTGCAATAGGGATTGGCTAGTCGCCCTAATAGTCGGGTATCCTCGAATACGAGAGGCCAGCTCTACTGGTGTATATAAATTATGTGTCTACATTGAGGTACACTGGGCTCTGCTTATGCTGCACACGACAGGAACCTAAAACAAGCCAGCAAGTTACAGATTATGCATAATGCTGTACAAATAATAATAATAATAATAATAATAATAATAATAAGAAGAAGAATAATGATAATAAGAATAATGAAATAATGATAGCGAAATTTTCAAATATGTGATACCTCAACAATCCCTGTTGTAGTTGGTGCCGTCGGATTGCACTAAATCACATTTTGCACTAAATGATTCCAGTAGGCTTATTGGAGGGATTCCTGATAGCCAATCTCACGAGTACAACCCACGCCTTACGAAAGGGCTTTATCTTTATAAAGTATGTTTTGTTTTTTGTTTTTTGTTTTAATTTTAATGTCATGATGCCATTTTTGACCTTAGGTCTCTGATCGGGACCCGGAAAGAAATGAGTACACACCAGAAATAAAAAAAAATAAAAGAACAACAAAAACAAAAACAACAACAACCACAATAATAATAATAATAATAATAATAATAATAATAATAATAATAATAATAATAATCATAATAATTGAATCCTGAAATAATTTTTTAGAATTTGTTCTTCATGTGCCGTATCATTCTCCACTGGTTCGTTTTTTTTATCATATTATTTTAATCATTTTCGTCGAGACATGGCAATAAAGCCACTAAGACGCAAGAGATTACTGAATGTTAGAAAATATGAGAAAAAGAAAACATTATTAAGGAGAGAAAACAATAAAAGAACAAGAATTAAGATGTGAAAAGAAAACGATTTATATTGAATTTAAAGTTGACGTTGCATCTGTAAATCGTCATGACTTTTTTGAGAAAGCTACCTCCGTCTTTTAATTAAGAATTGCTATTTGAGTCCAAACATCCTAATCGTTACTGCTGTTTAATCCATAGCTGGGCGTCCAGAAGATTTTGATGAGGACATTTGTGAAAAAGACCAATACAACAGACCAGGAGATATCTAAACTCGGTGCAACTGTGTGCAACGATAGAAGTTACTCCTCCACCTGTACATTGGAACATACAAAGAAAACTACTATTAAAATTAATCCAATAACTGTAACAAAATCTAACAAGAGAAATGCTGGTAATTTATTTCGATATTTCTTGCTGTAGACTCTCCTGGTGAACTAGTATCTTTTGATTTTCCTAGTTAACTTGAGCGACTGTCGTTCCGGGCTATGTCCCGGTCTCCTGTTTTGTTATGACCCTTGGTAAAGTTTCCTTTCAATTAAGGTTTTATCCTTGTTATTTATTGTGACTTGACTAAATTTTAAAATTTTTCCCACTCCCAAATTGCTTTTCTTCCACTCTTGTAAGTCGCGGGTGAGATTCTTGGTTCTCTCTATCGGTAGAATACAGCGGCTATTGTCTTTTTTGTGGGTTTGATAATATTTCACAAACACAGATTTAATTTCCTTTACATGTTTAATTTATCTTTTTTATTTGATTATATGAATTCACCGCTGCTCCTTTCATGCCATTGTATGTTTTTATCTATTTTTATTAGAAGAAATGGGTTTAGTATTAGATTACCCCACTGCGTAAATGCTGTCTTTTTGGTAAATATTCAGATTGTATGTAAAAGGATGACTTATGATGAGTGTGTCGTTTGTTGAAACTTGAGAATTTCAACGTGATAATTTTTAGTGACTATATAATTTAAAAGCAGAATTCTTTGAAGAATATAAATCACAGATTCTTTTTTTTTTATCAAAATCGTTCCCGTCTTACCGAAATTCTCTTCTGAATCAAACAATAAAAAACGCAATAAAACTAAGACATTATTTCATTAGTGAATATTTTATTTGTTTTTATAAATAATATATGTTAAAGACAATATTGTCAGAAGAAAAAAAAAATCGATGAAAAATGAATTTTTACAAGATTTATTTCATTTTTTACAATTTTAAATTGAATAATTTATAAAGTTTTAAAATCTTTTAAAATTAATTTTCCATGTGATAACTCTTAGGGAATATTGCTATTAAGTAAAACTGTATTTACTGATCATATATTTTAAGGCTTATTACAATGTGATGAACCTGAATATTTTAAAAGAAATTTCGATTTGTTTTTGTATGCGTGGTATATCATGAAGAAACTGAAACTATGGATGTCCAAAATCTATAACGTTATCATTAAAAGGTTTCGTGTGTTAAGTGTTTTCCCACCTTACGTAAAAAGCCTTCATATGAAATTTATCGTTTTCTCCACTTAATTTTGAACACGTTCAGCGAGCAATCGGATGTCAATAAATCGATTAACTCGCCAGGAAAAGAAATCATCGTGTTTAAGAAACGCTTGTATACGTAATTGTATGCTATAAGTAACAATATTTATTTCAAATCAGGTTAATTTAACTTCAAATTTGTTACTTTTACTCAAATAATGTTTCAGAAATATATATTTTATTGTTTAAAGATTTTTAAAGGCGAAAATTAACTTTTGTTTACATACGTATCAAAATGGCCGATTTTTATCGATGTTACGGAAAAAAGTCGATTTCTGTTTGAAATACACCTCAGAGTATTTTGTTAAATGGAAATTGTAAATTTTCAAACCTTTAGCTTTTGCTTAAAACTAAAAAGAAAGCTTCAAGATTTTTTTTTCATTTTTAGAAATACATCTGAAACTTTACGCATACCGAATTAGTAGAGGTACCTACAGAACTTAATCCCATTTAGAAAGTAGTGAAGCAAAGTGAATGAAAGGTTTTTAAAAAATAATTGCAAAGGACAGAATATATAGTGTTCATTATGACGTGAGGTACGTGTTTGACACAAAACTGGAATATTTAAAACATTTTTAGGAAAGGACAGAAAATTTAACCCCGAAATCCGAAGTTGCATTGAAATAAGGAAAGAAGCCTTTTAAAATCTAAGTAAAGTATTAAGAAAGATGAAAATTCCACTTGAAAAAAAAAGTGATTACTGAACTGTTACGTGTATTTGTCATTCTATATATGTAAATGGTAGACATTCTCCTCATAGAAGAAAAATGACTAAAGGCACAGAAATGTGTTACTGCAGTAGGATACTGAGAATACCAACTATTGAACGTGAGTAACGGGGAAGGTTTAAGGAAAATGGTAACAAAAAGAATCAGAAAGAGAGAGTTGAGATTTCTGTGGTTCAAAATAAGGAAGGAAATCCAAAGGAAAATCTACAAAAATGTCGGTCCTGACCTGGCATCTCGGCTTCAGTCATTTTTTTCCCCTCCATCTTGCCTGTGCTTTTCGATAAATGATTTTTATTATAATTTTTATAATGAAATTACTTTTTGGTGCATCGACGTCATGATTTTATGGTCAGTAGATCATTTTGCTGTTGAAATTGGTACACGTTATAGTACTTTCTATGTTAATAGTTTCTTTTCTCACACATCTCGCTTGTGCGATTCTTTTCTGACTTTTGCTTTCCTGTCGACTACGATCTTTGAAACTTTTAATGCACTCGTCAATCGTCATCTTCCTTTTCTTTCAATGGCATTTCTTCTCAATAACGTTGTTTTTCATTTTTGTTCATTCTCAGTAACCCCTTGGCTCTTAGTGACTTACTTGCGGTGAAATTATTTGAAGAAAAAAAAATGAAAATAAGCCGTAATCGATTAAGAATATAGAAGAAAAAAATGCCGACAATAAAAAAGAAAGAACTCGCAAAAAGAAAGGAATAAAGAAAATAATCGAAATCCTAATATCAATGGAGATAAGGGAAAAGTATCCGAAGGAAGTCAAACAAGGAAGATGAAGGAAAATACATTTTGGAAAAAGAAAAAGAAAGAGACATTCATTACACATAAATAAATGAAAGTCAAGCTATAAAATGGCTGACAGAGCAGAGCTGTATTCATTAGAAGAGATTCTATCAATTCATAGCTTGCAGTCTGTGTAGCCAGTTGATCGTAGATCAGCGCCATTTTGGTTCACCTTGCGACTTTCGATGTCTAATTAGATACAAAACACCGGACGCCATTTTCTTTATGGAAAGCTTCAGCGCGTGTGGCTTGGACGCATACATCAACGCTTATAGTTTGCTCACCATTTCTCTTCTATTAATTCTGGATTTTGATGGTCGATTGGCTGGACATTATCAAAACCGAACTGATGTACGCTCTTATATCCAACCGGACATGGTTATTTATTATGCAGAAGAGAAAGGGAAGATATAAAATTGCAAACAGAGAAAAGCAAATGGATGTGATTTGAGCTGACATATAAAAGGGACGATAACCTGCTAATGTCATATTGTTCCTGTAGCATTAGGCTATCGGATGTAGGTGGCGCTGTAAAAACAAGAATAACCTTTGATTTGAACGAGAATTATACAGTTGGATGCAAGTGAATCATGTTTGTCTTGTACATAGATTTTCTGAATGATTATTTAAAAAAATAGACGAAAAAAGAAAAATATTTATATGGCCATTCTGAATACGTAAAATATTATTTTCCATCTTGGGTCTAATAAAGATAACCCGGGAAAAATAACATTGAATTATCTGGGATGGTTAAGTTATAATTATTTTTGTTTGGACATGTTTTTCGGTTCTCATTGTCGTCTACGTAAGATACGGAGAAGGAAATTAATAAAAATCTTCGATAAGCTAGGAAAGGAAAGCCGGACAAACGGACTAACTAACCGTGCATAGATATCAGTAAAATTCACAACCCGAAGTGAAAGGTAAGAACAGGTAGCGCCAAAATAAAACCGGTTGAGAAAACTTAGTGTCGTACCAAATGACGAAAGATGTGACAGAAATAATCAGACTTATAAGGATATTAATATATATCTAGTGGAAGGCATGAACTTCTATTCCTATACTATATGACAGTATAGGAATATAAGTTCATGCCTTCCAAAAACGAAGCAAAGTTTTAAGAGGTAAGAAAAATATGTCAAACAAAAAAAGAAAAGAAAAGAAAATCGTGCTAAATTGCTATGTAATATGTAGTCTATATATTTTTTAAGCATTTAACCCCAAGCAAGGCGAGAGTGCCAATATACGCAAGGGGTTACAGAGAATGAAAGCGAGAGTAAAGACGAGGTTTTTGAGAAAATGATATAGGGCAGGACGTGGGTGAATATCAAGGCATCAGAAGATGTCGATTGATATTACATTTAAATATATGACGATTATGGCTGTCAGAGAAGCAAGTGATAAGAAGGTAGTTCCATTGACGGGAGGTGCATGATAAGATTCTTTTAGGGTAAAAAAGATGGCTAAATTTAGCCGTTTCAACAGTGAAAAGGTGGGACCGAGATGCCAACCTAGTAGCACGCTTAAATTCATGCAGTTTGGGAACCAGCGAAGGTAGCTCGTCGGAGCAGTTGCCATGAAAATATTGCTAAAAAGACAGAGGGAAGCCAAACCACGTCTTTGACTTACTTGTGTCAAAAACAAAGGAAATTGTGCTGAACTTCTATCTAATATGTAGTCTATATTTTTCAGCGACTGTAGACGAAACCCTTATCACATTGCATATCCGTCTCTAGATTTTGTCGAGTACCTCGAGATGAACAACGAAGATACCAGACGATATATGGCAACAGTATTAAATGCAAGGACGAATGGTAGATTTGTAGAGTTGTAGGACGGGAGAAAAACCTTCTGGCGTGGCACAGAGTGCCAAGATATGAATGAATGTGAGAGATTCATGGAAGATTGAAGTTTAAATACAGTGAATTCGACCTTGCTACCCGAACGCTCCTCTGTGGCCATATCGGTAAAGGCATGTCAAACTAAACGACGGTTCCGTATAGCATGCAGGTTCGAATCCTCTCGGAGGACGAATATTTTCTATGAAAATTTTTCGGAGATTCAGGCTGGTAAATGTTGTTTAATACTGTTTCCTATAAACAGATCATTTACTTAAATATTTGTATCTATAAAAAGAATGTATAAACATAAAAATGAGTTAAAATAATTGTCGGATTTTGTCCATTTGATAATGTGTGACTCAATATAAATAATAATTTTTTATTTTTTTTTTTTTTTATATATATATATATATATATATATATATATATATATATATATATATATATATATATATATATATATATATATATATATATATATATATATATATATATATATATATATATATATATATATATATAACAAATCAGAATAATTTTAATGATTCCTCGTGTGGGTTGAATGCCAGAATAGAACATGTTTGTCAACATTATAACATCCGTGAAAGATTTATTGGCCAAAATACGCATTACAGTCTCTTTCTGGACTTTTGAACCAGAGTAGAAATTTATCCCTTTTTTCCTGTTTAAGATTGGGTTTCCGGTTCCTTCTAAATTCTACTCCAACTCTATAACTGACGTCTCTGTCTGAACTCTAACATTTTATCCACTAATTATTTTTTCCTCTCTCAATAGGAATATACAGCATTGGGTTTCTCCTTCCTTCTAATGTCTACCAATTCTAGAATTAACCGTTAGACTTCGCCCATAGTCGCGTGAAATTCACTTCTTGTACATTCTGAAGCTCATATTCACCCAGCAAACATCTAGAATTAGTGTCTCTCAGGCCCTGTATTGGTGAAAATTAGTAGTACCCACAGAAGCTGGAATCTGACAAAAGACTATATTCCATGTTTTTGTGGAAAATCGTATAAAAAATAAATAAGCCGTGCTTATGAGATTAGACCCGAAAAATTACAACAACCCCAAAACATGTCTATAAATCTGCCATGTTATGTCCATGTTGTTGAAATAAAATAATTCTTTCATTGTTCTATCAGTAAGTAAGAGGTTCTGTTTATTGAAAGTACTGCGGCTTCTGAGATGAGGTATTATGTACACTATTTACATTATTCGGATTATTGTCCTTATCTTTGTCGCCATATTTATTACAACGATGTTCGCTCCGGCCTTCTTCAGGTGGTTGGAATGTCGAACTGAACCTTTTATTTCGCTCACTGGAGTAGACTGATCTAGTTCCACCTGACATGTTTAATAGATGAGTTCAAGTAAAAACATGGAATGATAAGAGCAATAACTACAATATGAGCACTGGTGAAAATGGTTACTGAAGACATTAGGTTTATAATACCCAGAAATTAATACACAGATGTCCTCAAGGACACATGGCACAGTAACAGGACCCAACGATTGTGGGTTCAATACCCGGTTATGGCAGTGGAATTAACAGGAGATAACTGAAAACTGACATCCATCAAACATGGAACTAGAACAGTCTACCCCATTGAGCGAAATAAAGTGTTCTATTGGACATTCCAAACTCCTGAAGAAGGCTTGAGTGAACAACAGCTGAAACGTTGTAATAAATATGGCGACAAAGATAAGGACAATAGTCCGAATAATGTAAATAGTATTCATTTCCTATTGATATTTATAATCTTTACCTTATTCAGTAGGCGTTTAGCTTGAATGACACTCAAATTTTACATTCGCTGATCATTAAAAAGAAAAGAGGTATGTTTGGGACATTTGGTCACGTTGACCATATCTTTTGGTATACAGATAAACAAAACGTTCTCACTGATAAGGTCCTGATTTTTACTGCCATGACTGCTGAGGGTTTAAGCTGAAAGAAACGTCTTTTATTGGTTTATCTTCCTCATGCGTAAGTCATCAATATATAATAAGTTATTCACACCAGTTAACAATAGATACTTGGATTAAATTTAAACTATAATGTCCTTTGGGTTACTCCAAAATAGAAAAATATAATAAATCTATGCTATTTTGTCTTGTCGATCTCAGTCAATCAAAATCTACTCAATTCGTGATATTCCGCTACTTTCAGTCTATTCTCCTCTTTTTACGTGTTATGACCTTTCAGGACGTAGATGATCAATGCTTTACACCTCTCATGATCCGGTGCAACTCCCAACAAGTTCCTTCCCTCTTCTGTCATCCACTTGCTTAAGCCCGCTAGGTATGTCATACCTTGCTTTCCCTTGTCTCTCTTTCTCTCTATTCGACCCGTGAGTATCAGATTATCCAGGGCCTCCTTCCTCATTATGTGTCCCAAAAATTTCAGTTACCTCTTCCTGATGTTAAGTATAAGACTCCTCCTTATTTGCAAACTCTCTAAGACCGCATCGTTTCTCACACACTCGAGTCTCTTCTTCATCTTTCAGTGAATCGTCCAACATTCGCTGCCGTAAAGATGTCACGTAACAACTCAGTATTCTTTTCTTTGTTACCAAAGAAATCCTGCTGTCTCTCAATACTCTGCCCAGCTTTTGGAATATGTCCTTGGCCATCCCAATACGTCTATGGATCTCAGTGTCACACTTACCGTCCTTTGTCAAAACGTTTCTCAAATATTTAAACTTTCGCCTCTGCTTGATTGTAGTGTGACGGGTATTTAAAGCAGATAAGCTAAACACGCATATACGCATATATGAAGGTTAATTTCCGCCTAGCAACAGAATAAAGATTACGTGAAGTCTTATGACATTTTGGGAAGGCAGGTCAAAAGGGTCGACTGACCCAGTTACCCGTAAAGGAAAACGTCTAGACAGAAGCAAGACAGGGGACGGAAGTAAGTTAGAATTCGCGCCCAAAACCTAAGTCACGTGACAGTCAAAGATTCACTCGAGGATCAGTTATTCTCTGGACTTTGAAAAGGCAAGACCGAAGCCGAGGCGCTAGTGGTTCACGAACGGAAAGATAAGACGCATTTGATAGTGATGATTTATCCAGTTCGATCCAGGCAACTCCGGACAGAAGTATAAAGAAATATTCCTGTCCGAGAATCCCAATTTGAAGACGCGGGTAAAAATATATGCTGGTGGTTCAACCTGCGTAAAGAAAGCGTGTATCCCTGTTGCAAATCGAGCCGTCTAAAGAAAGAAAGGAAAGAAAAAGACGAAACAAAGAGAGAAAGAAAGTGTTTACCTCTATTACAGACTAGCAGTGTGCGAAATTGTGTTTGTGCGAGAAAAGGAAAGAAAGGACATTGATATAAAAAAAAGAGAGAACTGAATACAAAAGATAAGTAATCACATTTTGGACCCGTAGTAGAAAAGATATATACACACACACATGAATATTATGTTTTTTTTTTCGCAAACACCTTTCCACATGTAAAACAATAATTTTAACTCCTCTCCCATCTCTTTTGTATATGTGTGTTGGCTTCTGCATTCAATTCATAGTAATTCATACTTGTATTTTGTATGTTCGGGTTCAGTTGAATCCGTTTGGTGTTCGGCGAATTTGATATCCCAAAATAAGTTCGAGATCCGATCGTCGGAGGTTTTAACTCATACTTATCTGTTCGTTTATTTTTTATGTATGTATATTTATATATATATTAAAATTATTTATCAAAAATCGCTAAGCCTTGTATTGTGGATCAGGACTCCTGTTGAAAACGAAGCGGACCTGGGAAAGATTACTGTTCGATTATCCCAATCGAACAGTGGTCTTAAAAATATTTTGTTTACCAGTTGTCCACTCTCACGATCTGAGAGAGATAGCTTGTATCTCTCCCCAGGTGTGAGAGTGTATATATCTCCTAGTCGGCGTATGATCGCCCTATAACCCATTCGTCGACTGGGGCATATGACAGTAGTGTTCCCGACCGGCAAATCGCATTTCGGGCTCAACCTGTTATTGATGTCCATGCATTTTTTCTTCCAGTTTATGCTTAGTCCCTTCTTCTCACTCCCCGTCGTTATATTCCCTTGAACAGCATCTACCAGTAGGACTTTGTCGATAATTTCCTACTCACTGCGTCGACAATGTCCTTGAAACGTTGCCTTGTCTCTGAGATGGTGGTTGATAATCTTAATATATGACTATAGAAGGTTGCATTGGTGATGTGCTGATGCCATTTTTTATTTTGTGTACTATTTACATTGTTCCGTCCATTGCCCTCATCTATATTGTCATATTCATGACATTTCGGCCGCTTCAGTATTCGTCAGGCGAAATAAGATGGTATTTCGAACTGAAGCCTTTATTTCGTACAGCGGAGTAGATTGTTCTAGTTCCACGTGCCATGCCTTTTCTGGATATTTTGGTTTCAGTTATTTCCCTTTTAGTAACTCAACTTTCCAAATATTTTTTCACCTCTGCTGTAGCCAGTTATTGAATCACAACTCTTTGGGCCAAGTCACTACATTAATTCAATCAAAGCTTTTATCCACTGAGCCATGTGCTCCCAAAATCCAACGTATATCAACTGAAGAATGCCGGAGTGAAACGTCGTGAATAAGATAATAAAGATGAGCACAATTGTCCGAACAATGTAAATAGTGTAAGTAGTTAAAAACCTCATCTTAGAATTATAGAAAGACTAGCAGCATCGCCCGGCGTTGCCCGTGCTTAATTCAAAAATCGTACGACTCATACAGCAATTGCTATTACTTGACTTAAAATATTTTTGCCCTTCCTTGCCTTTAAAGGAGTGCCATTTGCCGTGCTGATTTTGCTACATGCCTTACTTCTTGACTATCTCACATTGCGAATATTTTCTAAGCTCTATACTAAACATTAAATCTGTTACGAAAAAAGAACTAAACAAAATGAACACAAAACGATAAGCTTTAAAAAAGCACTCGTAACTGGAAAAACCAAATGAAAAAAGAATGTTAACAACAAATACGTTTTCACACCCAGCCCAGTTCTGTGGAATCAGAATCAATGTTAAGTTTAAGCAAGTGAATGAACCAATTGGAGTAAAGTGCCATGCAGATTTAAATTTTTCTCATGTGACGAATGCAGCTATCGATTTTTTTTGCATGCTAGCATGCTAGTTAACATTTGTGTCAGTCAACTGTTGGCTCTCACGCTGGCCAATAGAATCTTCCTGCCTATTCGTGGCAGCCAGCTATAGGCTCTCACTCTGGCCAGTAAAAAATGGCCACAAACTTCATGAAAAGTACCGTAGAAGCATGAAAAAATTGATTATTTTCACAATCGATGGGATTTGGGAAATGCAAAGTCGGTCTTTGCCTTCCCGCTAACTTGGAGCATGTGCATGTAAATTTTGGTGCAAATCCTTCGAAAATTGCGGCCGTGCATTCGTTACGCACACACACAAACATCCTGCCTTTTATAGATAGAGGTACTGTAAGCATCTTTGTGTAGGAACTATCTAGCGTTTTACTTAGGGCATCGTGAATCGATGTATCTGATCTGTAAAGTACAACTGTCTTTAAACCTTCTATAAGGAACTTAATTTGGATCTTCCTCTGCAGCGATGAATTTCCCACTGAGTTCATCTTTTCACGTGCAGTAAATGCTTTTGCATTATTGATTTCCAAGTCGTTCTCATTCGAGCTTATCTACGCCCCAAGCTGCAGAAAGTCATTGAATTTCCTAAACTGTCCCCCATCAAAGGTTCAGTGTGCTTAAGACGCCCACTTCCAGGGTGAATCCCATAAACTCAGTTTTTCAGATATATGAGGAACAATTTGCCTCACACCTGCACTTAACAGATGCTCAGAAGCCTCACATATGGTGTTAAAGATGAGGGCAATGTGATCAGCATAGTCCGCGCCGCAAATAACTGACGCAGGTGGATGTGTGCACTTCACATTCATTCATGTGAATAAAAGTTTCTCCTCATCTACTGTGAATTATCTTATTGCGCAACCAAAGATAATGATGAAAAGATATGGTGAAAGTATATCTCCTTGAAGAGAACGCATGAAGAATTCTAAAAAATTCGGTTTCCTCATCTATCAGAGCCCTTTGGCTTCTGTGTTAGCGTAGAGGACATAAAACCAATCTCAAATAGATGAATTAACTGCACTATTCGATCGGATTATTGTTAATGTTCAATATGTTTTTCATTATTAAATATATGCCCATTGATGTGTTGAGCCTCTTGATTTTGTCTAAACTCAGATTAGAGCAACCACTTTGTATACACTCAGTGATGCGATTCCTAATTAGTACATATATGTTTTTTTACCTTGAATAATATAATCTGAGAAATCCTTTATTCTGGAATCCTTACGGTTATGTTACATTGAAACACCGGTACCCGTAAGATCACTGAAGATAAGTAACATAGAACCTTGTCAGTATGTGGATGGGTGACTGCCTGAGAATACCAGGTGCTATAAGCTTACATGTGTGAGGCGGTTTAATGGATAATGGCTCAGAATTGTTAATCAGAGAGCCGAGTGCCAATTCCAGTTGGTTTCGTCACGCGCAAATCCATTGGGAAAGATATAAATCTATGATTTTCCGCCAGCTATGGGTTAATTACTAAGACATACACCACTAAATGATTATTTTCTCCAAAAAATTCTGCCGTAAAGGACTGATTATCAAAACAAATTACCATGAAAGTGTTTAGAGAAAAGTCACAGGAAATCTACATTACGGAAAGGGATTGAGGCCTGGATGCCAGGTCAGGACTAGTAACATTGCAGATGCTTGTTTGGATTTCATAAAGAATCTCTAAATATATAGCAGTTGCACCAGAACAGATTTGGCAGCAAGATTCGAATCCTGGACATATGGTTGACAAAGTTTGTCTAGAAAGACACAGTGGACCAACTATCTTATCAGCAGACATAGCAAATAATTCGATATAATCTTTCCACATCATGTTTGCAGTGAAAATTAACCTGATAAAGCTCAATAGGTCTCTCTCGTGGAGTTTAGCACAAACCATTCTGATTGATGGCAGAAAGGTGTTTCTCAGATGATAATATAAACTAGTTGTGTGTTCGGAGGCGTTAAAATTAACAAACCATTCACTACCTTGGGTAACAGTAGATTTTAGTTCACTGTTGATATCACCTGTCGATTTGACCTTATCAAGTCGATCAGGCTTAATTATTAGAACATGATTAAATAGTTGCGTCATCAGTATAGAAACCGAGACGTAAAATGATCAGACAATCCAGTAGAATCCCTTAAAACCAGACTAAGAAGGTATTCCGGATATGATGAATTGGTTACAAAGTCCGGATATGCGGGGTTATATTTAGATTAAAATAAAAGAACTAAAATCTGGTATGACATCTATTTGCAATTTTTTATAGTAAACAAAAGAAGCTGATCGTGAGTGAAATATAATGGAATTGATTTTAAAGAAAAAGAAATAAATTATGGAATTTTAATTAAAATTCATTAAATTAAGTATACCACGTATACAAAAGAAATAATGTAACGAGGATTTTTTTAATGGTTGTTGCATGATGATTCTTTCTCTTCTAATGTTATTCTCAACGTATTCGGCATTACGTTTTGCTTTTGTTCTTGAATTTTTTTAAACGAAAGACACTTTTAAACTCTGTGTGCCTTATTGGAATCGTCATAGCTGAATGCTGGCTTTCTTTCCATAAATCAGACAACGTTTTCAATAACTTTTTCATTCCCTTGTTCATGTTTATAGTTTCTTTGGAAGATTTTATATCATACGAAATTGACTTTCCTGTGTTGAACTCAGCCATGAGTTACAATGAACTTTTATCAGCGTCTAGTCTCTTTAAAATTTCCACTTTTTGGGATAACTTCAAAGTTGTTCTTTTTCTCATATTCCCATCACCTTTTGTACCAATACAAACCATTATTGTGAAATAACCATAAGCAATTATCCAAAGTAAATTTCTTGAAAAACACAAATTTCAAATCAGTTACATATCACCCAAATAGTTCAAATATACACATCAAAATCTTGTCCGGATATGCGGGATTCCGGATATGAGGCATTCCGGATATTAGGAATTCTACTATATTAGATAGAAGCAGAAACGCACAGGAAAGTGAATCTGTGACTTGAAATATTTACTAAATTCAAAAAACTGAATTTGGTTAGATGACCAAAGTACATACAAGAATTTTACAAAAAATGGCATTCAGTATAATTTCTATCAGGATTTTGTAGAATTTAGTTGGAGAAACAGACAGAACTCAACTGTAGATTTATTGTATATGAAATACAGTTTTGGCATATGGCCTAAAAGTGGAGAATGCGTTGAAGCTGGTCGTCACTTACTATCCTGTGCCTAGCTAATCCGATTCACGACCCATTCATTCATTACAATTTGCACATCCACCACAAGAACCCATCCATCATCATACAATCCTCCATATACTAAAATACCTCATACTCTCAGGGAACTAAAAAAGACACCTCATGACATAAAAATTATTGACCATAAAATTCTCTGCATAAAAATCTATAAATGATATACAATGGGCGGGGAGATGATGAACCCCAAAACAAACTAAAATATCAAAACAAATGAAATAGAGAACTTATGTTAGTTGAGCCAGTAACATAAGTTTTAGTAATTAACCCATAGCTGGGGGAAAAGATTAATATATTTCCCAATGATTTTGCGCAGTAGGGAAACTAACTGGAATTGAAACTCAGCTCTCTGATTAACAATTCCGAGCCGTTATCCATTAAACCGCCCCATACATCCAAGCTTACACCACCTGGTATTCCCAAGCAGTCACCCATCCAAGTACTGACCAGGTTCTATGATACTTAACTTCAGTGGTCGTACGGGTATCGGTGTTTCACCGTAATAGGACCGTAAGCATACCAGAATAACGGATTTCTCAGAATATGTTATTCAAGATTAACTAGAACTATACTATTAACAGTACTACTTAGGAATCGTATCACTGGGTTTATTCAGAAAGGTCGCTATGCCCTGACTTTAGACAAAGTCAAGAGGCTCTCTCACTCAGGGAGAGGGAAAGTATAAAATAAATACGACCATGGAGGAAAGAAAAAGCTGATCCAAAAGAATTGAAAAAAAATGGACGAAAAACATACTGGGGGATTTGGGAATCTCGATTTGGATTATAACCAAAGTAGAGGCCAGGATCAAATCGCAAGTGACGCATTAACGAGGTACACAAAAAAGGTATATCCTAAGCAGGTGAGGAATCCACAGGAAACCACCCCATGAGACTTAAATGAACCTAAAAAAGAAAATCAAAGTTAGACCTGTTCAAGCGAACCAGGGTCACCTCAGCCACCCAACTTTTGCTGAAATCTGTCGAAACCAATCGCTTTCAATCAGTTGTAATCTTCATCTTGAGCTGATGCTTAAAAATCGGATGAAATCCTGATGAGAATCACGGTCACCTTGCGCAGGGGAATATCATTTTTGATTCTTTAGGTTGCTGACAATCAAAAAACGTGTTATAGTTTCATGAGTACAATTGGAAAAATTGTTTGTAAATTCAAACAAACTGGGTCGGTGGCAGATGTGAAAGCACTATTGTGTGCTCGTTTACGCCGCTCAGTTGAAAACATTGCTGCAGTGCACAAGAATGTGGCCGGACACCCAGACACCTCTATTTGACATTATGCGCAGAAATTGAACCTTTCCACAACGTTACATCGTTTCCAGTTGCACTCTCGGTTGGTCCATTATGTTTACCGCCCACCCTCCAAAAAAAAAAAAAAAAAATCGCAAAGTAGCGAATAGGCTTCGATAACATTCACACTTTGTTTGATTGTTAACCTTTCCATAGTTGAAATTGCCAAAGACGTAAGTTGCTAAAACTGAAAGAAAAAGAAGAAAAAAAATCATTAGACGCTTAAAAATTATTCATATTTAAAATCGGTCCAAGTTATTGGAACACTTTTTAGTAACATCTGCATTAAAATTGGTATACAGGATATGCACTAAAACTTCAACAATTTATTTCCATGAAAACTAAATTATATACAAATTGAAAATAGCAGAGTGGTATATAGCACGTTTTCTTGCTAAAAATGATTATTTTACAACAGTGACAATAACATTAGATATAGCTTTTCACCATTGATAAACAATAACATGTAGGTCATGTTCTTAAAACCAGATACAAGAAAACCCTACAACTATGCTCATATCCACTATTTGGTCTCTTCAAATGATAAGCAAGCGTGGATTAATGCCAGGCCCATGGGTGAAATTTTTTATGGAGGGACTAAATGATCATTCTGTTTTGTCCATATTTTTCCAACAAAGATGAAGGGCAATAGTCCAAATATACACAGTGTAAAAGATGATTTTCCAAGTATGCATTTAAGCAGATAACACTACCATTTACTCCTGTCTCAGTAGTAAATCCAGCAGTTGGCCGCGCATCTCGAAATGGACCTCCGCTCAATGGTTAACTGGGACAGGAAATGGCTTGTAATTGTTAATGTCTCCAAAACTAAACTGCTCTCGTTTAAGCACCTTAGTGAAACTCCTTGCCTACCATCTGCATGGTTGATACTCGTCTCAAAGAGAGCATCTCACTGCGCCGTCTTGCCCTCAAGTTTTCGATTGACTTGAGGTAGAACATCTACATTGAATCAACAGCTACATCTACTGCAATGAAGTTGGTTCTCTTTGCACATTTAAAAGTCTACCATTCGTTCATATCTCGTCTCGTGCCTCTTCTGTTCTCCTCGAGGTTCTTGACAAAATCCAAAGAAGCAGACGTGACGTGGCTTCCTTTTTTTCTACAAATATTTTCATTACAACTGGTCTAACAAGTATTTCTTCCCTGGTGTACAGACTACATGAATTTAAGCGTGCTACTAGAGTGGCGTCTAGCTTCCACACTTTTACTGTTGAAAAAATTAAATGTACCCGCCACTATTGCAACAGTTTCGGCTCTTGCTCCTCTCCTCTGTGGAACTCTATTCCTCTTACTTGCCTCCCTGATTACTATTAGGTTGGTGCAAAAATAATGACGTAATAATGTCGTTTTTTGACGTTAAACATACGTCAAAAAACGACATTATTACGTCATTATTTTTGCACCGACCTAATACAATCTTCAAAAATGTAAACCGCCATCTTCTGTTGACTTGAACCTCGTTCATATGTTATCCTTTCCTCAATCCAACCTATACCCAGTCTGTTCATCTACTTTCACTCTCTGTAAGCCCTTGCGTTCTGGTGCTACTCCCGCCTTGACTGCGGTGAAATAGTTAAAGAAAGGTTATTTTATTAAATGTCCGAAATGCCATAAGTCTGACCAAAAGCAAGATTTACTAAATTCCTAATTCCAGGAATTCAGATAGAAATAAACTTTCATTTTAAAAGACTTGTGTCCTTTATTGTAAAACATTCATTTCAGAAATTTATTGTAACATTACATAAACTGTTTTGATACTATGCCCTTGCGTCTCAGGGCGATAATGACTCTTCACAACGTTACCATCAATACTAATGCTTCTGGGATCCATTCATGAATACTCGCTGTTTCTATTTAGTTTACTTGCATTCTGTGTGTTCTGTTAGTTTTAGAGGCTCCAGGCACTCTATGGTTCCCGGATTTTTTTTGTAATTCATATTTTCCTTAAAACTACTTTATTACACGTATATACTGTTTATGGCATTTTCAGGATTCGTCGGCTAAACTATATCACTTTCGTTTCCATTCTTATTCTGATTGTAAATATACATTTTTTGTAGTACCTATTTTCCTTAAAATTACCTAATTACTTATACAGCCATGGCCAAAATTATGGAGCAACTATAAAAATTTGAGATAATAGTTTAAACCTACGTATTTCCATGTTAAGAATCGTACAATGAACAATTGAGAGCAAATGTAAAATATTTAACAGTAGATTGTAGTATTTTTTTTGGTTTAAAGCCTCTCTCAAGAGCTTTAGCTGAGTTTCGTACTAAATTCATTCCAATATTCAAAATGATTTATTGTCATACTAAAGGTTGTTTCGTAATTTTCGGGTAATATTTGATTCCTACCAGTGTATATTTAATTGAAAATACCTCCAAAGAAGCAGCTTTCAGAGATTAAAAGGGCACAAATTGTTGCTTTATCTGGTGAAGGATATTCTCAGGTTGAAATTCCCAGGAAGATGGAATGTTCAAGGAAGGGGGTTCAAACAACGATTAAAAGGTACAAGAAAACAAAGTCTTTCAAAAACAGAAAAAGACAAGGCCGTAAAAAGTCTACAACCGCCAAGGAAGACAGATCTTTGAAAAGAACATCCCTTGCAGATAGGAGGAAAAGTTCTTCAGAGCTTGCTGCTGAACTTAGGGAAGATGCAAACAAAAACATATCAGCTCGAACAGTGAGAAGAAGGTTATTAGAAGTGGGATTAAAAGGATGCAAAGCCAGGAAGAAGTCATACTTGTCTCAGGCCAACAAGAAAAAACGACTGGAATTTGCAAAAAACCATGAAAATTGGACACCTGATGATTGGGGCAAAATTGTTTGGTCTGACGAAAGTAATTTTAAGGTAAGTTAACAGCTTCTATTTCCTAAACTTTGGATGTAATAATTGAAATTTTTATGTGAATACACATCCATAACAATTATTCAAAAATTGTAATAAATTCTTTTTTTTTTTTCATCAGATTTTTGGCACCCCTGGTGCGGTTTATGTTCGCCGTAGGGAAGGAGAGGCATTTCATCCTGATTGTGGGGTTCCAACTGTAAAATTTGGAGGAGGAAGCGTAATGGTTTGGGGCTGCATGGCTTCTTCAGGCACTGGAATGTTGTACACACGTGAGGGCAGAATGAACTCCACAATTTATACTAACATGATGGACCAGTTTTACCGAACCTGTTTGACTAAAATATTTAATAATAACATTCCAAATGATGTAATCTTCCAACAAGACAATGATCCATGCCATACGTCAAACGTTTCAATCAGTTGGTTTGAAAAAAAAGGGATTACAGTGATGAAGTGGCCCCCTCAATCCCCAGACCTAAATCCCATTGAAACTTTGTGGTTCCATTTAGAGAAAGGAGTAAGAATGCACAAATGTTCATCAAAAAAAGAATTAGAGGCCAAACTTCATGAAGATGGCAGAAAATAGACCCTACCACCTGCAACAACTTAGTCAATAATATGCAAAAACGAATAAAAGCTGTTATAAAGGCATTAGGAGAACATACCAAATATTGATTGTTATTATTAATGTTTACTCCACTATTCTTAACCTTTAAATATATAAGTTTGAATCATAATTTCGATTTTTTATTGGTGCTCCATAATTTTGGCCAAGGCTGTATATACTGTTTATGGCATTTTCAGGATTTCTCGGTAGATCTACAACACTTTCGTTTCTATTCTCATTCTGATTGTAAATATACCTTTTTTGTAGTTTCTATTTTCCTTAAAACTTCCTTACTACTCACATATTCTCATTTTGGCATTCTCACTGTTCGTCAAATTCTCATTCTGTTGATAATTTTAAATTTTCTTGTAGTTTCTATTAGCCTTAAAACTTCCTTAATATTCACATATTCTGTTCATGGCATTCTCAGGATTCGTCGGTTGAATTACATCACTTTCGTTTCCATACTCATTCTGATTGTAAGTATATATTTTTTTGTAATTCCTATTTTCCTTAAAACTACCTTATTACTCATATATAGTGTTTATGACATTTTCAGGATTCGTCGGTAGAACTACATCACTTTCGTTTCCATTCTCATTCTGATTGTAAGTATACCTTTTTTGTAATTTCTATTTTCCTTAAAACTACCTTATTACTCATATATAGTGTTTATGGCATTTTCAGGATTCGTCGGTAGAACTACATCACTTTCGTTTCCATTCTCATTCTGACTGTAAGTATATCTTTTTTGTAGTATCAATTTTCCTTAAAACTTCCTTACTACTCACATATTCTCATTATTGCATTCTCACGATTCGTCTGTTTCCATTCTCACTCTGATGTTAATTATACATTTTCTTGTAGCTTCTATTTTTTTAAGACTTGCTCGTTACTCAGATATTTTTGCTATCCTGTCTGGAAATGCAGGTTAAAAATGAAGAACTTCTAAAAATGTGTGCATC
>OZ010605.1:75193124-75195624 GCA_963932145.1 Acanthosepion lycidas
TCATTAAAAAAAAATGTAAAATATTAGAAGGTACTGAAGCTGGAAAAACGAAGAAAGGTACATTATTCACTCCGAGTCTGAAGGAGACAATTTCCTATATCAATTTGAGGTTATCATCATCAACATCATCCTTCGATGGTTGGACGGAACTCCATTAACAATCCCTTCCCAAACTACTCGGTTCTGAATTTTTTTCCCAGATCCCTAATGTCCGATCCTGAGTCCCGAGTCATGGTGTTTGGGAAAGTCAACTTTCAAGACACCACCAGAAAGATGCCTATAGAAGAAAAGATGAGACGATCACCCCGTCCGCTTAATGGCAGTGGGCGATAAAATGCAATAAACCTCTGTTCAGAAAAAAGACCGTGAAGCTGATTTCGAAGAAGTAAAGAATGATGGATGAGTGATAAATAATTGGTGCAACATAATCTTCTTATCCACATTTTCATTCTTTGGTCAAATGTGGAACTAATTAGAGAAAATAATCTTGCTTCTTATCTGACAGAGTTCTATGTCTATCACCATTGTTAAGGCTCACAGTTCAAACAGGCAAAAACTAAAATTTGAAATGCTGATTTCAAAGAGTGATTCACTTTCTTTTGAAGACTGACACAACACAGATAATCCATAGCTATTATCCTCTAATTTACTTTTTCATGTTCTAACCTTTCTCTGTATTAATTACTTAGTCTAGAGCTTACATTGCATGTTCAGTCACTTCCCAACAGTCGTAATGTAGTTTCACTCCTTTTTCTATAAATATTTCATTGTAATTGTTTTGATGAAATTTTCACTATGGTACCCATATTTTATGAGTTTTAGCACAGGACTAAATCGGCAGCAGGTTTCATAATTTTACCGTTGAAATGGCTAGATGTTTCTTGTCTTCTAGTTCTTGCTCGTCCAACTCAATCCCGGTTTCTTGTTTTCCAATCAAGTTTGGTCGTCAAAAATTTAAAAGCAATATCAATCGTTATCGCCTGTATTCTTATATCCTCTACTTCTATTGCTTTCTTTCCTTAATAATATTATCCCCTTCTTACATTCCTTCTCACTCAGTAAACCCCTGCATGTTAGTGGCTTTATTGCCTTGCCTAACGTGTGTGGCGAACGCTCGTCTGACAGACAGAGCTCTCAGATCGGGTGCCAACATGTTTGTCAACACTGGCTACATCTGTTTTTTTTTTTGTTTTTTTTTTGTCGTTAGCAGTGGCACAGCTTGGAATGTCTAGATACGAGCCTCTATGCAACTAGTCAAGATGCGCGTATTTCTAAGATGGTTCATGCCAATAAAAGCAACGGGAAAACCAGCAGTGAACATTCGGCCATGCATGGTGTCTTTTGAAGTTGTTTCTGTGGGCATTTTGTTCTTAAAATTGTTGCAGTTTCTGAAGAAGTATTTATCCCCACCGCCAACGTCTCTTTCTTTTCTCTTCCTATTACCACTGTAATTTCTGGTAGAGTGATCGGTTAGGTGTTTTCCCCAAATTCAACTCACTCTTGCAGTACATTACAACAGAGTGAAAAGATTAAAAAAAATTAAAATAAATGAACAGAAATTATTCGAAAAATAACAGTTCGTTCGGTTACATCAAAAACATATATGCGAAGAAAGCGATTTCTTACCTCCCCTCATATATTTGCAAACATGTCTGCTTGTTTATAAGTTTCAGTACGTATATATTTATTAATACTAGCTCAGTGTTCCTATAGTGGATTATTGGTTATAGTGAACTGTAGTTCGATTTAGCCTTGTCAGTTAGATAGACCACCGTAACATGAGTATAAAACAAGAAAATCAAATTGTGAAACAACAAATTTATATACATATAAATCAATTAAGGTTTTTACAAATAAAATAATTGTATTTTGGTTGATACAAGGTCGTCAAAATGTCCGTAGTAGTTCTTACAAGAATGTACGTAGGCAGGAACGTATGTGTGGATGTATGTATGTACGTATGAGCGTTGTCGAAGGGTAGCAATGTCTTTGAAGTAATCGCTCAGTCTTAAAATGTTCCGTTCGTTTATCAAGTATAAAAGAGGTGAGGGAGAAAGGTAGAGATAATAATAACAATCGCTTGACCTTTGTCAAGGAACGTGTTAATACGCTCGTCTTCTTCTCTCTGCTGACAGGTGAACTTTCCCGTCTTTTATTTTGTTTGCAGAGCTTGAAGGGGTCATTTAAAAATTCACTCCCGAATATGATTCGGGCCTTTCCATTGGACGACGAACAAACGCGTAAAGGCCCGTAAAAGAATTTGTTTCTGAGAATTGAAGATTATTTGAATTTTGTTTTTAAATGTTTCCTTGTTTTCTATTGGCCGAAAAACATTCCCCATAAAGTTGTGAAATTTTACGAGTTTTATTTTGGATTCGCTTTTGCGTGTGTGTTAAGCAAAGTTTGTAAATTCGAGTCTTTTTCATTCCTAACACAATCAATGTGTCAGTGCTTAGTATTTAAATGTTTAAATCTAGATCTTGTTTTGTTCACTACAAAA
>OZ010605.1:75200624-75215720 GCA_963932145.1 Acanthosepion lycidas
TGTTCATATTTTCTTTTTTATTGATAATGCTTCTATTATATTTAACTTTTGCACACGTGGATGATACTATTTTATTTGTATTATCAACGAGTATTTTACGTCTCTCTCTCTCTCTCTCTCTCACCATATATATATATATATATATATATATATATATAAAGAAATATAGTCTTAAGGTGTGCTATATTTATGGAATAAAGTGCTCAATATCAGAGATAGAGCGTGTGTAAATATAAAAGTGAACATAGAAGTCAACACTTAGAGGCGACAGTCTAACTCGTATATATATAAATAGCCGAGAAAAATAACAGCATATGTGGCCTGACGATTGCATATAGCATGAAACAGACTGTCGCCTCTAAGTGTTGACTTCTATGTTCACTTTTATATATATATATACATATATATATATATATATATATATATATATATATATTCAGACAGGGTGCAATGGATAAATTGTCGTCTAAATTACGGAAAAAATGAAAATGACACTGATGTCTCGTTTCCCAAAATTACACAAAAGCAACTTGAAATACTCAGCATTCCGCTTCCAAATTTCTAGCGGACTGAATTGCGGCATGTTGCTATTTTTCTCAACGAGGGTGCCCAACTGACTCTACTATTCTGCAGTCGACAAAATCAAAAAGAAAGAACGCACATTGTGCGAAATGAAAAATATAAAATGGCGACAATTTACCCATCATACCCTACAGGTTAACTATTTCTTTAAAAACTTCTTAAAATTTGATATCTATCTATCTATCTATCTATCTATCTATCTATCTGTTGCGTCACTGTTTGTGATTATTTGTATCAAATACGGACGAACACCAAGTTCGAACCTTCATATATTTTATTTGCTATTGGATAACAATCCAGGGTGGTCCGAAATTCTTGTCACCCCTACATAATATAATTGTCTATTTCGGATGGTTGACACAAAAACGAAGGTGTTTATAAAGCCATTTTCGATGCGTGGCAGCGTCATCGCAAGTGAATAAGCTGAATTGTATTTACTGCATTTCACGTTCTTCTATTGTTCTGATTACTTTTGTTATATGTGACTTTCGGTCCACTCTGTAGATGTAAACACGAGCAGTGGATGACTGGTAGATTAATAGATACTAATAGGAATCGCCATCTTGAAATTACATTTCTTCTCTGTTGTCTTAGAGAGTTCTGATCAAGTATATTGGTTCCCATTTATGACGTGTGTTCTAACACTATCTAAATCTCTCTCTCTCTCTATCTCTTTCTATCTCTCTCTCTCTCTCTCTCTCTCTCTCTCTCTATATATATATATATATATATATATATATATATATTACAGACGGCTAAAAAGCGGTAAAAAATGTATTGTATCATTTTATCTGTCATCAGTTTTTCCGAAGTATCTACTAACCTATTCAATCAATTATGTGCCACGCGTGATACAAGCTTAGACAATCATGTATTTTTCGATACATGACTGAAGAGGCAGATTATTTTCTTCTGTGGGCTGTAGAGTGGAACATAATTCATCACCCACAAGTCCAAGTAGACGCATTTGAACTCTATAAAGACAGGCAAGTATGAACTGAGCAACTGTAGCCTAGATATGATAGTACCAATTACTATTAGGTTGGTGCAAAAATAATGACGTAATAATGTCCCTTTTTGGCGTTAAAAATACGCCAAAAAACGACATTATTACGTCATTATTTTTGCACCAACCTAATACTTAATTATTGAATACGAAAGGAATAAGGATGTGTCATTTTTTTTACGTGGCATGTTGGGCTCGAATTGCCGGGAGAAAGCAATATATCTCGTCAGAAAAACAAAAACAAAAAAAAAACTATATATTACGTTATTAACCCCGGCCTCCCCACTGTGACTAGATGTAATACAAGGTCATGTTTTATGTTTAGGAACTGGAGCGCCAGGTACAAAAATTCCTTAGTCCCCACTATCGTCGGATGAGCTGGCGGGCACAGATCCAGCCCTCTAGCGCAATGAGAGAGTGTAAACTCGAAGAGTTGTTCCCCAAGACCGAGAACCTCAAAGTATTATTTTCGTCGGTTGCAACGCTGTCAGCCATAACTGAGTCGTAAAAAATATTTGGTATTGATGAGGAAATCATTTCTATAATATTTACTGTTTCCAAAGATGTTAACATGTGTTGGATAACTCCGATATATTAAACAAAACGATGGAAATAAGATACGTCAATGTTTTAAGGATGAAGGGCCTGGGCCAATAATTATTTCTTTTTTCATGAGTTTCGTTAAATTAAAGGTCCTGATGGTAAAAATCTTTATAGCAATTCCAGGCATTTGCCCAGTTTTAAAGTTGCCAAATTACATTCTCTACTAAGAATAATATATTAAAAATGATGGAAATGAAGGAAAAAAAAACAACCTTTCGGACTCATAGAATCGAGTTCTAACAATTAAAATTGAACTGAAATCTGAACTGTTATGTAATATCAATATTCTTATGGCCATGGATGCTGACCTATCTCCTAACAGATGAAAGAAAGAGACAAGACAACAGAAATGTTGCCCAACAGAAGAATTGTGAGAATATCAGAGAAAAGAAAAAAGGAGGGAGTTCCACAGGTAGGAAGTGCGAGAAAAGAAACTGTTGGAATAAAAGTGGCGTCTAAGTAGCGAAGAAGTATTAAAGAACATACCGTGCGTAACAGAAAAGATTTGAACTGTTGTATCTTAGAAATATCTTGTTGGAATGCTTTGAGGTTTTTATAGCACTATTGGACTCTACTTTGAACAATAAAAATGTATTTAGCTCTAAGTTGAATCAATCGGCCATCTCCCTGTTCTGAGCTGCTCATCCATTTTCCTATCTACTGTTCCATCTTTTTTAAACTTATTCATCGTTCTCTTAATGGTTCTTGAGTGAAATTTGTAAAGGGAAGCCAGAGTATGAATGTTGGTACCATTACTGAAGTTCCTCTCACCATTGCTCAGTTGGGAAGTCGTAGCTGGACTGACACAAAACGAATTTAACCTGTTCTCTTTTTAGCTGAATAACTAAAAGGATTTTTCAGTGATTCTTACGACAAATGGTGTGAAGATGGCTAAACCTGGAAAAAATTAACACAATTAGTTTAGTGGATTTTTAGATATTAAACATTTTGTGGGTGTTGCGCATTTACAAATCTACCATTCGTTCGTGCATTGAATACTGTTGCTATATCTGGTCAGTGCTCTTGCTAAGAACCTTGAGGTTTTTTGCAAAATCAAAAGAAAGTGTAATCGATTCTGAATTGGCATCTCGACTTCAGTCACTTTCTCACCGACGTGACATGGCTTCCCTCTGTTTTTTTTCTACAAATATATTCATGGCTACTGGTCTGACGAGTTTATTTTCCCCTGGTGTCCGGAATACGCGTGTTTAATGGTGCTACTTGATTGACATCTAAGTCCTACCTTTTTACTGTTGAATTAGGTAAATGTAACCACCACTTCTATTCCAACAGTTTCTTTTCTCGCACTTCCTACCTGTGGAACTCCCTCCTATTTTCTTGCTTCTCTGATAACTATAATCTTCAAAAATTTAAATGCAATGTCAATCGCCATTTTCTATCTTTTGAACCCCGTTCAGCTTTTATCCTTGGTCCCCACCCCCATCTGCAGTCTTTTTTTTCGCATTCACTCTCTGTAACACCTTGCGTACAAATGGTATTTTCGCCTTCGTTCGGATGAAATGATTAAAAATAATTCACAACAATAGATTTTATAGGAAAATTATCAACAACAGCAGATTTTATCAGTAGTTAAAAGCATACAATTGCATTCAAAATATATTTGGTTGAAGCCATAAAATTCTTTTCAAAACATTGAGATTTTAGCATTAAGTACTGTGTTGGTAAAGAAAAGAAAAAGAAAAAGAAAAACAAATAATGAGTGTCAATTTCCGGTAGGAATAAGTCTGCAACAGATTCGTCTCTCAACCGCAACACTTGTAGCCAAAATCCAGTTCAACGACTGTCCGACGTAAAAATGCAACAAGCCACGTAGAGACAGCAAAATTGGGTCACACACCCAGCCTTCCCTTCTCGCCAACAAGAACGCCTCTGTCTCTCCTAAAAGACGGTTCGCTTTATACAGCCGAGGACCGACCATAATTTACATACGACTCACTAGCCAAAGAGATTTCGCGTTAATCGTCCGAGACCACCTGGGCGAAGTCAGTCAATAGTTCACTACCGACTGTTCGGTTATACTCTCATCCTACGGACGGGAGGAACCCGAAGGAGGCTACGCCGAAGGGCGAAGTCTCCTTCGGGGAGGTAGACCGGCCCTGAACCCGTTTATTCGGGTTCAATGGGCATATTTTTGGCCGAGCCCACGGGCTCGGAATGCCCACGTTAAAAAGGTCTTGTGCCACATGACACCTTCGTGGGGGCGGGGGTGAATGAATATCGACATAAAACATGGGCGCCGCCATTTTGATTCTGTTTTTCGCCGAGCAACCGTACTTTACGCACATTCGTCGACGTTTCCAAGGTAGGTCATTCTGTTCTTTCCCCGTTCGTCCAGTATTTCATTTTGCCAGGGACTATTGCTATATTTGCGTAAGCGTCCACTATTCTGCTTACATATTACGCATGCCACTCGTTGCCTCTTAGAACGGCGAGCTGTAGTCAGTACAGCAGAACCCACAGACTGATGCCTTTCAGTTCCGCTACAGTAACATATAGAGGTTTTAATATGCTGCTAAACAAAATCATTCATAACTTTGGATCGTATATTGCGATTTGGGTTAAATTTGAACACCGCAGACGTTCAAAGTAAGGAGCCTCATTGCGATTAAAACCTGACTGGAGAAAATCAGGGGCTGCTCATTGATGAACATTACACGCCTGGCTTTGGTGTTATTGGTTGGTGCAAACCAGTTTTTCATCGGCTGTGTTGTTAAAGCAACGGCCGGCGATAGATCAGCCTCCCGACTATCGTTAAACTCTCTTATGCGTTCCTCCCTATCTCTCTCATGAGTTTCTCTCTATCGGTATCTTTTGTGCATCTCTTTCTATCTCTCTCTTATGCGCCCCTCTCCTCCTCTTTCTTATGCCTCCTTCTCTATCTCTCTCATGCGTCCATCTCTATCTCTCTCGCTTCTGTCTCCTTCTGAATCTCTTAGGCGTCCATTCCTATCTCTCATCTCTATCATTATATCTCTCTGATGCACCCTTCTCTATCTCTCTTATGCATCTTTCTTTAAATCTGTATCTTTTATGAGATTATCTCTCTGTCTCTTGCCCTTATACGCCCTCTCTATCATGCTCTTGTGCCTTCTTCTCTAACTCTGTTTCTGTTTTGAGAGTCTCTCTATCTCTTGCTCTTACGCGTCTCTCTCTACCACTCACTCATACCTTCTCTCTCTCATTCTCTCTTGGGTCCTTCTCTAACTCTCTCGCTTATACCTTCTTCTCTATCTCTTATGCATTTCATTCCCATCTCTCTCTGTCTTATGTGTCCCTGTCTATCTCTCTCTTATACAAACTTCTCTATCTCTCTCTTAAGCTTCCCTCTACATCTCTCTTGCTTATGTCTTCTCTATCTATGCGTTGAATTTCCATCTCTCTCTCTCTCTTATATGTCTCTATCTCTCTCTTATTCGTCCATCTACATCTCTCTCTCTCTTATGCCTCTTTCTTTATCTCTCATGCCTCCATCCCTATCTGTATCTCTTATATGTTCCTCTCAATCTCTCTCTTATGCACCCTTCTCTATCTCTCTTATGCATCTGTCTCTATCTCTTGCCCTTATGCGCCCCTCTCTATCATGCTCTTGTACCTCCTTCTCTAACTCTGTTTCTCTTATGAGAGTTTCTCTCTCTCTCTCTCTATCTCTTGCTCTTGCGTCTCTCTCTACCCCACCCTTATACTTTCTCTTTCTCGCTCTCTTATGCGTCCTTCTCTATCTCTCTCGCTTATGCCTTCTTCTCTATCTCATATGCGTTGCATTTCCATCTCTTTCTCTCTCTTATGTGTCTCTCTCTATCTCTCTCTTATGTACCCTTCTCTATCTCTCTCTTATTCGTCCATCTACATCTCTCTCGCTTATGCCTCTTTCTTTATCTCTTATGCGTCGATCCCTGTCTGTCTCACTTGTCTTCCTCTCTATTGCCATCATATGCACCCTTCTCTATCTCTTTTATGCTTCCTTCTTTAATTCTGTTTCTCTTGTGATAGTCTATCTCTATCTCTCGCCCTTATTCGTAGGACAGTGGTTTCTAGATAATCTCTTCAAAATTGAAGAGGAGACTAGAAATAATAGAAATTTGGTTTTAAAGAAGGATTCCGAGGATATTGTGAACCGAACATTTAGGCAAATACGAAGTTTAAGAGAAAATGGAAACAAACATGAAACTGATGTTTCGGAAGCACATAATGAGGCATGGCGGCTTGGGAAATCCGATACTCACCGGATAGATAGAAGGCAAGAGAGACATCGGAAAACAATGTATAACATAATTGGTGAGCCTGAGTAAAAATATGGTTGAACAGGACACAGGAGAAATAACAGAAAGGTAAATTTTAGTAAGAGACACAAGAGACAAGAATTTGTGATCTCCAAATCCAGAGGGAAAACTATTCAAAAAGATGAAGATTCATGTATAAATTGTCAATCTAAGCAAGGACCGAGAATAGAGTATCGAAGGACATACGGATTGATCTCAAGTGCTTCGAAGATTGACCTTTTACGTGAACCTTTAGTGACCTGCCCAATAGATGTGATTGACTTTGTGAATGCTCGACCGTAGATGAAATAGCTAGAACGTTTGTGTATCAACACCCTAAATCAAAATCCTTTGACATAACGAAAGGGGCGTAAGACAAGGAGTATCTTCTCCAGATTTGTTTACCTTCTACAAAGAGGCTATCCCAAAGAAGGTTGAGACCCTAACTAAAGTGCCCGTATCAATGGGGCGTAATCTCATCAATATAAAACATACAAAGAAATGTTGCTAATGGACCCAATCGACATGATCGCCCACGTCTTGTAATCCACGGAACATAGAAAAAGGTAATCGGTATAAATCTGTTTGAATAGTAACTTTTTCATTTGTACAATTTTGTGTGAAAACTAAGAAGATATTTTGGGGTATTTTGTCTTCGGTTCGATTTTGCTTTTCTGGTTTGCCGGACATTTTAAAAATAAATTGTCCATTGCCTGTAAAAAGTCACCACTGGTTGACGAGTGATGATACGTTACTTGACAAAAAAAGACACGCCGATCTTAAAAAATATAGGTAAAAAAGGAACAGATGACCTCCACCCAAGTAAAAAAAAAAGCTCCTTGAAAACCTTGGATAATTTTGCGTGAAATGTAACTTAGTTACCAGAAAAAAAAGTTCTAAGAATTGTAAAAAAAAAAAAAAAAAAAAATCAAACAATCTGAAGCAAAAGTAATTTCGCTGCTCTACAACCAAAACATCGCGCAGAGTGAATGAGCGAGTGATGGAAAGAGAAAGAGAAAAAGAGACATAATCTGACAGAAAGAGGCAGAGAAAGAGAGAAATGACAGAAGAGTGAATGAGAGAAAAAGATGTAGTCAGTATGGATACAGAGATAAACAATGCATTGTGACCGTCCGTTCCAGGCCTTAAGCACTCTTTTCCTGTTAATATCACACATCAAGCATCTTTCCAGTGTGGTTCAGTAATGAGTTGCTGGATATTAAGAGATTTCCTGAAAGTCTTATAGCTGAACATCTTGTAGTCTTTTGACCAGCTTTCCACCATTTTCTAAATTGTCTCTCTCATCGGAAGAAGCTTGTGGCGATACGAGCGCATGCTGCTCATATTCTAGTCAGAATTATTACCAAGACAATATTTAGTGATACAAGAAGATTAATATAATATTATTATTAAAATGATCAAATTCCGCCCTGCCTGGAAACATAATACATTTAGCCAACATTTCTAAAAGAGCTTCAATTTCAATGTTGTCAATAACATGAGAGATATTACGGTTCTCTATTGTTAACAATATTTATAAGGAGATGTCAAGATATTAAAACTTCTAATTATTGGGACCTGTGGCATGAATTCTGTCATAGAAGCTTGGCTGCTTCTTCATTCTGATTTTGCCATTATATTTATTGCAGCTGAAGTTATAGATGATGCACTTTGATTTCCATGAATTTAATTTTACAATTCCAATGAATCTTGCACAAGTTTCAATTAATGTTATATCATATTTTCCTAGAGATTACAGCTAGATCAGACTGGTATTCATTTTAGAATTATCAGATTTCGAGACAGGAATTTTATTCTTTAAAATGGACGAATAATAGATTTCTGCAGATCAAACTTGCCTGCAAAGCAAGAAGCGAGAAGAGAGTTCCACGTGTGCGAAGTGAAAAAGAAGAAACTGTTAGCGTAGAACTTGCTGTTACATTTATGCATTCCACCTGTAAAACAATGAGATTTTGCTTCCAATCTAATAATGTTGTGAGAAAGGTGCCAGCTATTCTTGGTGCTTATTCATAAGAAACTTTGGAATTAATCGAACTGACTCAAGGGTATAAAATAAATAAATACATTTATTTATTTTATTGTCATTGGAGTGAGTTCTTTGATATTTGGGCTAACAAAAGTTTGTTATAAATCCGAACTTGGTAACAGCTGGGAGAAAGTGTGTTTTGGTATTTGACATTTTAAAATTCTGGTAGCAATAGTTATCTTAGAAATAGGTCAGTATCAATCTATCGTGGTTTTCTTGATCCTAAGAAGGATAGAAAATATAACTAGCGGATGACCTCTTAAAGTACTTCATGCATCGTGCATGGCAAGTCTTTTGATAGTTTCTTTGTTTCCGTTTATTTTGCGGCCCGTTCTCCCTGTCTTGGACAGGACTGTCAATTTATATCATTTTGCCCAGGCTCTCAGACTACTGGCGCGAACATTGGTTTTGGCTAACATCAAGTCGCTTTGTGTTATGTTTTTTGATTACTCAAAATTATTTAATTTTCTGGTGTTCCTTTTTTTTAATTATATTTTTTTGTATAGCGGAAGTTATATGTGGAGTCTCTCAGATTTTTGGCAATCGTGGCTAGACTCTGCTCCAGCAAATTCCTACCGTTTTTTCATCCAGATTAAGTTTTTCTTTCGTTTTTCTCTTTTTTCCTTTGAGGGTTGCCTTCTCATTAGTTGAGAGAGAAATATATATAAAAAGAGAAGTTTAGAGAGAAAGAATAGATAAGTGTTTTTAAAGGAAAGGGCAAATGCCTTAATTTGAATTCTTTTTGTTTTGGGGGGTTATTTGTTTTGTTTTTATATTTTGTATTATTTTTTTTTTGATTGGTCAAAATTATTTTATGTTCCGGTGTTCTTGTCTTTTTCAATTTTTCTATAGCGGAAGTGTGGAGTCTCTCTGAGTTTTGGTAGATTTTTGTCAAAAACGGCCAGATTCTGTTTTTTTTTTCATAATCCTTTTTTGTAGTTGAGAGTTGCCTTCTCATTAGTTGAGCGATATATATATATATATATATATATATATATATATATATATATATATATATATATATACATATATATACATGTATATATATACATATATATGTATATACATATATATATATATATATATATATATATATATATATATATATATATATATAGTGAGAGAGAGAGAGAGAGAGAGAGAGAGAGAGAGAGAGAAAGAAGTTTAGTTCGAAAGAAAAAGATAAGGGTTTTAAATAAAAAGTCAAATGCCTTATTTTAATTTGAATTCTTTTTATTTTTTGAGTATATATTTTATTTTTATACGTTATTTTATTTCTTTTGGGACTCACTACAGTTCACTTAAATTCATAAATTCTAGATAGCAAAGATGAGAGTTCATCAGATCAATGACCCTGAAAATATTTAATGAAAACCACATGGAAGCAAAGTTATGGCAGTGGAAAAGTGAGTGAAGATGGAATGATAGGCATTTTTTAAAATTTTATCTAGAATCTCTAAATGTATAATGTAATTTAATTGAAATCTGTAAGTCAAGTTCAAATTCAATCTTAAAGTATACCGATGTTTGTTACATTCATTTTTTGTACAAATATCCTTACGTGCTAATACCGGTGGGAAATGTATGAATCCTCTTCTTCTACACCAGCTATGGGTAAATATCAGGGCAGGCCGGGGTCTATAGACTTGGATGGCAACTGGTATACGGCAGAACGAAATGGTAACCTACTGCGGGAAAAATGAAATCAGCCTCGTCATCATGTATCGAAAGATACATGATCGCTTAAGGGTGTAACACGCATGGCACATAATTGACTATATGTTTGTGAGAACTACAATACGTTCAACTGCATGTATATATTCTGTGTATATATATATATATATATATATATATATATATATATATATATATATATATATATATATATAATTTCCAACGCACTGCTATTATTGAGGATATGATTACCACTGAAAGCATGATGAATTATTCCCATCTACATCTTGCCTTTGCAAAACATGTATCTTTTGTGCTGGTAAATATCGTTTGAAACAAAGAACAAAAATCTGTATGAAAGTGAATGCTGGACTATCTATACACAGAAAAAACTCGAATAAGCAGAAACAGTGTTCTAGAGAAAGATGCTGATAATTCTATGGTCGGATCGAGTAAGTAACCAGGAAGGCTTAAAGAAAAAAAGAACATTTGCATTGAGAAAAAAAAAAAAAAGAAAACTTATATTGAGAATAAGAGAGTTGAAATTTCTTATGCATACAATGAGGAAAGAGGGCTTACACTCACAAGACCTTTCGAGGTTAAGCGCGGGAAGGAAGCGGTTCATCTTCATGACTAGCTTGCGTGAATGGATAGCGGAATGCCGAGGAAGCAGGATACTTGGCAAAGAAAGAAATGTTGCTAAAGGACACAGTCAATATGATCGACCAAATCCTGAAGGCCATGGTACATAATGAAGATAATCGGTATAATTACGTTTGAATAGTAACTTTTTCATTTATACAATTTTGTGTGAAGACTAAGAAGGTATTTTGGGGTATTTTGTCTTCGGTTAAATTTTGCTTTTCTGGGTTTCCGGACTTTTTAAAAATAAACTGTCCACTGCCTATAAAAAGTCTTCAAGTCACCAGTGGCTGACGAGTGATGACACGATAGTTGACAAAAAAAGACACGCCGATCTTAAAAGAAACATAAGCAAAAAAAGGAACAGGTGCCTCCAAACCATAAATAAAGTTCTTTGAAGACCTTGGATAATTTTGTGTAAAACCAAACTTAGTTACTAGAAAAAGTTCTGAGAATTCTGAAAAATCAAAAATAAATCTGAAGCAAATAAATTTCGTTGGTCTTCAAGAGTGAGTGAATGAGCGATGATAGAAAGAGAAAAAGAGACATAATCTGACAGAAAGAGGCAGAGAAAAAGAGAAATGACGGAAGCGTGAACGAGAGAAACATGTAGTCAGGATGGATACAGAAATAAACACTGCATTATGACCGTCTGTTCCATGCGTTAAGCACTGTTTTCTTGTTATGACAGCAGATGGGAGATGATTTGTTGAGATTAGCTACACATTTGACCTTATAGAATAGATCAGACTTCGATTCGAGACAGAATTAAATGTTTGTCATCAGCATAGATACAAAGTTTATAACTGATGCATTAATAAAAACTATAAGAGCCTACTTCCAGCGATTGAGCGATTGTGGACACCAGCATTAATGCAGAATGATCTAGAAGAATGGTCGTTAAAGACTTGATGGGAAGGATGATTTCAGTTTAAACATTCGGCCTGGAATATCACAAACTTTCAACTTATAAGAAGAAAACCGGTAACATTGCACAACTTGATTGAATGAATACCTGCTGCTTATATATATATATATATATATATATATATAAGGCAGGATGTGTGTGTGTGTAACCAGTGCACGGACGCAATTTTCGACGGATTTGCACCGAAATTTACATGCGCATGCTCCAAGTTCGTGGGAAGCCCAAGACAGACTTTGCATTTCCCAACTCTCATCGATAGTGGAAATAATCGATTTCTTCTACGGCAGTTTTCATGTAGTTTGCAGCCATTTTGTACTGGCTGCCACGAATAGGCAGGAAGATTCTATTGGCCAGCCTGAGAGCCAACAGCTGACTGACACGAATGTTAACTAGCATGCTATCATGCAAAAAAATCGATAGCTGCATTCGTCACAAGTGGAAAAATTTAAATCTGCACGGCACTTTACTCCAATTGGCTCATTCGCTTGCTTAAACTCAACGTTGATTCTTATTCCGCAGAACTGTGTTGGGTGTGAAAAAGTATTTGTTGTTAACATTCTTTTTTCATTCAGTTTTTCCAGTTACGAGTTCTTTTTTAAAGATGATCGTTTTGTGTTCATTTTGTTTAGTTCTTTTTTCGTAACAGATTTAATGTTTAGTATAGAGCTTAGAAAAATATTCGCAGTGTGAGATAGGCAAGAAGTAAGGCATGTAGCAACATCACTACTTTAAATGCCAGGAAGGGCAAAAATAGTAATAGCGATTGCTGTATGAGTCGTACGATTTTTGAATCAAGCACGGGCAACGCCGGGCCATGCTGCTAGTATATATATATATATATATATGTGTGTGTGTGTGTGTGTGTAACAATCCTTGTGCGCACTTTGAAGAATGTGCATCTAATCGCGATAATTGGAATGAGGCTGCTAGTAGTAGAAGGCGTCATTTTGAAGATGAGAAAAGAAGGTAAGCAATCCTGTAACAGCAAAATTGTCTAATTGTTAGATTAATTTTTGAACCGTTGTATCTTAGAAATATGTAGAAATATCTCACAGGAATACTCCGAGGTTTTCAAACAAAGTTCATATATATATATATATATATATGTATATATAGATAGATATATAGATATATAGATAGATGAGCTTCACCTCCTCTAGCCTTCTAATTTCATGTCCTGAAGTAACAAGGTGCATGACAGGTTTTATATTTTCAACTTCTTTCTCACAGCTCTTTGGGCTGTCATAGATGAAACTCTTCTCTCAAATGCTAAACGTCTTATCAATTATGTTGGATCTTTTCTAATTAATCTCTTTAGCTCTTAAATTGAAATTATGATCCCTCTTCTTGTTGTGACCTCCTGATAGTTTTTCTCTCTACTGTTCCCTCTTTTTTAAACTTATTCACTCTTGATGGTTCTTGAAGGGACATTGAAGTTGGACGACAAAATGAATCTTGGTACCATTACCGAAGGTCTGAATGACCATTTGCCTCTCAACTTTGCTCAGTTTGGAAGACAGTGTGGCTGACACAAAACGATTTTAAACTTTTCTCTTTCTAGCTTGAATAACTCAACAGATTTTACAGTGATTCTAGCGACAAAACATCTAATCTGTAAAACTGAAAAAAGTGTTTTTTTAGATATTAAACATTTTATAGGATCGATAATCATGCTGTTACACGAGTTGGACATTTTTGCTGTTACACTCGGTGTGTGTGTATTTTTGTATGTATGAATGTATGTATGTACGTATTTATTAAGGACGAATATATTTCTATGAAAATTTCTCGGACATTCAGGCCGGTAAATGTTATTTAATACTGTTTATTATAAACAGAGCATTTACTTAAATACTTGTATCTATAAAAAGAACGTTAAACATAAATAATGTCTTTAATATATATATATATATATGTATATATATATATATATATATATATATTAAACAACAAAATACCAAATTACCTCATATGGTGAGTATAGATCTATTTCAACCGATGAGAGTGTCTTTTTTGTGGATTATTTTTAATATTATATATTGCTAAGATCGACTTATATACCAACGGATTTATTACCTGTATTATATATATATATATATATATATATATATATATATATATATGTGTGTGTGTGTGTGTGTGTGTGTGTGTGTGTGTGTGTGAGTGCGTTATTTCGTAGAGTTGTTTAATTTTAATGTTGGCTTAGGTGCAATGATTCACTTACAATCAAGATTAGTTTTCCATTATTGTCAAACTATTTTGTGAATAACTTTTCCTAAATATGATATATGAGTGAGTGGGAGAAAGCCGCTTAGAAATAAAGAGAGAGGTACAAAAAAAACAGAGAGATGGATAATGTTATTTTTAAATTAAAAAAAATAAATTATTCCCCGGTTCATTAATTTTACACAATCGTCTGGATATACAGTTGACCGATAAATTTTCCTCTCTGCTTAACGCCATTAGAGACGCGCCATTTCCGATAATCAGTGTGTAGTTTTCCTGATATATATTTTTTTTCTCGGAAAATTGAGATGATACTCTGCGTTAATAGTACTTTCAATTTTGCGTTTATATAACACAAATAATAGAAATAAGAGTGTAGAGGAAATACTCGACAGAAAGAACAAAGCATATCTTTTTTTCTCAGTGTTTGTTTTATGAAATATACCTTTTTCATCTTTTTTAAGGATTTTATTTTTCTGTGTCAGCATTAAAAGCTATCAAATCTTAACATATCCTGGTAGTTTAGCTGATGAGAAAATAAAATGACATATTTCAATATGGGAAACTTATAAACAGGGTGTGGAAAAAGCGAAACGGAAATCAGAGGCTGCATTTGGTTAGCGAATGAAGCCTTTCAAAAACTAAGCAAAGCATCAAGTAACAGGAAAATATCGTTTAAAAAAAAGAAAAGAGTACCGAACTGTTATGTCGTATCAGTCTCCCTGTATGGCAGGGAATGATGGACTATCTCTTCACAGATGAAGAAGAGAAATGTATTTCTACAGAAGGATGCTGAGAATAAGATAGATCTAACATGCGAGCAACAACGTAGTTTTTAGAAACAATGGCAGCAAAAATGGAAACTTATGCTTACCATCAAGACGAGAGAGTTGAAATTTCTGTGTCATAAAATGAGAAAAAAGGGCTATGAAAATTTGATACACACTGAACAGTTTGCAGGCAAGAGGGCCAGAGGAAAACAGTGTTTGTGTTAGATTGCATAAAGGACAAATGTTATGACGAGCTGCAAACGACAGGAAATTGTGAATAGCCCTAATCGGACATACTATAAAGATGAAGAAGGAGGAGGAAAAGGATGAAGAAAAGA